>CM054128.1:115227263-115718226 GCA_028751855.1 Ambrosia trifida
TTCTACCGCCCTTCATCCGCCACCTCTCAAAAGCTAAAATATTTAAAGGCACCCTTTGCATGCTTTAATCATGCCCAAATTTCCACCGTCTTATTTATAAAGCTCCAACTCATCACTGCATTGGATGCTTTAAATTAACTAGATATGAATTATCCGCTCTTTATTGTTTGAAATTACTATTTATGTTGGCTTTAATTTACACAACTTAAATTGATTGGAAACAACCTACTCTTTATAACGAATTATTAAATGTTACAGATCATTTGTAATTACTGTTACATTCCATTTTCATAGGGGTTCGTTTTTAGTAGACTAGGTTTCGCTATTCAGAGAGGGTGGTGATGCAGCTTGTTGTCTGTCTGTATGGTATTTTATTGTAATTTGCTAGTTATGAAATGAAAAATCTTAATTTACATATCAAACACTAGCGGTTCTTACTTTGGTTGGGATAAAAATCAAAAGATAAAATTACACTAGTCGCTCCAATCAATACCAAAGAGTTTGATCTATTAGGGATCCATAAGAAACCTAAAGGATGATCTCATCGATTGATCATTTTCTCATAATCTAATTTTAAAATTTCGTCAACTTTTACATAGAAAAATAATATATGTATGTATATGTGTGTGTATATATATATATAGAGAGGAAGGTTCTTGTATTAATGATTGTTATCCTATAAATTAAATAGCCCTTAACGTGAGAAGTGAATGAGAGTTTTTTTCCTGTATTGTAATTAAACATGTATTTTAACACTGAAATCTAAAAAAAAAATGTAGAGTAATTACCGTTGTACAGTAATTGTGCGCATATAATGTATATATGTGTGGCCCCCAGGGGGCAAAAGTAAAATTGCACTAATTTTAACGTTATTTTACTAATTTCGTGAAAATAACGTTAAAAACGACGGATGGTTAGTCATGCATCATGTGGTGGCGTTGATAGCCATAAGACAAGGGGTTACATGCACCAATCAGGCTTGTCCCGATTGCTAAGTGTTATGTGCCTTATGTCCAAGGCTTGATACAAAACCACTATCGAGCCGAGGGTCTCACTGGAAGCAGCCTCTCTATTCCCACGGGGTAGAGGTAAGGTTGTCTACATCTTACCCTCCTCAGACCCTACCTTAGCTTTGCTATTGGTGGGATTAACTAAGTATGATGATGATGACTGTTGTACAGTAATTACTCTAGTGTAAATTACTGTAACTACTCTAATGATGTAATTACGTAAAAAAAAGAAATTTTTAATTTTTTTATATCATTCATATGGAAAGCATGCTTAAGTAGATGGAAAAATTTTTTTAAAAAAAATCCCCTTCACTTCTCATGTTTAATAGGTTAAGTTATTTGTATTCATGTTTAATAGGTTAAGTTATTTGTATTCGATCATTACTCTCTCTAAATATATATTAACAAAACAAGATATTATATTATAAATAAGCATAACCTTCAACAACTTAGAGAGTTAGAGTTGTGGATCCAAACAATTATGATAAGGTAATTGGTAATTATTATGATATATAACATGATTGATGGCAATATATGTCATATAGACATCTATCATGCAAAATTATGAACACATCAACTTCATCATGGAACTGAAGTTTCCCCATGAACATTCTAAACATCAAAGTCGTTCCAGTTTCATAAGATATAACATATATTAATCATGTAATATCTTTACAAGAAAATTTATATATAGGATAAGTTAGGTCCACCTCAAATAGAAATATCTTTTTTGGTTGAAAAGTGAGACTTGCACGCTAAAATTAAAAAAAACAAGCGTCTACAGACTGTATATATAATATATAATTTAATTATACACAAGCTTGATTATATAACTAAAGCCAATAGATGTTATTTAATGCTGTTAAGTAGACACCCTTACAAATTTATATTCATATTATATTAAAAAACAGTTTTATATAGTTTTATTAATGTTCTCCTAATTTTCATCAAACCATATTGCTACCTAATCTTACAAATTATACAAAAACTATTAAATTATTTGCTTCACATGAATAATAGTTAATCTAACAAATTTTACACAAACTATTAATCATTTGGTTCACATGTATAATAGTTAAAAAAAGACTAAAAAATAATAATCTAAATCATGTTAAAACAATAAATTAACAAACCTTTAGTTACAATGATTTCTAAACGACATGAGTGACTCACACTCCTAAACTTAAACTACACACATAAACCAAAAAAAAGAAAACAACCCCTGGAAAAGTAGAATTAATCTTCTCTAAAAAAAGTTGTCGAAAAGAGAGATTGATCAATCATCACAGGCATGCTCAACAATAATCATCTCAATCAATTAAGCTTCACTTGGTGCTGCTATCGAAAGCTGCTTTAACCACTCAAATGTTCGGTGACGTGACACCGTTTGTTTCCCTTCCCCGATCATCGTACTTTCCTTCTTCTTTGGAACCGAATCTTTCATTGTACCAACTGTTGAAACCGCAGAACACTTGCATCCGCTGAAAAACAGTCTTTGTTTTTTCTTAGTGTTTTTCAGCGGATGCCTTATTTTGTTCTGTTGTTTACTTTGACTTTGGATTTGATCACTAGCACTATTCATACTACTGCTATTACTACTACTATTACTGTTGTGGCTCCCAAATCTCTTGCTCCGGTTTTTTAAATCCGATAACCCTATTTCTTGCGGTTTAACTAACCCGACTTGTAAATAACTCCATAAAGATGAGGATTTCGGGTTGGAATGAGTAACCGCACGAAAACTTTGGGTTCGGATTTGTGGTGATGGACTAGGGTGTGAATGGAACTGGTTTCTCATCTTGGGTTTGTACCCGTACTCGTTTGATCCGACTGTTCTCGGGTCCTTCCCGTCGGTCATTCGACTAGTTCTACTACCAACAACACTCATAGACACTGACCGGTTAATTTTCGGGGTCAACCCAACGGGTAGAATCTGACCTTGGAAAAAAACCTCGTCAGCATTGCACATGTTTTCGGGTGACAGAATAGCGGCGACACCATTAGAGGGACCAAACTGGAAGTCTTCGGGTTCGATGTCTTCTTTGTTTGAGTATGAGGATAACTCGTTTATATTAATATTATTGGTGGGAAGATCACAAAGAGATAAAGCTTCTTCTTCATCAACGTCTTCGAAACATTGATTGTCATAAGAATCGAATTGGACCCAATTACCGTTGCAGCGAATTGTTGCCATTTTTTTTGTGTGAATTTTGAAGAAAAGATGGAGGGGATGGTTTTTTATAGAAGTTGAGATTTACGTTGTTGGTCCGTTATGTTTGGTTTGTGGCAAGTATAGTCCTCTGCCTTTTTTAGATAAATTTGTAGTACAAGTTGGTGTATAATGATTGTTTTTGGTAATTCCATATGTTTATCGATGGGGTGTGTTTCGGATAGTTGATTTCTACTGTTAAATAGGTTTTATTGTTAAGAAAAGAAACAAAGTGTAATGTAAGTAAAGGCAATTAAAACATATAAAAACATTAAGAATTTATAGGGGAGTATATAGTTTTGAAAATGTCGTTATAAATAACTCTAAATTATTTATGCTATGTTATATTTTTATCTCGGTATTGTAAAGTTGTGAAAAAATACCAAATAACTCGTTTTTTGTAACTAATATATATTCGTAAAAAAAGAATGTGATTAAATAAACTCATCATAAAGTATAGAATATGTATAGAATAGCCGAGAATACATCTATTTCCGTGTTACATGACATTATTTGTCATTAAAACTAGCTACACTCGCTCTACGTTTGCTAACTTGGACGTAGGATATCGGATGTCATTTCCGCGACTAATGCCCTAAGATTGATTGATGTATCTACGATCTTCAAACTTGACAATATTATCACTACATTAATTTAAAATATTCATTAGATCCACTTCTTTTTACTTATCAGTCTCTATTAAAATATACATAAAACATTTGATTTATAATCACATATATATGTTTGTTTAACAAACGTGTGTGATTACATTAACAATTTTCTAACGCAATTTGACTTTTTGAAGTTTAAAATGGAAGTTTTTTATTTTTACAAGTTGGGTAAAGAGGGCGGCCTGCCGAGACCAGATTCACTTGAACCCCAAATGCCCATATGTTTCCTTTTCATACCTTCTTCAACATCCACCCTTAATTAAAAGTTATTTTTTTCAAAATGTTAACTTCTAGTGAATCACCATGTTCCGATTATGAGCATCGGCCATCCCAAATATAAAAACTGTTCATTTTATTACTATAAAAAAGACGTACTAAAACACAAATGGAAGTTTCTAAAAAGACAAACCGACCCCTTAATTATGAAAATCAAATATGTTATTACTTTTTTAAACAACTCACAAACTCTCTAGTTTTACATCACTACTTGAAAAGGTAAGAGTAAATAGCTAAAATTGTCCTTGTGGTTTGGTGGGTTTTGTCAGTCAAGCCTAAAATCAAACTAATTTCCTGAATAATCTAGAAGTTTCACGAAATCCGTCAAAACAGTTCAACTTTTAACGGGATTAACTCAACCTCGTTAAGTCAAGGGCAAAATTGTCTTCTTTCGCAATTGTCTTCTTCCCCAACTCACCGACACAGATGGAGCTTTGATTGATTCTATCTAGCTTCCGATTCGATTTGGGTCTAATGTAATCTCACCCTTTATCTCTCTTAACCCACACACACACTACTGCAAACTAGAGAGAGAGAGAAGGGACATCAGAGGGAGAGAAGCAGAGAGAACCGAAGAGAAAGAAAGAATAGAAAGAGAAGAAGAAGAAATCCGAAAGGAATGGAGAAGGTGGAGGAGCACGACGGAGCTGTGGTGGTTGTAGCATCACCAAAGCTCATTGTTACCGAACACTCACTGATTAACCTCCACTGACCACGGTTGACCATCGGCAAGTACCACTTTGTTTCCATCACCGAGACTAACCCCACCACCTTGAACCTTTACTGAATCAGCCTTCACTCGTCACCATTGCCATATAATTTATTCTTGCCCATTTAATTCTTCATTCTCGGGCCGGTTATAACGTTTGCAGGAATGGTGCTGGATGCCTTAACGATTGCAGGAATGGTGTTGGTTCTTCCTATTTATCATGGCAACCAGGCTTTGTTCAGCTTTTGCGGTTCAAAATAGATCCCTCCTGAATTTGATTTTGGTATGTGATAATTGATAGTTCGGTTCTAGATATTCAGATAGTGATTGTCCAGTTTTGATTTTTAGGTTAGGGTTAGGGTTTTTGTTGGTGAGATGGGGAAAAAGACAACCCTGTTAAAAAATTGGATTGTTTTAGCGGATTTCATGAACTACTGGATTATTTAGACAAAATTTTAGGATGAAATAATAAAACCCACCAAATCACATAGACGGTTTAGCTATTTACTCAAAAGGTAATGACTTACTCACTTACTTAATACCTTGATATAGAATATCACTATATCAAAGGCCATTAGAATCTTATAATAAATACATTATTACTTCTTTTTTTTTTATGTTGATTTTCTATGTTGTGACAGAGTTTATCACAACCCTCCTAGAAGGGGATCTTCTAGCCACTCTACAATGGTCAGACTATGTTGTCTTAATCGGGTCCACGCTGATGCGAGAGTGACCGACCCACAAGCGAGTCGAGGCTGCGCATAAGGGGCACTAAGGCTTCCACCCGGAAAATTTCTCGCCACCTGCCACTTGACAAATGTTACACCCTCTATAAGAGGCAAGCCTCTCTGGAGTAAATGCATGGGTAGTAGAAGCTATTAGGTTGAACCCATAATTGTCGTTGATGCTCTAAATTATAATAATTATTATAAATATAACGTATTAATGTCCCATGGTAAGGCCATGCGTAGTGGTGGGTGAAATTTGTGAGTTAAAGGGGCATTAAATGGGCATTTTTTGACATGTGACAATGTGGGGTCACTTGGTGGGTGAAAGGGGCATTAAATGGGCAAGGAGTGTAATGGTGGGTGAAAGGGTGTAGGTGAAAGGGCATTTTTTTTTTTACTGTTGCATAGGGTCCTCTCCAACAACTATTTTTTTTTAAATAATATTGTTAACACTTGGCAAGATATGATTGGGCAAGACAAGATTTCACCCACGCGAAAAATTTTGCTAGGGGAACCTTTAGCGCCCCTTTAACGGGCAGGGGGCGGTGTTACAATGTGAATGGGGCGCCAAATCAACCCTTTCACGCCCAATTCGTGAATCACTATTGGTAGAGAATTGACCATATGAAAAGTAGTTTTTTATGTACTAAATTGTCATAGAAATATGTACGACGTGCTACTTAAATTTTACCAAAACACACTTACCATGTGAGAAAACAAATTATGTATGATTAGCTAAAGTTCAAAGCTTATAATTTTTTTTATAGTAAATTATAATGAACTTTTGGTCAAATGAGTCATAGATGATAGAACTGTTAGATTTCATGTTAGTTGGTCATGCTTGTAGTATGAAATATATTGTTACATCTTTAACTTAATATTTAGTTGTATTAATGTTGTAAGTATTGTAGTATACTAGTGGAAATATCTGCATGTTGCCGCAAATGCTTATATTTTTTGGCACAATACGATGCGAGTTTATTGTAATTTATATTAATCATCAATTTGCTAAGATAACTAATATATCAATCTACAAAGAGTATCAAGCAAAGAATTAGCATTAAAATATATAATATAAGAAATTGTAGACGACATTATGGACAAATCGACGTGGACGTAGCTACGTGGACCTACATTGTAGGTTGCCACCTCTATCAAAACTCATTTCTCATGCACAACAAATTTTAGAACCCAATTTGAAGAGAAACTCGTATAAAAAAGCACAGGATAAATGACACATACAACCATATACATAATAAAGTGGAATTGGACCTGATGAAACCCTACGAATTCTAAAAAATAAAATCCATGTAGCTCATTTGCAACAAATGTTACACATAACCATAGGTACACAAATAACACACTAGAGAATCACTATGTACAAGTCATGTATTTATGAATATGTCATCGTAATTCTCAGACATATTATTGGTTCTGAAAAAACGTGTATAAACAAATAATGAATTAAACAAAGAACACTTTAACAAAAGAACGGTTGATTGAAAACTGTTTTATTTTAAAGGAGAGGGCATAAAAGGGAAACTTTTTTATGTTGAAGATAAATTTGAACTAAGCCATTTGATATGTCGGGATCTTAATTTTTATGTAAAATTACTAAACTATAGCTATCCAGTTTATTTAACAATGTATTATAGATTATAGATTATATATAAGGCTACCCGGTATGGAGACGCCCAACCCCCCATCCCCGTCCCAACACCGCCCCCACCTGTCACACCCTCAAAATTCCACATGCGGGGTTTTACCGCGAGGCGCGTGACACACCAGGATCCAAGTCAACGGTCACAATAAACGACAACTAAACGTAAGAAAATGCGTAAGACATTCCATGCAACAACCAAAACATTATGCTTTGAGCCATAAACCAGCAGCGAAAGCATTTCTTGTTTACAACCAAAAGACATATTACAGTTTTACAAACATTGTTTAATATGCAACAAGACTTCTAGACGCCGTGCAAGACTCCGTGTGCCTAGTCCATTAACCGCTACCTTAGCGACCTAAGAAAACATGCCAAAAATGTCAACATATAATGCTGGTGAGTTCACATGTTTTTCTTTTTCAATAAGCGTTTCGTTAATCCTTTAAAAACTGTTACCGTTACCGTTACTGTTATTGTTACTGTTCATACTATGCTTGTTCGTACGCTAGCTAGGCGTCAAGTGTGTTACTCATACGGGCGAAACCATTGCTGACTGTGTGATACCCTTGTTTACAGACTACCTCATCTTCAGTAAGCCTAGTGTGATTGAGACAATATGCACCCGCCCGGTCTCCAGCCGTCGAGTGGGGTTTGTCAGGCCCAATAGCGCTATCCACATTTCCCCGCTACATTCCCGTATTAGTGGTTTCTAAGGGACTTAGATGAACCGTATAGTAATAAAGTGTGAGCCATAGTATAACATGAAAACGTGTGTTTATAATGTATAACATGTAAATGTGTGATCAAAATGTATAAGCATGTTTCTCACCCCGAAAACAAAACTAGTAAAGTGTGGGGCTGTGAACTCACCTTAGATTGCGTTACTTGAAAACAGTTAAATCAGTATGCTATGATAGCCCCAAATAGCGGTGACCTATCATAAGATGTAGGTAAGTACCCGGACTAATAACCCGCAGGTTAACTAGTCCCCGAATGTCCAGACCATAAGCATAAACGTTTGAAAACACCTTTGACTGTTAAACCGACCGTACCAGACAAGACTCGACATCCCATTGGTGACCCGACATCTCACGTGTTAGACAAATACAAGACATTATGCAACATATGCAACTAAACACTTAATACGCGCAAGAGTTCACCTAGTCTAGCATAATGTTCAATTAACGCATAAACAAGTCCGAACATGTGTTACTAAGCCATTGGGTGTATCCCGGGGTTCCTATCATGTTCCTAGGTGTCAAATCATGTTCCGGGATGTCAAAATACGCTTACGGCAGCAGTACACGTGATTAGGAAACTTACATGCAATTAGGAAAAGTCAACTGGCGAGTAGGGGCTACTCGCCTGATGTATCAGGCGAGTAGGCTGTAATCGCCTGATACATTAGGCGATTAGAGTTCTATTCGCCTATAGCAATGCTGTCGCACGTTTTCGCGCGTTAAACCCTCCAAATCAGATCCGAAACATGTAAAAACACCCAATATCAAACCTAAACCATTAACCAACCCATTCCAAGCAAAACCCCCCAATTTATCTCTGCTCTAACGGCCTTGGTGCGAATATTTCCTAAAATGGCAAAGTACTAGGTTTCATTAACTATGAAATCTTTCCTTAAATGGCAATAATCAGATTACACAACCTACAACCTTGCAAATCACTATCCCTATGTTATAACATCATTCTAGTATGATTCCTAACAATAAACAAGCAATGAATCATATCATAACACCCTGATTCTTCAAGAATCACCCAAATGGGTCAAAATGCATACTTACACCAAAACACTATAATAATAGCTTAAACTCATAGATAATCATCCTAACAACTCCTACACATCAGAAGTACATCAAATTCATGGAAACATTCATGTTATAATCACCAAAAATCATCATATGCATCAATACTTCACATATAGCAAGTATTATGGTGTAGACTTGTTTTAAAACTCATTTCCAAGGTTTTTAAAGACACATTCTTAGCAAAACAAGATCTGGACTTTTGGGGAACCAAAACAATAACATTACAAAGGTTTGGGATGAAGAACACACCTTTGATTTTATCAAAGAAAGGTGTGTAAGCTTAGAAATGGTGAGTTTTGAAGCAAAACAAGTTACAGAGGTGTTTAAGGTGTGAGGGAGGCTTAGGATCAGTTAGGGTTGCACAAATGGTGTTTGGGGAGTCAAGGGTTGTATTTATAGGTGTTTTGACTCGTGCATATCAGATCAGGCTAGTATGGGATCAGTACAGGCGATTAGAGCCTCTAATCGCCTATATATTGGCGATTAGAAGCTCTAATTGCCAGTAAGCTTCCCTATTCGCCTATAGAAGTGGCGATTAGGAGCCTTCCTGGTTCCTAATCGCCTATAGGGTTCCAGGTTGGGTTTTTGGCGCGTTAAGCACTATTTTAACACATATAAACACGTATTCACATACCGACAAGTCACATGATGATTACAAACACATAATGCACGATAACTAACACGTTTACATCCGTTCACCAATTCCCGGGACTCAAGATTTGCGTTTGTGCGTTAAACCTGGTGATTCCATGAATCACCAATCCTTGTACACATGGTTATGGACCGACTCCCGATGATCCCGCAGATCATTGTAACGACTCCCGATGATTCCCAGAATCATCGTAACGACTCGACTGACCCAGTTAAGTACGTAATATGCGTGACTCGCTAAGGTAGACTTACTAGTTTAACGAAAGTTATTAACCGGAGTTTGCCGGGTGTCACACCACCCCTGTCTCTGTCCCTCCGTCCCTCCCAAGACACCCGGGACGGGGTCACAAACACCCTCTTTAAATTTCAACCGTTTGGCTAAAAAAAATTTATATACATACAGGGGAGAGGAGGAGGTGGTGGTGGTAGCAGGTGGTTTTTCGGTGTGTGTGTGTGTGTGTGTGTGTGTGTGTGTGTGTTTGTGTTTCTCTCTCACACAGTGGGAATGTAGAGAGAGAAAGAAAGAAATAGCAGGTAGGTTTGAGGAAGAAGACCGTTTATTTCTTATTTATTATTATTATTATTATTATTACTACTTTTTTAATATTGAATTAAGGTCACACAACTTTAAGCATTTTATGTTTTATCTTTATAAAGTGCTAGACAGAAAGAAGCAGAAAAAATTGTTTAAAATTAAAAAAAAATTAATTAAATAATGCAAGAGATATGAACCTGGTGGTGTCTCCACACCCCACTCATGTCTTAAGTAAGAGAAAAATTAAGGTAGATGAGGGGGTATCCTAGGTGGCATGGAAACATCAACCTTTTAGTGTCTCCACACCCACGAGAATTTTACGTGGTTCGGTTCCAGTGGGGAACCTACGTCCACGGGCTGCAACTAGGGATATATTATTAAGCTCTGACCACTATTACAATTACATAGACATGATATATATAGAGATGAATCTAGGGTTTATGCTTGATGAACAAGAAAACCTAAATGGGCTTTCTAAACATCCAATATAACAAGCCCAATAACAATAATTAGCCCAAGGACTTCACACCCAACAATCTCCCACTTGAAGGCCTTGCGATAAACACCAAGTCCGCCAACAAGCACAAAGCAATCCATGTCTTCACTAATCAGTAAACTTCAAACACACACAATAACAGAAGTCTTGTAGGTCTAGCTCCCAAGAACAAACCAAACTTCAAACCATGTATCCCCAATCAACCTAGTTACAACCGGCCAATCATCATCAGTAAACAGAAAGGCCCGTTGAAGCCCTAGATGGCTTCAAGCCAGTCTCAAAAGACCCCGTCTTCACATCATCAATCCCAACTGATTCCCATAGACACAAACCATCAGATACAGGGATTCTCAGAGTAACACTCCCCACTAGCAGAAACTTCTCAGGAGAGATTTCATTCGGAAACCTGGTCTTCTGAACCCAACGTCGATTTCCAGACGGTGTCGGAACACTCCTCGTGCTCCCACTGTTAGAAAAATCCCGTACATGTTCAGACCTCCGAATACGCTCAAGCGGATTACCTAAAGTCCCAGAGTCCTTTTCTGCAAACTGGACTTGTTTAACTATCGAATCGGCGAGCCCGACTTTGACGTTCGTCTTAACAGGGGCGGTCACTTCCCCTGACGGAACATGCACCGTATACAACGACCCCTTCTTGAAACCGCTAGCAACAATGAGATTACCTTTAACGACCTTCCACTTTCCACCACCAAACTTAACGTCCAAACCTTGTTCATCCAACTGCCCAACTGAGATCAACTTCGTTTCAAGCCTCGGAATAATCCTGACGTCATACAAAGTCCAAGTAGTGCCCAAAGTAGTAACCAGATCCAAATCTCCCATGCCAGTAACATCAAGAATTTCATCGTTTCCCAGCCTGACCTTAGCAAAATCGCCCTTTTAACATTCCGCATGCCATCATTACTATAGGTGGCATGGAATGATGCACCGGAATCCATGACCAAGGATTCCACACTGCTTTCAACACATAGGATCAAATTGTCATCCTCAGAATCGCTTACCGCAACAGTGTTCAATCCACTAGAATTCTTCGATCCTCCATTGGAATTCTTGTTCGGACATTCATTCCTATAATGTCCCTTTTCATTGCAGTCCCAACAACACACACTTGGACGAGCCCTAGACGAGCTCCTGCCCCGACCCTTGCTGCTTCCACTGTTTCTACTATTCCCCCTTCCCCAGTCAACATGTAACATCTCAGAAGATGACCCTTTAGTATTCCTATGGTGAACATCCTCACCCAATACCAAATCCCGGATCTTTTCAAATGTTAACCCTTCAGGCCCAACTGAGTTCGTGACAGCTGTCACCGTCCTGGACCAACTACCAGACAGTGAAGATAGCAAAATCACAGCTTTGGTCTCATCATTGAATTTCATTCCCATAGATGACAATCTAGACAGAAGAGAATTCAAATTATTGATGTGCTCGGTCACTGAGCTTCCCTCTTTCATTCTCATCGTGAACGACTCTCTCATCAAGAACACTTTGTTAGCTGCAGACGGCTTTTCATGCATGTTTGACAAAGCCAACATCATACCACGAGCCGTGGTTTCAGACATGATGTTAAATGCAACACTCCTCGTCAACGACAATGTAATAACACCTCTAGCTTTCTTGTCCTTGGCATTCCACAGAGCTTCTTCAACTTCATCCATTTTCTCCGGTTTTTCTTCCAGTACCATATCCAAGTCTTTTTGACCCAACAATGCATCTATTTGCATTTTCCACCAACTAAAATCCGAACCGTCAAACTTTTCAATCACCAATTTTCCGTCTTCAGCCATAATGACAAACGGAAAATAAGATCAAAGTAACCTGGTTCCAAGTTGATAATAACCGGTCAAAAACTGACAACCAAACCGAACCCGAACGACCCGAATAATAACCCGAAACTTGAACACCTAAAACCCGAATAACAACCCAAACAATCCTTAATCAGAAAACAAGAACGAGTGAACCTGTCTCTCCCGATCGTGGGTAAAAACGGTTGTAAACGGCACGTTCGCAGCAACGTCACAATTAACGGCGTCGATTCAATTGGTCTAATCCGGTACTATTTTAGCAGGCTACTAACAACAAGAGTGAGGCGCTTAAAAAAAGTTTACAAAAACTCCAAACCTTAAATATCGATACCCAAGGAAAATAGTTGACACCCTCCTTTTTATTTTCGTTAGACCCACAATTGCATTCAAGATTTTATTTCACAAAAAATCTAAAGCAAATTTACCAAACATAAAGCAATCTTCATTCTAATCATCGACAAAAAAAAGGGAATTATGGTCTTTAAGTTTTACTAGCCACACCCCTCAAGGGTTAAGGAACCCCTATTCTTTTATTACGTGCAGCAAATAATTTCCAAGTCGATCGAACATAAGCTACCTCTTCTTATAAACTAGAACTCTTGCGAAACGTTGCGCGAATCTAATGAACCAAAGTTCTGATACCACTTGTTAGGATTAAGTGGCGCATCAGAATAACCAATTCACAACGAACACGCAATAATAAACGAGAAAATATAAAGCACGACACACGAACATGAGAATTTTACGTGGTTCGGTTCTAGTGGGGAACCTATGTCCACAGGCTGCAACTAGGGATATATTATTAAGCTCTGACCACTATTACAATTACATAGACAGGATATATATATATATATAGAGAGAGAGATTAATCTAGGGTTTATGCTTGGTGAACAAGAAAACCTAAATGGGCTTTCTAAACATCCAATAAAACAAGCCCAATAGCAATGACTAGTCCTAGGACTTCACACCCAACACACAAATACATTAATTTAGGTGTACAAAGAGGTTTATATAGTAAAGAATCACGTGTGTAGACTATAGATAAAGTCCAGGGGCTGTTCTGTAATGGTTTGCGAATACACCAAGAAACTAACACTTTTTTGCAAGAGGTCTACGTGATGACTTCATGCAAAGGAAAATGGCAAACCGCCTATGGATTAGATACCATATTAACAATCCAACCCAATGCATCATGTGACATCGTTCTTCTAGTTTAGTAGGTTTATGAATTAATCAAAAGGCACCTTCCATGGCTAAGGCTTCGTCAAGAGCAGTGATAATCATAAACTAAAGATCCCCAACTTTTGTCAACATGAGGACTGTCTTATTGAAGAATCTGGTAAGATACACCGACATGTTCACATTAGGCCCCCTACATTATTGGATTATCTAGGTGATTAAGCAAGAATAGTTAAACGTACTGTTAGAAAGTGAGTCAACAATTATAGTCAAACAAGAAGTCAAATGGCAGTTTTTGGATTAGATAAAGTCCAGGGGCTGTTCTATCATTTGTCCAAAGCCATTTCATACTGTTTTGATAGTTTTAGTCTGTATGTAATAAGGTCCTGTAACTTGGAGGGCTATTTGTGTCACTTTTATAAGAAGGTTGTTAGAAGTCGTTATGACTTATTTAGGGTTTATAAAAGAGGGATTAGGTCTAGATTTGGGATTATCTTCTGTAATCATTTTCTTTCCAATTCCTTTTGTGTACTCATTCAATAATAAATAAAATTCTTTAATCTTTGGTTATATTGGTCGATTGTGATTGAATCTGGTGTGTCTTTACAATAATTGGTATCAGAGCCTAGGTTTTGTTCGATTCCGATCAATCAATCGTTACAATGGTGACTACCAAGTTCGAATTAGAGAAGTTTGATGGGAAGAATGATTTCAGTCTGTGGAGGGTCAAGATGAGGGCTCTGTTAGTGCATCAGGGGGTTAGTGATGTTTTGTTGGGTGAAGCTAACTTGCCTGCAACTTTAACATAGAAGGAGAAGAAGGATATTCTTGAAAAGGCACATAGTGCAATCATCTTGAGTCTTGGTGACAGGGTTTTGAGGGAGGTGTCCAAAGAAACGAGTGCATCAGGGATTTAGGCCAAGTTAGAGTCATTGTACATGACTAAATCATTGGCTAATAGGTTGTACTTGAAGAAGAGGTTGTATACCTTTCAGATGGGCTATGGAAAGACTATGGAGGATCACACAGATGAATTCAAGAAGTTGGTGTTGGATCTTGAAAACATTGAAGTTGAACTTGATGTAGAAGATCAAGCAATAATCTTCTTGACATCATTGCCTGAATCTTATGAACATTTTGTTGATACCCTAATGTATGGGAGAGAAACTCTCACCATGGATGAAGTTCTTGCAGCTCTGAACTCAAAAGATTTGAAGAGAAGGGTAGAGCCTAAGGAAGACGGTGGAGAAGGACTTTTGGTGAGGGGCAAAGGTGATCAAAGGGGTTCAAGATTCAGGGGAGAGTCAAGGTTCAAGAGAAGGTGTTTTATTTGTCATTCAGAGGATCATTTGAAGAGAGATTGCCCAGAATTAAATAAGAGAAAAGGAGAACAGAGTAGTATGTGTGATCACAGTCAACAAGATGGGTCATCAGAGGATTATGATGATTATGATGTTCTTATTGTGACAAGTGATGGATTCTGTTCAGAAAAGTGGGTAATGGATTCAGGAGGTTTGTTTGGAATGACATATGTTCAAGGGTGTTTCAGGAACTTGAAATATGGGGATCTTGGTGTGGTAAAGATTGGTGATGGAAGGGCTTGTAAGATCATGGGTATTGGTTCTGTGACTTTCAAGATGGACAATGGATTGTTGGTGAATGTGCATGATGTAAGGTATGTACCAGATATTAGAAAGAGTATTTTGTCATTGGGTTGTTTTGAAAAAGAAGGTTGTCATGTGTTGTTAAGGGATGGTAAAATCCCGGTAATAAAGGATTCTGTGATATTAATGACAGGAACTAGATAGGAAAATAATGTCTATGTGTGTGATGGTCATGCGGTGGATCATGACATAGAGTCAAATGAACAGGAGATGATTGAAGCTTGTGTGCATAATGGTTATGGTTCTGAGGTGATTCAATCAAGTGTTCATGTTAGTATGTGTGAAAATGATCTTCTGGTTAAAGGAGATGTGTTTCCAAGATGGGTAGTTTTGGAAATGTTTGAAAAATTGTTTGGCTTTGAAGTGAATAGGTGTTCTAGACAGGAAGAGTTAAAGAGTTCAAGAGTAGGATATGGTTTGTTCTTGGGGGCATCCTGATGATGAAAAGGTGTTCATGATATATAGACTATGTGGTATGAAGCCAATGGAAGGTAGTAGCAGGATGTTGTTATGTTTAGAAGGTGTTTTACTGGGGTAGAGCATGTGCTAAGTGAGGTGGAGTCTGTGAAGATTAAGATGGAATCTGATCAGGTTACAGGAGATGATACTCAGGTAAGCAGTGCTAAGATCAGTGAAAAGTTGTTTTGTGAAAGGGACAGGACAAGTGTGACAGTTGTGAAATTTTTGGACTATTATGAAGAATCTGAAAAATCAGGGAGTTTAACCAAGTGGTGGAAGACAATGGCTATAAAAGGAAGTTCATTATGGAAGTATGATGCCTGGTTAAAGATGAGTAAGTATGAAATGATGGTTGAAGACAGAACTAGCTGCAAGGGTAAAATGGTCTTTGTTGTGGATGGTTCTGAAAGTGCAGCAACTGTGGACAATGACTTGGTCATTGCAGTCCGTTATCATCAGGTTTCTGAATATGGGTCAGACTTGTATTGTGCAAAAACAGAACAAAGTGTTTTGACTATAGGTATGACATGGGTCAAAATGGTTCAGAATGTTTTTGGGCTGAATGCAGCAGGTTTGTTGATTAAGTCAGTGAAGGAGTTTTTGGTTTGATTCGTGTTTAGGAGTTACTAAGTGAGTTTGATCATGATTGATGACTCAAGGTGGAGATTGTTGGAAAGTGAGTCAACAATTATAGTCAAACAAGAAGTCAAATGGAGAGTCAAATGGCAGTTTTTGGATTAGATAAAGTCCAGGGGCTGTTCTGTCATTTGTCCAAAGACATATTATACTGTTTTGATAGTTTTAGTATGTAATTAATAAGGTCCTGTAACTTGGAGGGCTATTTGTGTCACTTTTATAAGAAGGTTGTTAGAAGTCATTATGACTGAGTTAGGGTTTATAAAAGAGGGATTAGGTCTAGATTTGGGATTATCTTCTGTAATCATTTTCTTTCCAATTCCTTTTGTGTACTCATTCGATAATCAATAAAGTTCTTTAATCTTTGGTTATATTGATCCATTGTAATTGAATTTGGTGTGTTTTTACAACACGTACATATGACCCCAATAAGTGTTATCCAAAAAAGAAGCTAGTATTGATCAAATAAGGTAGTAAAACAATCAATAAGAAGGTAGTAAAATTGTTAAAAGCCACTCCAAGACGTCATCTTCAAACAAGTTTACTTAACCCTCTTTTAGTGACAATGAGTGAAAACATCTAGAGGACGCGCAAGTACTAATTTCACATACGTTAACATAGGATATCCCAAACAACTGCTATCAATTTAATGAAAAAAATATCTAAAAAACGTAGAGTCCTAGAACACTTTGGCCTTTGTAATTTATTGGGTTTCTTTATGTGATACCATGAGATTCTATGGCTGAGCACAGCAGAAAATGACTTTGCATAGAGATCAAATTGGTTGTTTTGTTACTAGAAGATGTCATTTGAACCCAAAACACGTGACCCTCTTATGAACACCTAGTTGACTAAGGATACGCAAAAATATTCGTCAAGATAATAGATATATACGTTAATACCATGACACTTGGTACTTAATTGTTCTTTAACTATAGAGTATTTTATGGGTATCTAGTTATTTAAGTATAGAGTATTTTATGCTTAAAGCTTGAGCTCGTCACTTGGTACTTAATTTTTGGTTCTTATTCGGAGTTACTCATGCTCCATAGGTAAGTGGACCAAAGGTTAATTTTATTTTTTAAAAGTTTATGTGCATCTTGAAGATTGAGGGGCTGTTTGGTTGATTAAGTGCTGAATTATTAAGAGGTCTGAATGGTTAAAAGGTCTGAATGATTAAGCGCTGAATCATTAAGTTGGACCTCTTAATGGTTAGTTTTCTTGTCCCACGTTGGTAGGGGAGCCTCATTAAGATTCAGCCTAGTTCAATGCTTAATAATTCAGTGCTTAATGGTTCAGCAACATCCCAAATCTTAATGATTCAGACTTAACCATTCCATTCAGAAGATGAAACAAACACACTGAATGCTGAATCATTCAGTACTGAATGGTTAAGAGTCTCATTAAGAGGCTACCAAACAGCCCCTGAGTCTCTTCTAAAGGTTTCCTTGTGCCTGAAAAAAAAATTGTTTACTATTTTGAGACAAGAGAGAAATGATTTTGAGACAAAAGCCAATGACCCCAGCTAAGTTGGGAAGAGGTGGGAGGTTCCCGTCCGGGAGAGGTACATGGTTCGAATCCTAGGGTCAGCAAAAATACATCTCTTGACGTTGAAAGGGCTTATGCCCTTAGAGACGATGTGGAAAAGGGGATTCGAAATGAGGTACCGAGGTGATGTCCATAGCCGATAAAAAAAAAATTAAAGCCAGGACCAATCAATTGAACTTTAATTATCAACTATCTCTATTAATTAATAATTAATGGTTGAGATTTTGTGAATATAAAATATTTCAAAATTTCAAAATTTAAATGTTCTTAACGACAAGTTTGACTTTCAATTAAATTGCTGTCAATGAGTGTGATGTTTTGAACTTTTAATAAGTTTTAATGCTTACCTTTTTGTGGTCAAACGTCCAATAGTAACCCCTCAAAGTATTCAGAACGTGTTTACAGGCTATTAAGATCAAGAAAGTGACCCGGGCCAAATTCAGTTTGATCGAAATTTGGCTAGTTGATTCAGTTCATTTTGCTTTTAACATTTCTATATTACAATTTTTGTCCCAATATATAAATTACAATTTAGTGACTTAACCTAACTTGGGTTAATTTTTTAGTTTAGAGTGCTAATTGTCAATTTTAAATAGTTTAAGTTATTAAAATCTAATCCCCCCCCCCCCCCCCCCCAAAAAAAAAAAAAGAAGGTAATCATTGCAAATGCATTATGGGGCTTGAAGCTACTACACCCCTTTTTAATTTCAAGCCCGATGATACCCCATATGTGACTAGGATGACACATGTCATACAATGCACATGGGTGGGCTTGAAATTCTCCTACCACTATGGTCTAAGTTGTTCATCAACTATGTTCCACCATCTCGGGAATGAGCTCATAGCTATATAACCTAACTCAACTCAAAATCATCTAATCGGGTTGATACAACTCGAACCAGCTTGAGTAAGCTAATTTTTCTAATTAATGAAGTTAATACAAACTAAATGAAGAAACACCGATCCAAATAACACTCGAAATATAAACAACAAATGAAGAGATTTTATTAATTCTTGCGTGACAATTACTACGAGTATCAATGGACAATATTTCGACCAATCTTTCTTACAAACTTAGAGCTATTGCTATGTGTCTATGTTTGTGTGTGTGAATGACCGACCCTTCTTTCTTGGGAAGAATGGGTATTTATAGATATCGTGGGTTGGGCCTTTGGAATGGCAATGATTGACAGCTCATTTGCGCGAACCCCACGGGGGAGGCCATTGAGGGAATTTGCGCTGCCCTTCTATGATGGCTGACTGTCCTTTTCACTCGTCCTTTCTATCATTACTGGTGGCAGGAGATCATGGAGCAGGGAATGCACGCCTTTGATTGGTTGTATGTCCCTTTCATCCTCTCTCTGCAGCTGTCACGTACGAGGTAGCATGAGGGTCCCACAGAAGGTTACATGTGGGAGAGTCCTTGCATGAGGCATGCGTGTGCGCGTATGCGCTTCCTGGTACATATCTCTTCAAGTCCCCCTAGTCTATTATCTTCTGTGTTTGCGCAGAGGGTGATAGACTTTATGTAGTTTGGTTGTTGTTGTACAGTTGCTTTGTGTGGGTAGTAGTCGATGCGGCTGATAGTAATACATTTTTTGGGCTCGTTTTTCTTCGCAATGAGTGTGAAGCGACGTTGCTGAGCAGCCGAAACGTCTGTATTAGCTACTTTTTCAGAAAAGCTGATGCCAATTTCTCTTTCTTCCACGTGGTGGTTTTTTACTGGCTCGTCGTGCGGCTCGCATGCCCGTGTTTCAAAGAGCATTAATTGCTCAACCTATATAAAAGGGGAGAGTTCCTCATTTCGATGGATATTGCTTTTCTGCTCTTTTCTCTCTTTAAAAACTTTTCACAATTTCTAAATATCTTCGCCCCCTTTCCGCATTAATATGGCTTCGTCTTCTGATTTCGTCAGTAAGAAACAAAAGAAGAAGGTGAAGAAGGATAGCAAAGGCCATGCGCTTGCTGGCGAGGTAACAACCAATCGAAAGGATGGCGATTTTGACCACTTATGTGAATATTATGGGATCTTGCCCGCGTATAAGCCTACTATTCCTGGTCCCGGCTTGGTGATTACTGACCCTCTGGCGGGTAAGATAGGGTTGTATCAGGCCTTCTTTATTTTTTGCAATTTTCAGTTGCCTACCACCAAATTTATAAAGGTTGTGCTTGAACACTATCACCTTTATATCAGCCAATTGCATCCGGGTGAGATGTGCAAGATGACCTGGTTTGAGTTTTATTGCAAGTCGCAGGGGGTAGAGCCTACAGTGGAAAGGTTCAATGTGTTTTATGTACTGAAGGTTACGGACAACTGGTTCTCCTTTCCCCAGCACTTTGGACCCGCATCTCATTTCACCCTCTCTCTCAAGAGCTTCAACGACCGGAAAGACAAGTTTTTTTTTTTGGGTTGCAGTGGGTGTGATTCCTTTTAAGATGTCCGCGAGGAAGGTGGAGGGCAAGGTCCCTGCGACAACTTGCATTGCCTATGAGGGTGCGGCCTGGTATAACACACTCGTTTCCCCTCCCGCAAAGATGGCATCTATTGATGAGATTGCGCTTGTGGCTGTTGGGATGAGCCGTCATTATGAGCGGGAGGAGGACCGGTAAAACCCTGAGCTGCGTCAGGGTGATCTAGGTATGTCATACTACCATTATTGCGCGTTTGCTTAACTATTCCTTCGGCTCTTGTCTGTATATTCCTCACTCGTGTTATCTTTGTTTGACTATAGTTTGCAGCATTTATTCTGTGGTGTTGCCAGGGCCGGAGTTGACCGGGCATTTTGTGCCAGCCCCTGCGGGCCAGCGCTTTATACTAGATAAGACTGCCGATTTGTTTGTTAACCCTGTTTTGTGCCCAGAGGCTATTCGGCAAGTGCGTGTCCCTTCGTAACTGATGGAAACTGGTAAGCAACGAATATTATCATTGTTGTTGTAACTTGTCAACTTTGCACCTGACGTGTGTGTTGCTAACTTTAATAGGTGGGAATCTGGGTCCCTTGGAGACTGGTAGTGTGGAGGGTGATGATGATGGTGAGCATGATGATGATGATGATTGTTAGACCCTAATCTGTAAACACGCGATTAACTTTAAAACTTACGGGCTTTGGTCTTATTGAATAACACTCCCGATTTAAAACTTTCATATCTGTGAAATCCAACCCATTATGATTTCTACATTATAGGTCCCAACAAAATTTTTGTAATTAGGTTTAATAAAAACATGTACTAAATCCTGCGTTTAATCGGGAACTTCAAATGAGGAAGCTTGATGAGTGCTCGAGTGTGTTTGGTTCTTCTAACAAGTCTTGATCATCATCCATCCAGTGCAACCGAGTACATGTGGGTTAAACACGATTAATTAACCCATTAAACATTACTAGAATCGAGTAGGATGGAAAGTATAAGAAAAAGAGTTTTGTTACTATAATTTCCAGCATTAATCCCTTTTGAGGTTCTGGATCCCCTTTTAGGTTCTGGATCCTCTTTTTAGGTTCTGGATCCTCTTGAGGTTCTGGATCCCCTTTTAGGTCCTGGATCCTCTTTTTAGGTTCTGGATCCCCTTTTAGGTCATGGATCCCCCCTTTTAGGTTCTGGATCATATCCAAAAAGGGGAACCACAACTCGTTAAGGCCATAGGTTTTACAAAACCTCATTAGACCATTCAAAAAGCATAATAAACATTTTTGTGAACTTATTGGACTCTTATTTAACTAAAAACATCATCCAGTTTATGTCATTAAGACCCGGTTCCCAGTTTTAAATGTTTATGTCGATTTTTACCCAAATCGACCCGTTAAGGCCTTGGACTCTACAAGACACTTTTTAATCACACCAAAGTCATTGAAATCATATTGTCAACTCATTGGACACATATTCAACTAAAAGCATTTCCGTTTTGTGTCATTATGACTTGGTTATTAGATTTAACCTTTAGTAAATCTATAAATTCCCAAAATGCCCCTTTATAGCCAAATCCATAAGTTTAGCCATCCATGGTGACACTTTTGATTCAACCCATTGCTTTTGACTCATTGACTTGTTTAAAAACCTCTAAGTCCTTCCGGACTTAGATTTTCACCTTTTCTCATGTTTTCTCTTATTTAGTAAATTCTAAGCGCATTAGCGCGCATTAGACATTGTGATGGAAATAACTTACTTGGTTGACACCCACACTTTATGTGAGTAGCTTTAGTACCCACATTGATTCTCCCAAAGGCGTTTATTTAGCTATGGACTTACCGGGTGGCGTTGACCCATACCTTGCACCCATATGGATTACTTAGGCAACGAGTGCCCAATTTTCCAAGTGTTCTCCTACATGCACTCTAGATTGACCACATTAGTCTCTTGGGACTCAATGGTATTGCATTTACCATTTGACCCGTTATCCACAAGTTTCTTAAAGCTTAGATAACTGGATTTTAATATCGGGTTCGAATGGTGAGGGAATCACCCCTTCGACCCGTTAAGACTCATGATTACTTAACTTCCTTATTCATGTGATTTTTATCCAAAATCTGAGTTTAGACTCTTGTTTACCATATGGCATTATTGGTTGACCCAATTGATGATTTCCATCATTTGATCAACACCATATGACTCATTTATGACTATGAATTTTGTTTTGACATGAAATCGCATCAATCACTCGATTAGTAGGTTTCACCCCTTGAGGTCATACCTTTTTTCCCACTTCAAAGTTTAAACACTTATATCAATACAAGAGTTGTATTTGTAGACTAGTAGTGTAAGTATTACTTACCTCATATCCATTTCGCTTCCGTACGCATTGAGCTTGCATCCGTTTGACCCGTTTGTTCCCTAGTCCTTGCACCTAACTTAGGGACATGTCAAACCCTTTTTTTGTTAGAACACATAATATGGATTTCTTTCATAATCCATGGCATCATGTATTCATTTTTCCTCAAGCTCAACATTTACATTTCTAGTTTTCATGTTCATACATGTTCTACACATTTATTTTCTCATTCAAGCATTTCATCAAACACCTTATATGCACTAATTTCATCATGTTAGTTCTAGGTGTTCAAGACTTTCTAGATTCCACCATGGCTTAGCTACCCATTTGCACATGATCAATTCACCAATTAGCATACATACATGATACAAATCACATATAGTTGCAAGATTTACCACATAGTACGGTAATTCATGTTTAGGGTAAAAACCCACTACTTATACATAATGAGAATTCACAAATTCACATGAATCAACATTATATGATGAATTCATCACGTTTTATTGCTTCCTTGATGTCTACTAACACATAGAAATCCATAGAAGCTAGGAATTCACGTTTTTAATGTGAACCCTAATTTACCATCTTCCACATACAAGTGTTTTAGGTGAAATCAAATGGGTCTAAAGATACCTTGTGATGTGTAGAACACTAGATAAACAAGAATTTCATCATGCATCAAGAAAACCCCCTTGATTTGAGCAGATTTGTGCTTGGTAGATGAGTTAGGGTTGGAGCCCTTCTTGGGGTCTCCTGAATATCATACGAACACACACACATTGTGTGTGTTTTATGTTTATTAATAAAACCAACTTTATCATTTTGGCCACTATGGTCCCTCAAGTTCCAATTTCCATGATTATTAGATAACATCACGATCTAGGTTGGTCTCGTGTATTGAGTTTTAGCCTCGTTTTTATCCGTTGACTAAAACATCCACCGCTAAATTCGCTTTAGATACTTTATCAATTACGCCAAATGGCTTATTTAGGCGAAACAAGATTTTGGGGTGTTACAATGATGATGAGGAGGAGAATGAAGGTGGCGACCACAACACTAAGGGGTCTGAGGAGCCCAACCCGCAGCCTCTTGAGCGTGGGTCTTTGGAGTTATCTGATGCATTTGAACCGGAGACTGTGTCGGCCCATACAGGAGCAGGTGCGAATGGTAATGTGCCGAATTTACTGATGGGCTTTGGGGGATAAAGGAGGCAACACGTCATGAGGTTGATTTTGCTTATCTTGACCTTGCTGTGTTTGGCTTTACCTCTCTAGTTAAGAAAAAGGCGCGTCTGGGGGAGAACGTGTTGGTATGCGTTTGTTTTTCTCTTTAGTAGCCAGTTTGTTTTTTGCCTCACTTTTTTCTTCCACTTTGTAATGCCTTTTGTTTTTTGCAGTGAGTATGCTGAGGGAGAGTGGGCCGGGTAAGAAAGTTTTATTTGAAGCGCCTGAGTCAACAAGCAAGGCGCCTCACCAACCTGCATCCTTTGTGGCGTTGTAGTTGTCTCCGCAGGCATCACCCCCTGTCCCCGCCTCAAAATGTTGTTTTGGCGGTTGCCGCGCCCAGGTCATCTGGTCATGGATGGGCCTCTTCTAGTGAGGTTGTCTCCTATGGACCCGAACCATCGCCACATTCCAAACTGGGAGCTTACTGAGGGCAGCCGGTATATGGACCCCCTAGTTAGTAGTGATTTTTGGCGGTGGTTTGATGAGAAAAAGGAGGCTGAGGTGGAGT
Source organism: Ambrosia trifida (assembly GCA_028751855.1). Classification (NCBI taxonomy): domain Eukaryota; kingdom Viridiplantae; phylum Streptophyta; class Magnoliopsida; order Asterales; family Asteraceae; genus Ambrosia; species Ambrosia trifida. Next base: position 115,251,843 of record CM054128.1, read on the forward strand.
TTGCTGTTGAGAGGAGGCAACTGGCGGATGTGAGGCGGTGGTTTGATGAGAAAAGGGAGGCTGAGGTGGGTTGGTTGAAGAGGTGTGAGGCTGAGTGGGGCAAGGCCCCAGAAAAGTTAGTGGCTGAGCTTGAGGCTCAGCGTAAATTGGTGGAAGAGGGTCGGGCATTTATTGAGAGTCAGCGGTCGAGAGTTCAGGAGCTTGAAGGGGTGTTGAAGAAGGATGAAACTAAGCTCTCGCGCATGAGCGATAAGTGTGCGAATTTGGACTCATCTTTGACTGTGGCCAGAGATGAGCGTGATAATCTTGATGCTCATGTTGTTGACCTCATCAGTGACCGCGACTAGCTGTTGGAGACATGCGTTCCGCAGGTCTGTCCTTTGTATTTATCTTTCTTGCCTTTCTCGCCTTGTTTGCTTATTAACTTGTCAGGTGAAGAGTGGGCCGCTGACCGCGAAAGCGGTAAGTAAGCTGCTTGCTGCTACCAAGTTAGCTGGTCGTAAAGTGACTATATTGAAGGCCACCGGGATGCTGCCACAGCGAAGCCTGTTGAAGATTTCCCCCTTTACCATGTCGACTGCAGTGCCAAGTTTAGAGAGAAATCACTTGCTTATGACAAGTTGACGTATCCTTTAGTTGACTACATAGCTAGGCACGTGGGGGAGCCAACGAGGGAGATCCGAGCCATGATGCGGGCAAGGGGTTTGTCGAGGATTAGTAGCTGTGTAGGGTTTTTGGCCTGTGTGCCGCTTTTTTGTGTTTAACCTTTGTGGACAGATTTGCGGCCTTCGTGCCTTTATTGTACTTGACTTAGTTTGTATCGTTATTTTTTGCGCTTTATGTTTGGCGTAACCTTTTCCATCAAACTATGGGTGTTTAATTTGTATGTTTTCCTCTGCTCTTGAACACGAGTAGTATGCAAGTTGTATCTTGTCATACACTTACCTTTGGTTTTGCTAGGCGAGTGTTCAGTCAGGCGCTTGCATGCACGTGTCGTTTGACTTAACTTTTTCCATCTTACCATGGATGTTTTTGCTATTATAGCATGCGTTTAAGCGCAGGTCTAGTGGCTGTTTAGTTGTGTCTTACTACACGTTTGAGTTTAGTCGTGTCTTACCACACGTTTAGGTATGGTCGTGTTTTACCACGCATTTAAGTTTAGTTGTGTTTTTATCACCCGTTTAAGTTTAGCCATGTCTTACCACACGTTTAAGTTTAGAAGGTTGTTCTGCGTCGACACGAATTACATCACGTGTTGCTGAAAACGTTGCGTTTTAGGCTTGTCAATATCAGCGTTTAAGCGCATTCTTGACTTTTTCTTGTATCTTACCATATAAGTTGCACTACTTTTCTAGTTTAATATATTAGACTTAAAAATAAGTTTCATTGATTTCTTGACATGATGCCTTCGTCGAAAGGTACAAAACAGGTACTGATAAACTAAAGGGGGTAGGGGGTCTTCCTTTTTCTTGCACACAAACGATGGTTCACTTTTCATTTGCGCCTATTGTTACCACCATGGATCATCATTCTCACATTCTTGATCCGCTTTATTGGTGGTCTCCCGCTCTTGTCAAATCCTCGGTGTATATCTTTCAGTAAGTGTGATAGCTTGCCTGACTTTAAAGCCCCTTCTATTGTTGTCTTCAACTGGAAGCATGCATCTGTATCATGGCCTATGTCTTGATGGTATGCACAGAACTTACCGGGTCCATGCCTTCTCTTTTCTTGATCACTTTGGGGGTTGACAGGTTTATGTTTTCAGTGGCGAGGACCTGCGTTGGAGTTTTGGTGAATGGAGTCCATGAATTATGGTTCATGTGGCCTAATTTGTTCTCTGTCTGTTGTGGTTGTTGGTGCTCAACTGCCTCCATGCTTTTTGAGTCGGTTTGAGGTGAAGCTTGAAGTCGGCTCTAGACTGAACCTTTCCCCTTTTTGTAATTCCTGTTATGCTTGCTTCTTGCGGACTGAGCTTGGGCGTCAGTGTATTGCGACGCTCGGATTCTGCTCCAGACGGATAGCTCTCTTTCTGTTTGCGCATATAGCTTGGCAGTTGTCATGATCTCGTCCCATGTGTCTGGCATACCTGTTTTGCCGACTATGGTGCAGATGAGCTCGTCACATTGCACTCCTTGTTTAAATGCTGCTTTCATGAGTTCAAACCCTATAGGTCCAATCTGGAGTGCCTCTTTGTTGAACCTTGTTATGAAGTCTTCAATCGACTCATTGTTATATCGTCGCACCTGCAAGATGTCAGTGGACTCGCGCTTCACATGTCGTTGCTAACTGAAGTGACTTAAGAATTTGTCAGTGAGCTCCTTGATGCCATCAATTTGGCCAGGTGGTAGACTGTCAAACCACACTCGCGCAGCACCCGTGAGTGTTTGCGCGAACATATGGCACCACGCTGGCAGGGTCCAGGCCGTGACTTTGCCTGCGGTTTTAAAACACCTTAAGTAATCATCAGGGTCTGACGACCCGTCATACTTACCCAGGCTGCCTGGTACCTTGGATTTGGAAGGCAAGGGAGTTAGAGCAATGCGCAGGGTGAACTTTGGTTTCTCACTAATGGTAGGAGGATAGTAAGGCTTGGTAAGGTCCTCTTCAGCTGACGAGTAGTGTCCGTACGCAGCGGTGTTGGCATGAGACTAGCTGTTGTCCTGTCTGAAGTGACTTTGGGACTCATCAGAATCCTCCCTCCCGGTCGGGCCTCTTTGCTTGCTCCCGCTATCGTAGTGACCCGTACCTCTAGAATTCGTTTGCAAACCCCCTGCGTTGGGTTGCGACGAGCCATCAAAGGTCGTGTGTGTCACACCCCGCCTAGGTGGAAACACGGGATGCGATTTCGAAAGGTTTTCAAGCACAAGAGTTACACAAAGCATCAAATTCATAAAATTCATAGATATTATAAAGATAACAATGTTTAACATTTCAAAAGAAAATATTGTCTTAAAACCATAATTTCAAATGATGTAGTTCAAAATCATTCGAACAAAAGCCAGGTTTATGTAACACCCCAACCGATGCGAAATCATCGAGGTGTCACGTAGTGAAGATTGTTCAATAGCTCATGGACTAAAAGTGTAAATATTGTTACATTGATTAAATAGTTTATTACATTGAAATGAAATACAACGATTCTAAGTGCCAACTAAACTGAAATACAATGAATCCAAATCTAAGTAAGATTCAAAAAGCTTAAAAGTCATCTCATAAATAACCTGAAACATGTACAAAAATAGTATATGTCAATACAAAATGTATTGGTGAGCATACCCTGTTTTGAATACATATAGTAGAAAAAGTGTTTAGCAATTCATGTGTTGTATACCGTTTGCAATTATGTAATAAGTAATATTCGTTCAAAATCAACTCTAAGAATTAAGTATCAAGAATAAACCAACCACTTTGAAAAACATTTTTGAGTATAATGAATCACAAGACAATGACTAAGGTCTCTCAACAGAGTCACAAGGGGTATATACCATAGTAATATTCATTGAAATGCCAGGCCCTCAAAGGTTAATGATTTTGACAAGTTATAGACACACAAATTATCATAAAGCAAACACACATGAGAATTGCATTTAGTGAAAGAATAAAATTTAGTCATAGTGTACATGAATAGTCCCAAAAGAGTAAAACATGAAAAAGGGGAAGATATACTCACAGTTTTTCTAGGCGCGATAAATTCAAACAAAATTCGTCACAAGATAAACTTGGGAATTCCGAAGAATTCAACCTATGAAGTTTAAGAATACTAATAAGAGGAATGCCTTAAAGGTCTAAGGTATCTAGGGTCTAAGGCATCAGGGTTTGCTAAGTCGATTTGGAGAATTAGGGTTTTACGATAAATTGAGTTAATAATAAATTTGTCACACAAGATTATATGATTAAAGTCTATGAATATGATGTGTTAGTCTAAATACTATCCATTATATATATTTTTTTTTTTCGAATTTAGATTTCATTAACACAACGGGGGCGCCCTCAAAACGGGGGCTACCAACCCGACACTATAACATATACAAAGGGGACTTAGACCATTCCTCCCAAACGAGATCAGAAAACTTAGACCTGTTCTTTAACCACAAAAACGACAAAGACTTTATATTACCCACCACCAATGGAATTTTCGGATCAGTACCCTTAAAAGTCTTCTCGTTTCTCGCTCTCCAAATCGCCCAAAGGGTCACCACCACAATGCCTTGCACCACTCTCTTGCCCCACTTGCCACCTCTCGCGTTTTTGTATAACAAGAGATAATCTCTAATATGAGACGCAAAAATCGGATCAAGCCCACACCACCTCCCTATAACGGACCACACCACTGAAGCAAAAACACAACCCGAAAAAAGGTGAGTCGAAGACTCTGGATCAGCATCACACAATTTGCAATTTTTATTATAAATTGTCATCCCTCTTCTTGAAACCCGAAACATTCGGGACATACATCCGAGTGTGATATCATTTTAAAATAATTCAAACATATGGGACAGTCAGAGCCGTCCCCGAGAATGCTAAAAAATATTTGAGCCTTGGGCGAATAGTGAAAATCATGCCCTAAAATATACATATTTAAAAATTTTTGTGTTATAAAATGCTTAAAATGCATTAAAAAGCTTAAAATGAATAAGAAATATGGATATATATATATATATATAAATCATTTTTTTAAATCTCGGACTCCTTTGAGAATTAGGCCTCGGGCCGTCGCCCGACCCGCCCTACCCAAGAGACGGCCCTAGGGACGGTTATAGTATCACAGGATACTTGACCCGCTAACCCAAAACATACATATCTGTTTACCCTAACCATATCCGTAAACAAGTTAATTTTATCGTATTTTAAAATCCATGGAATGGACGAGCTAATGGAATGGATAAGGTAATGGAATGGATCATTACCATTCCATGTCTTGTTTGGTTACCATGTGAGAATAAAACAAAACATTACTTCGTGTTGTTGGATAGGCAGGAAAAGACGAAGGAATAAAATCGGTGGTTAGTGGCGGTGGTGGGTGGTGGTAAGTGGTGGTGATGGTGGTTAGTGATATGTGGCAGTGGCGGCGGCGGTGGCGACGGTGGAAGGTGGAGGTGGATTGTCGTGATGGTGGGTGGGCGACGATGGTGAGTAGTGGCGGTGGTGGGTGGAGGCGGCGGCGGTGGTGGATGGCGGTGGTAGTGGTGGGTGACGATGGGTGGTGTTAGGCGGCGGCGACGGTGGTGGGTAGTGACGGTGGTGGCTGGCGCCGGCGGTGGGTGGAGTTGGTTGGTGGCGGCAATGGTGGTTGGCGACGGTAGTGGGTGGTGATGGCGGCTGTGGGTGGTGACGATGGTAGTGTGTGGTAGTGGTGGGTTATGGTGTTGTTAGTAAAGGATGAATGTAGGATGGAATGGAAAAAAAACATGGGGGTGGATAGAATGGTTTTGAGGGAATGGAATGCCTTATGAAATATTGGGTGATTTCATTCCTTTAACCACCAAACACACTATTTTTAATTACCTCATAATGATCTAATTTATTCCTCCTTTTATTCTATCATATCAAACACTATTTTTCATTACCTCAGAAAGTTATATATCAATTTTTTTCTCAGTTGAAAATGAAATATTTTTAATATTGGGCAGGCCTAACTTTATAATAACATTTTTGTTAATACATAAATAAAAAAATTACCCGTAACAATGCATTTATGTTTGTATAAATGGATGGGGTTTCATGTGAAATTTGAAGGTACTAGGGAGAGGTTGATATATTTATTGCCGTATCATGGGATGCTTGTGAGGCAGAAAAAGACCTCTCTGATTTTGTTTTATTTTTTTCATTAATTTATCATATATGTTAAAACTAACCCGTTTCTTTGTATTAACTGTCTTCGTTTTATACCACACACCACAAAAGTGGATTCCATGTGACCAACAATTTCTTTCGCATGTTTTCTAAACGTTCTTTTCTGTGTTTACTGAAGTACACTTAATATATATAGTTTACTTATTGGAGTATGTTGGCAGTAGTCTAAAATTGCTAGTACTTGTATATGTTTTTTTTACTCTATTTCTATTTGCAACATTTCCTCTTGTCTGGATTAATACGCTAGTAACATATTGCACCAAAAAGTGTTTTTCAGACGGAGTATTTGCGAAAACACCCTCGCTACCTATCCATTACAATAGAGTTAAGACTTGCCCCTATCACGCATTTCCCAAACCCTACAAATAGGCGATTGATAAGACCTCCTCTAGCTAGTTTCACAAAATCACAATTTTAAGTTTTAAAAAATAGCCACGCTTTATAAATTTAAGATATGGTTATAAAAAGACAAGTAAATCAAGTTTAATTTAATTAAAACGAACATATAATAATAATTAGTTAGCAACGATTACAAAAGTTAAATTGTTTTAAATGAAAAGCCATCGCCTAGGACTTTAGTAAGCCAATTATGAAGCAATGTTTATTAAAATTAGTCGGCCGAATCTTGGTTTTTTCCCTGTCTACAACTTCAATATATAAAAGAAAACAGTATTTGAAATTATACATGCATTCGTAAATAATTTTAAAAAAGTGTCATATCACGATTTACTGCTCTTACGTGACCAATTTATTTATTTGTATGTATACCGACTATTCATGAGAGTTGGCGATTGTCTCCTAGTTTCATTTGTGTTCTTTGACCAATCTATGGATAATGCATTTCCAGCTATTTTTCATTTTAAATTTTCGTATACATTAAAACTTATATAGTCTTCATTACTTTGAATTGTTAGTTTAATTATATACACATATACACTCTTATTCTCTTCATTGTTTAAGAAAGGAACACTATATACTCATGAATCATGATGCAACTACCCGGATCCAAAGAGCTAGCGGCGCCAAATAAAGCAACATCAAAGGGTTGGCAGGCCTGAGGATGCAGATGGTGAGTATGAGTGAGAGACGGCGAGGGTGAGAGAGAATTTGCTTCTTTTGTTTAACCGTGATACGTTAACACCTTTTCCAATTAACCCACAATGAGCTTGTTATAGGTGAGTTAGTAAAAGTCTCGCTGCCTATGTGGCAAAGCATCATGCACTTTTTTTTTTTTTTAAACGGCTAGAGCAAGTGGAACACACACATTTGAGAACTCACAAGATCCCGGGTTTGATATGGCTCACCTACACCAAAGACGCTTCCAAGTAGAAATCGGTGAAGCCTCCCATAATTTCAAAGAATCTCAGTTTCCTTTCCAGACGGGGACATAGTAACAGAGGACATAATTCCATCGTCCCATGAAGTTTCTTCATTATTCTTGTCACGCTTGAACTCAGTAGCTCTTTCTGACCTCACATTTAACACAACTAACGTTTGCCAATTAAGAATGATCATTGGTGTCATGCACTTTTTAGTTAATACAACACAATCTTATGATAAAATACAATTTAAACATAATAATTTAAAAACAACGGAAGTTTATCAAAGCTGCTTACTGCTAACCATTGATTTGAAAAATATGTACTCATTATAGTTAAATTAAATTAAAGGGTCAAGTTATCTATCTAGATTTTTACTTTATTAAGGAGGAAGCATGTCCATGAAAATAATTTCATCTCAATTTTAAGATGACATATGAAAAGTCTCTTTACAAATCTCTATATTTTTATCATTTCCTACCCTATAGCCCCTCATGTATAACATATTATGCACATTGTATATGTGTGTAATACACAATTTATGTGTCTCTCAAGATATAACTTACATTCATAACACCCAATAAAACCCATTCCCTTACTCTTGAATACTCATTTATAGTTATTGCTTTCTTGTCTTCTACACTTATTTTACTTTTCAAGAAACCCGTCTTACTAATATCATTACTTGACATGTCTAGGTTACTCATGATGCAAACCATGACAAAGTTCATAGATTTCGCATACAGAAAGAAACGCCATTTAACCAATTCGAGGTATTTTTCATTGCTCGATTTGATTTATTGTCGATTTGTAATTTTTGTCTTGTTACATTGTTAATAATATACCTTTAGTTGTTGGAAACATACACTTACTTATATTCATCAAATATTTACAGTGTACAGGATGAGGTTGCTAAAGAATTGGTATGTATTAACATAAATCAATAGTCAACAGTCAACATTCAACAGTCAACAGTCAATAGTCATAGTCAAAGAGCTATCTTTATGCTTTTATAATTATTTAGTCATAGTCAATATTCTTAGTCAATAGTCTAGTCAATAGTCTTCCTAGAATCAAGTCATTGTATTAATGTTGTAGACACTATATAATCTTCTGTGAATAATGAGAAAAGTACACTCGATCCAATTCACTCTATTACCTATTACTCTATATGGTATCAAGAGCCTAAAGCTCCCTTGAGCCAACCGATCCATCACAGCTTTCGACAGCCTTCTGTTCGCAACCCACACAACCCTTTCATTTTTCTGATTTACAGCCTCAATGGCTCCATTTTTTATTCATCAATCAAACCAAAACTACAATCGGAACCCTTGTTCCTCAGCCTCAAACCCATCATTACAAAACCGACCCTCCTCGTGGTCAAACAAATCCGCAACCCAAACTCAAAACAACCCGACCTACAACAGCCAAACTAACGTTTTTTGTTATTTTTGCAGCATACCCGGTCATGTAACGAAAGATTGTCGCAAACTTCGTCGCTTCCTACGCGACCATCAAGTCTCTACTCATGATTCCTACTCATACTCGGTTGTGAACAATACATATTCTCACACTACGGTTCCAAACACTCCATGGATGTGGGATACAGGCGCTTCCAATCACACTAACAACAACAACAACAACCAAATGCATGTTCTTTCCGAATATGGTGGCCCAGATGAGATTGTTTTAGGTGACGGTAAAACCCTTCCTATCACACACATTGGTCAAACAACCCTTCACACCAACTCACGACCGCTTTTCTTAAACGATGTCTTAATCGTTCCATCTCTTCGTAATAATCTTATTTCTGTTGCAAAACTTAGTCGTACTAATCAAGTTTCTGTTGAATTTTTTCCATATCATTTCGTGGTTAAAGATCTACGCACGGGGGCGCATCTCATGCGGGGCGTGAACGTCAATGACGTTTACTACGGACCAACCACACTCTCTCCTCAAATCAATGCAACAACAACAAGATCTCTACTTGCGTGGCACCATATCCTTGGACATCCTTCGTTTCAAGTCTTCAAGTCCTTAATTTCTAAATTAGGACTTAATGGTTATAAAGTGTCACCTGAGTCTTTTCATTGCAAATCTTGTTCGTTAAATGAAAGCCATAAAATTTCTTTTGGTAAAAACTCATTTGTTGCAAAGAAACCATTGCAACTCGTTTACTCAGATGTATGGGGCTCAGTCCAAACATCCAATGACGGCTTCAAGTACTATGTCATATTTGTCGATTATTTTTCTAAATACATTTGGTTATATCCGATAAAAAGAAAATCCAACGTTTCCGTCCTTTTTCCACAATTCAAATCACTAGTGGAAAAATTCTTTCAAACACCTCTTATCTCTATATTTACCGACAATGGTGGTGAATACATTGGTCTTAAACCATTTCTCACAACTCATGGAATTTCTCACTACACCACACCTCCCCATACACCCGAACAAAACGGGGTGGCCGAACGTCGTCATCGACACGTTGTTGAAACGAGCCTTGCCCTCCTCCACTATGCTCAACTCCCATCACAATTTTGGTCGCATGCCTTTCAAGCCGCAACTTATCTCATCAACCGTCTACCCACCACCATCTTGAACAACAAATCACCTTATGACATGTTATTCAATGTTGCTCCCACCTACTCCAAACTAAAACCGTTTGGATGTCTTCGCTATCCTTGGCTCCGCCCATACAACACCTCCAAGTTACAATCTCGCTCCGCATCATGTATCTTTCTTGGATACTCCTCTTCCAGATCAGCATACAAATGCTTTGATCCAGCCACCAACAAACTATATCACTCTCGCCATGTTGAATTCATACCACACATCTTCCCATCCCACACCAATAACTCCACATCTCTCACTGTCACCTATGAATCATTTCTTCACAACATACCAAATCCTACAAAGCCTTCACACCCTACACAACCTCCCATCGATCCCACACACCAACCCATACCTCCTACACACCCCTCCTACACACCCCTCTCCTGACCCTACACAACCTTCTGCTGCAACTACACAACAGTTGCCTAATACTACACAACACTCATCTGACCATACACAACCTTCTACTACACCTACACAACATTCCCCTAACCCTACACAACTCTTGTCCTCTACACAGTCCTCCACTGTTCATACACAGTCCTCATCTCCACAATCCTCCACTCCTACACAACCTAATTCACCTACACAGCCTTCCAATGACTCTACCACCTCCTCATCTCAAACTCCTTCAACTAACCCCTCTCCTACCACCTCTACTCGCCCACAACGGTCTCGCAATCCTAACCCAAAATATTACAATTCCAACATCATCAACTCCACCACACTTCACCCACTTCCTACATCCATTGAGCCCTCTACTCACATCCAAGCGATGAAAGATCCACAATGGCGACAAGCAATGGATCTTGAATACAACGCTCTTCTTCAAAACCATACGTGGGAGCTTGTCCCTCATACTACCCAAAATCCTATCGGATGAAAATGGGTATTCCGAACCAAGTGAAAACCCGATTGAACTATTGATAAATTTAAAGCGCGCCTAGTCGCAAAAGGGTTTCATCAACAGTACGGTAAGGACTATTTTGATACCTTTAGTCCGGTAACGAAACCTGTCACCATTCGTACTGTTCTTTCCATCGCACTTTCTCGAGGGTGGTCGTTACGCCAACTAGACGTCAATAATGCATTTCTTCATGGCACCTTACATGAGGATGTGTACATGATTCAACCACCCGGATTTGCAAATTCGGCGTTTCCTAATCACATTTGCAAACTCAAGAAATCTCTCTACGGCCTTAAACAAGCCCCACGGGCTTGGTACAATGAATTAACCGCCTTCCTCATTAGCTTCGGTTTGAAAAAATGTCTCTATGATGCATCTCTTTTTGTCTACAACACAAATGGTAACACTTGCTACCTACTCGTCTACGTTGACGACATTGTCCTCACTGGAAACAATAATCCATTCATGGACATCTTTGTTCAAGCCCTAAGCAAAAAATTTTCGATCAAAGACTTAGGCCCTCTGTAACATCATACAATTTTTTTATATATATATAGAACTCCCTCGTTTATTCATCCGATTCATGTTTACATTATCTTTCCCATCCATTTTATTAATTTTTTTATTTAAATAATGACTTATAATCAATATTAAATTGGATTTTATTAAAAATTCTGATTTAAAAACGTTAAAAAAATGTTTGCCTGAGCCAGGATTCGAACCCGAGTCCCTGGCGGGCTAAACCTTAACCACACCACACAAACCACTACACCATTTGGTGTTTTGTGATGTTAATTAAAACCAATTAAACTTAAACCCTTTCAAGGTCCCTTAGTCAAACCTAAAAAGTCAAACGTAGTCTCTTAGTCAAGTCAAGTCAAAGTGTTAGTAAATATGGTCTCCTAGTCAAGTCAAAGTGTTAGTAAATATGGTCTTCTAGTCAAGTCAAAGTTGTTCCTAAATTCTAGCCTAGTCAAAGTAGTCTCTAATTACAACTACAATTTCTACACTATAAATACAATAGCCTACCATTCAACTCTTTATAACATTCAATAAAAAAAAAACATTATTATCCCATCTCCCACATACTAAAGTTTTCATCCATCATTATCTCCTCTAGCTAGTTCCGAGTTTTCCAAGGCATTATTACTAAGTGTTTGCACGCTCAAGAAAACTCACAAACTCATTAAGCACCTAAGGTGAGTTTACATAGCCCCTTTTTACCATTTCACTATTTTGGGGTGAAACATGTTACAACATCAATTTACAATTCAACATAAGTGTCTATGTGTTATTCTATGTTGCATTATATCTTAAACATTACTATGGTAAGCACAATTATTCTAGCATAATCATTAACTCCGTACAAGCCAACGATACACAATAATAGATCTATTGGACTGACAACCCCACCCGGATACGTTACCTCCTACATAGGTAGCGTGGGTGATTGTTATCGCAACAAAAACGAGTGAACCGTATGCGTATGGGATGGACCACAATATTCTAGTCACAAGGTTTGATTATGCACACGATTTACCGGGTAGTATTGTTTTCACATATGGACTAGACTTGCCATGACACTCGAATTGTACAAATTTTATTCAACATTCAAACCTATGTAATTCTCACCAACTTTTGTTGACCCAAAATATTTTCAAACTTAACATGTTTCAGGATATAGCTTGCTTGAAGATTAGAGTTAATGCTTGAAGATGTGTATCTAGTATTTTTCATTTTAATGTACAAATTCTTTTAGAACAATTGTATGTAATTTATGTAATCAATTAATGAAATTTATTATTTACCATGAGCTACTGAACAATCGTCAATACGTGAGATCCCGATGTTTCCGCCATCGGTTGGGGTGTTACAGATTGGTATCAGAGCCAGGTTATAGGGAATTAGGTTATTAGAAAAATAATCTAGTCTATAACCATAGGATTATAACCAGTACTTGCTCCTTTTACTTGCAACTCTACTTGTTTCTATTCTCTACCTCTATCCTACTTCTTATCCCTACTTTAGTCCCTACAAAATGTTTGCTCTCCATAACTGGAACAAAATTCTCAGATCCTAATCTGAAATACCTTATAAATCTCGTCGAAACTCTATATTCTAATAACGAACACGTGCAATCTGGAAGGGTGAACGCCTGTATTCTGAGTTTTCTGTCTAGGACTGGCATTGCGCATAAATCCCAATCAGACGAGGGACTCGGATGCCTACCTGGGAATTCTCGGGATGAGTGTTCACTTATAGGCTAAAGCATGTCTTCACTATGTTATTAGAATCTAGAAGCTTTGATAAGTCAACGTTTTCATTTATTCGTTTTAATTAATGAATAAATGATTACACTCACTTTCCTTAAAACTAAGCTCTAAAATCTCAAAATTTTACAGCTTAAATCAATCCCATTTCCTAATCATATATGGATTTCACAATCACATTTCATCTTACCATCTTAGCCACATGTTTGATTATTTTCAACACCCTCCCCAAATCATATTATTTCATTTTTCAACATGTTACATATTTCTAAACTGTAACCTCATAACCTGGGTAGACCCTAGCCCAACACTAAAGATTTCTTAATATTGTCAAAATTTTCATCACCTATAAACCATGGAAAATACATATTTTTGTTATAAGATATCCTCAAACTTAATTTCTAAATCCAAATGTTTATTCATTAGCATAACAAATTTTTTTTGATATAATGTCACCTTGATCTATAAAACCTAACGTCGTGTTTAAAATCTTTGACTAAACTAAAATATTCTAATCTAAAGCCACTTAGTTTGTACTATTTAGCAACTTTTGTTTTATATAAGAAACCAGTTTTAAAAAGAAAAATGATAAGATCTTTCCATCCTCATGAACAAAATTTAATCTCCATTGCCACCTAATTATTTTCAACTTGTTCGAACTTTTACAATTTTTGGTATTTATCACAATCATGTTTTCTCATACGCTAGATTCTAACCTTTGATCCAAACCCCACGATTTACACTGCTACAAAATCTCCTTACTATAAAATAAACCCTCTATTAACTATTTTCACGTTCACTATCTTTCATAACCTTGATGATGCTTTGAGTTCTTCATCATCCTCTCAAGAACTAAATTCATATTCTTCACCTTCTGGAACATGAACTTGATCCCTATGATAATCAAACTATTGAAAACTTGATTGTTCGTTGCATCAAACTTGATTCTTAGTTATACATGAGGATTTGATTATCTACTTGAACATTTGATTATTCATGATACTTGAAAGCATGGAATATAAACTATTTGCTATAAACACACCTAGAGTCATTAATCTTGTCTAGAACAACTCTATTACAACTCGCATGCTATACTTGATGCATTTACAAACTTACTTACATGTATATATTACGAACTTGCAACTTATGTGTTAAATAAAAAACAATTGTTACACTTAATCAAACAACTGGTAGAGGATGAAGTACTTGCTCAACAGTTAGTAGAGTACGTAACAACCTGCTCAACGATTGGTAGAGGTCATCATGCTTGCTCAACAGTCGGTAGAGGTTCTAATAACCTGCTCAACGACTGGTAGAGGCTATCGCACCTGCTCAACAATCGGTAGAGGTTCCTACTCACTGACTGGTAGAGGTCTTTTCCTGCTCAACAGTTGGACTCATTTTTGGATACATCATACATGTAATTTGATACAAAGATTTATTAGACTCATTGATACAAAGATTCAATCACAAGGTTATTTTGCATTACTTACATATGTGTTTAGAGTCATAGAAGGACACAAAACCCTAATGTAAGGTAAATTGGTGATTGCGGTCCGGAACGTAATCATGAATTTACAGGTACGTTAAGGTAGTGTGGAATTCTATCAAGGTTTTCGGTAGATAATCAATTATAAACTCTAGTTACCTGGTAGTTCATTTAGTCTTTCTATAGTCAATCAACTCATGCATTTCTTTCCTAACACTTAAGTTTAGTGTTTTGCTAGATTCTTATTCTCCTTGCTATTTCAGGCGAACCTAATCCAACCCTTAAAACTCACACATATCAAACCTTTTATTTAAATTATTCGAAACAGATTATTCTATTACCTATAAATTCATGTCGTGCCTTAACCCAAATTTTCCAAACCCCAGTTGACTTAATTTCTACCTAATCATCCTCAACCCTGTGTTTTTAATAAACTTCGAGACGAAGTTCCTAAAAGTAGGGGAGACTGTAACATCACACAATAATTTTTATATATATAGAACTCCCTCGTTTATTCATCCGATTCATGTTTACATTATCTTTCCCATCCATTTTATTAATTTTTTTTTGTTTAAATAATGACTTATAATCAATATTAAATTGGATTTTATTAAAAATTCTGATTTAAAAACGTTAAAAAAATGTTTGCCTGAGCCAGGATTCGAACCCGAGTCCCTGGCGGGCTAAACCTTAACCACACCACACAAACCACTACACCATTTGGTGTTTTGTGATGTTAATTAAAACCAATTAAACTTAAACCCTTTCAAGGTCCCTTAGTTAAACCTGAAAAGTCAAACGTAGTCTCTTAGTCAAGTCAAGTCAAAGTGTTAGTAAATATGGTCTCGTAGTCAAGTCAAAGTGTTAGTAAATATGGTCTTCTAGTCAAGTCAAAGTTGTTCCTAAATTCTAGCCTAGTCAAAGTAGTCCCTAATTACAACTACAATTTCTACACTATAAATACAATAGCCTACCATTCAACTCTTTATAACATTCAATAAAAAAAACATTATTATCCCATCACCCACATACTAAAGTTTTCATCCATCATTATCTCCTCTAGCTAGTTCTGAGTTTTCCAAGGCTTTATTACTAAGTGTTTGCACGCTCAAGAAAACTCACGAACTCATTAAGCACCTAAGGTGAGTTTACATAGCCCCTTTTTACCATTTCACTATTTTGGGGTGAAACATGTTACAACATCAATTTACAATTCAACATAAGTGTCTATGTGTTATTCTATGTTGCATTATGTCTTAAACATTACTATGGTAAGCACAATTATTCTAGCATAATCATTAACTCCGTACAAGCCAACGATACACAATAATAGATCTACTGGATTGACAACCCCACCCGGATACGTTACCTCCTACATAGGTAGCGTGGGTGATTGTTATCGCAACAAAAACGAGTGAACCATATGCGTATGGGATGGACCACAATATTCTAGTAACAAGGTTTGATTATGCACACGATTTACCGAGTAGTATTGTTTTCACATATGGACTAGACTTGCCATGACACTCGAATTGTACAAATTTTATTCAACATTCAAACCTATGTAATTCTCCCCAACTTTTGTTGACCCAAAATATTTTCAAACTTAACATGTTTTAGGATATAGCTTGCTTAAAGATTAAAGTTAATGCTTGAAGATGTGTATCTAGTATTTTTTATTTTGTTGTACAAATTCTTTTAGAACAATTGTATGTAATTTATGTAATCAATTAATGAAATTTATTATTTACCATGAGCTACTAAACAATCGTCAATACGTGAGATCCCGATGTTTCCGCCATTGGTTGGGGTGTTACAGCCTCTACATCACTTCCTAGGAATCGAAGTCATTCCAACTCCTCATGGTCTATTCCTCTTCCAACACAGGCACATTCAGGACATGTTAACCACTTTCAAAATGGATGGTGCCAAAGAGGTCCTCACCCTTCTAAGCGTCTCTGAACCACTTATCCCTTCGGATGCCTCTCCACCCGTTGACCCAACTCCTTATCGCAAACTTGTTGGCACACTTCAATACCTTGCCTTCACCCGCCCTGATATCTCTTTCGCTGTCAACAAACTCTCCCAGTTTATGCACCACCCAAAACAGTCACATTGGCAAGCTCTCAAACGGGTTCTCCGCTATTTGAAAGGAACATTTCACCATGGGTTATTGTTAAATAAACAGTCCTCACTTGATTTAAATGCTTTCTCAGATTCTGATTGGGGAGGCATACATGACAGAGGAAGATCTACTACATGTTATATATTATATCTTGGATCCAACATCATCTCCTGGAGTTCATCAAGACAAAAAACGGTCTCACGCTCATCCACTTAAGCAGAATACAAAGCACTAGCAAACGCCGCAGCTGAAATCTCATGGGTTAAAAATCTTCTCCAAGAACTTGGTCTTCGCACGACACGTACACCATCTCTTTTCTGTGACAACACCGGCGCCACCTACCTTTGTGCCAACCCGGTGTACCATTTTCGCACGAAACATGTTGCCCTCGACTACCACTTTGTTCGTGAACAAGTCAATGCCGGTCATTTACAGGTCTTTCACATTAGCTCAAAGGATCAACTGGCTGATGTCCTCACCAAATCACTTCCAAGATCACCGTTTCTTTCCTTTCGCTCCAAGATTGGCGTATCCAATGGATCCTCCATCTTGCGGGGGCGTATTAACACAAATCAATAGTCAACAGTCAACAGTCAATAGTCATAGTCAAAGAGCTATCTTTATGCTTTTATAATTATTTAGTCATAGTCAATATTCTTAGTCAATATTCTTAGTCAATAGTCTAGTCAATAGTCTTCCTAGAATCAAGTCATTGTATTAATGTTGTAGCCACTATATAATCTTCTGTGAATAATGAGAAAAGTACATTCGATCCAATTCACTCTATTACCTATTACTCTATAGTGTGCCTATTCAATTTCAACACCTCTTGTATGGCCAAAGAGGCAGAATCACACACATCGTCCTAATCGACCTTCAACAGCTTTGTAGGAAACCCAATTGGAATTGTTTTTCTTTAATTGGTAATATCTTTTATAAATGTTAATGTTTTTTTATCTATAGATTTGAGATCAATATTTATCATGTTGCTATTGGTTTTATTAACAAGCTGAACTAAAAACTGTTATTGGAACTGCAGGTTGGGTAATTGAGGGAAGTTTCAAATAAGAATCACAATGCTAAACTGAAAATGTTCTTGGAGATCGAGATTGAATCGGTAATATCTTCCCGTCGTTTTATTTCACTACTGCTTTAATACAGTTTGTTTGGTTGAAACAGGCCGATTCAGGATTTGGTTGCCTTGCATACAATTTGTTTTTGGTCCAAGTTTTACCTTTATATAGTGTCCAATATAGCATATTTGATTATTAGAAAGTTGTATAAATCTATATCTATATCTATATCTATATCTATATCTACATTATAAAGGAGGAGAGATGGCTAAAATAGTCACTTCATGTCAATTTTAAGATGGCATACAAAAGGTCACAAGGTAAACAACTATCTTTTTGCCAAATCCTTCCCTTTATGCCCCTATGTGCAACATTTAATTACAATTGTACAAATGACTAATGCAAATCATCTCTATTATTATTTGCTTCACCTTTTGATTTTCTCATCTTTAATGAATTCAATTTGAGATTCAATGCCTCACATTTTCCTTTTCTCATCTTCAATGATGAATTAAAATCAACATCACTCAAGTTAATCTCTAAAACCCCTCATACCATTGACTTATCACACCATTTCCTTTATTTCTCTTGGAAGTTGTTATTGAATGATATTGTTCAACACTTGTAGTCTTGCACTATCGATTATTATGTTGGTAAGCCAACACTTGTAATCTTGTATATTCTTTATGTATATTTATTTATTTTATTTATTTAGTTATTTACTTTTTAGGCTTTTTGTTAGTTCTTATATATGTTTTTTTCATTATTTTGTCTGTGTTTTCTTTTACATATTTTCTAAGAACTTTATACAATATAAGTCGACCAATACAAACCAAACTTTAAGGAATACATATTTGTCGACAGGATTTACCCGCTGTAATGCGCGATGGGAAAACTGCTAACGTATTACAAGTTATTTTGGATCCCGCCGCAACGCGCGGGTAAACCCACTAGTTGTAAATAGAATTTGAGCGCCTTTCAAAGAGTTTAATAAATATTATGTCCAAAGATGTACACCATTGTAATTTTGTATTGTGTACAAATATTTAAGCATAATTTACAATACACTTAAAGCCAATTTAGAGGGATTAAAGTTGGACATTCATCAAACTTTTAAGACACTTTAAGGCCATCTTAGTCAATTCAGTTCATACTAACCTTTCATCTTCCTTGGTAGTTCATCATAATGAATACAATATTAACTACACAAATGGTGATTAGTTCACATTCCAATCATCATTTGTATAACATTGTTATAAAGAACAAATTCACTTTAACCAAAAATTTAATTCAGAAATTCGAAATCGTCTCTTCGAGTTCCATAACTCCATCTTCTTGAAACTATAAGTTCTTCCATAGCCATCACACCCAGATGTTCGCATCTTGCTGGTTCTTCTCTTCGATTGACAATCTGTTGATGCTGCTAAGGTTGGATTTCTATTTTATTGTTTTTATAGTTATATGTTCTTGATTTTTCTTGTTGTGTTTCTTTACTTTTATAATACAAATTCAGTGCTATTTTCAGGGGAGTGGTCTAAAGAATTCGCCTGGACCGAGTAAGAGGAGTTCCAGTTGGAAGCAAGCTTTGTTGTTGTAGAAACAAATTCTAAATTTGTAGCAAACACATGAATTGATATGTTTTTTTTTTGCTGTTAATTATTTTTTTTGTTATTGATCTATGCTATGTCTGGTTAATACTATAAAAATGTTTAAATCTTTAATCATGAGGATTGGTTCGCCCATTTAGTTGTGTTGTATACCTACAACTAACAAATTTGATTAATGATTTATTAACATATTTCCTGTTTTGTTTTGATTGGTAACATCAATCTTTTAGTCTTAACTTAGACTAGTAATTAAGCTTTTAATTGGTTATTTATGCATGTTATGCTTTTTAAAATAACTATATCAAAGGTTACAATCATTTAGGTGTGCTGTATAATTAGAGTCTACAACTTTGATTAATGATTTTTGAACTCATTTCCTGTATTGATTAATAACATGAATCTTAAATTGAGCTTTTAATGGGTTATTCATCTATGTTATGTTTTTTAAAATAAGTATTGAAACATAGGGAAATTCATTCTCATTTAGAAGTGAGAATTTGATTAGAAGCATGTTTAGTTTGCTACATGGTTCTAAGTGTTTTGCACACACACCGGATCATCGTCGCAACGACAGTCAAGGACGACCCTTAAAACGGAAGGGGTTGGACACAGTATTGCGTATAAAAATTTAGGACGCTGACACGTAAACTTACACTATTGAGCAAAGAAAATGAGAGTGGGGCGAGGCACCCTCAATTGACCACTAACCTCCACTCCTAATTTCAAACGTATTTAAACATGGAATTCGATTCTGAATTGATTAAAAAACTAATCATTTGAACGGTGGACATAATGATTTAGAGTATTTATAGTTACCAACACATGTATATGCATTCCACACAGTTTTAGCATATTTTTAAGGCTCAGTTAGGGTACATAAATCCTCATGGACACGATACACGAGAGAATTGATAAAACAAAATATAGAATATCACATTTTATATTATTGCTCCCTCGGAAACGCGCGGGCTTCCTACTAGTTCTACATAGTGTAATAAAAACAAGAGGTGCGAGAAGGATACAGAAAACACAATAGATCATGAAATATGACACAGTGAGCCACAAAATATAACACAATGCCGAAAAACATAACACAATGCTGAAGAAAAAAGACACAATGAATTGAAAAAATGACACAATTATGACAATAAGAAAAAGATACAATGGTACATAAAAGACACAATGATATAATGCATATTCTAAAAACTACAAGCTAAAACCCCAAAAAGCGAAGACCTAAATACTAACATCGCAGGGTTCGATAAGACGGTTCCAATGCCGCTTGAATGAGTTCAATTGAAGTCTTTTTGATACCCTTCCCACGACTTTATATTTTTCTTTTACTGTGTATTTGATCCTAACCTTTAAATTAAAACAAAATAAAAACATTCACATCCCCTCCATCAAATTACACTAAAAATCACTACTTCACCCCTAAATCTTCTCTCTCCTAATTAAAATAATAATATTTTTTCATACTTTTATCATTACATTTTCTCTCTTCTCACTCACAACTACTTACAAAAATATTAAAATATATATAGGGGTGAACAGTAACTTTTCATATTTAGGGTGGAACAATGCTTCCACCAAATATTTTCTCTCTCCTCCACTTACAACAACTTACACTCACCCCATATAATTTAGTGGACACACTCACATACATTTAGTGGATGAGATGTGAGTGCTCTAATAATTTATTTTCATAATGCAATGGACTTATGGACATAAATGTTGTTGGGCTTGTGACAGTTACCAGATACAACCATTTATAACGTATCGTTTTGGGCCGGACTACCCATACATATACTAGTTACCACATTGTATATTGTACCATCATCTCAATCTCAAATTCTTAAAGAAATTTCATGTTAATCTTGCATAGAATTTATGCGGACACAGGATCCTGATTTTAATAAAAAGATTGTAATCAATCTTAACGAATGAATTATAAGATCCTATTTTATTTCACTACAATTAGTAAAGAAAAAAAAGGAAAAAAGGTTAAAAATTGTTACAGTAAAGAAAAAAGACAGGTGTACTTACTGAATAAGCGCAAATCTAACCAAAAAAAAAAAAAAAAAAATCGATTGAACAATTTAAACCACTAAGTCATGAATCATTAACAACAAAAAAGGATTCGAGTAGGATCTTTAGATCCCAATGTGCTATTGTAAAAACAAGTTGCATGACCGATTCACCTAAGAGCATGTGTTATATGTGACACCCGGCATATTTGGCTTAAACATTTTAATAACATCTAAGTCTACCTTAGCGGGAAACGTTTATAAACGGACTTAATTGGGTTAGTTCAGTCGGGTCAAGTTAGGATTGTCCAGGGTGCAATGATCTGGAGGATCATTGGGAGTCGTTTTGGTAATACACTAGTACCGGGTTCCGTTGTTGGTGACATTACATGAACTAATTAAGTATATGTGTAGATTATGGGTCGTGTGGTGGATTATATACATAGATGTGTTTAAATGATGTGTAAATGATTATACATGCTTAAATATGTTAAACATAGACTAAGGTTGGATGCTCATGTGTTAAGATGTGTTAGAATGCGTTAAACACGACGAACTGGAAAACTAGGTAAACATGAATTCTGGTTCGACCACTTCGAGTGGTCGAAGGAGGAATTTTGTTTGGTTCGACCCTTTGTAAATGGGCGAACCTGGGATGTGGAATTGAAAGAATTCCCTTCGACCAGGACAGGGCTCATTCGACCCTGTGGAAGGGTCGAAGGAGGCCACCTTCGACCATTGATATGGGGCGAAGGAGGATTAGTATAAATACCAAACTTTGTCATTTTTCATCAGTTCACAAACCCTAACCGTCTCAAAACACTCTCAAACGATTTTAATCACTAAGGAAGGAGTTTTTGCTCTTCTTTTTCATAATCTAACCTATCTACAACATCTATTCAATTTCAACACTTCTTGTATGGCCAAAGAGGCAGAACCACACACATCGTCCTAATCGACCTTTAACAGCTTTGTAGGAAACCCAATCGGAATTTTTTTTTCTTTAATTGCTAATATCTTTTATAAATGTTAATGTGTTTTATCTATAGAGTTGAGATCAATATTTATCATGTTGCTATTGGTTTTATTAACAAGCTAAACTCAAAACTGAAATTGGAACTACAGGTTGGGTAATTGAGGGAAGTTTCCAATAAGAATCACAACGCTAAACTGAAAATGTTCTTGGAGATCGAGAATGGATCGGTAATATCTTCCCGTCGTTTTATTTCACTGCTGCTTTAATACAGTTTGTTTTGTTGAAACAGGCCGATTCAGGATTTGGTTGCCTTGCATACAATTTGTTTTTGGTCCAAGTTTTACCTTGATATAGTGTCCAATATAGCATATTCGATTATTAGGAAGTTGTATACATTGTAAATAGAATTTAAGTGTCTTTTAAAGAGTTTGATAAATATTATGTCCAAAGATGTACACCATTGCAATTTTTTATTGTATGCAAATATTTAAGCATAATTTACAATACACTTAAAACCAATTTAGTGAGATTAAAGTCGGACATTCATCAAACTTTTAAGACACTTTAAGGTCATCTTAGTCAATTCAATTCATACTAACCTTTCATTTTCCTTGGTGGTTCATCATAATGAATACAATATTAACTACACAAAAGGTGATTAGTTCACATTCCAATCATCATTCACATAACATTGTTATAAAGAACAAATTTACTTTAACCAAAAATTTAATTCGGAAATTTGAAACCGTCTCTTCGAGTTCCATAACTCCATCTTCTTGAAACTATAAGTTCTTCCATACCCATCACACCAGATGTTCGCATCTTGATAAACTAAATATAAAATATCACATTTTACATTATCGCTCCCGTGGCAACGCACGGGCTTCATGCTATATTAATTGAATTGTCAAGCCAAGCACACACACATAAATGTGAAAGCATTTTACGAGATCAAAAATTCGTTATTTTGAAAGCAACTCAGTTCTTTAGACCATTTGGTATGGAACCGGGGGAGGTGATCGGTGGGGTGATGTGGCTCCTTTCCCGATCGGACCCCCCCCCCCCAATTTTGGTGGCTTCGGTGGTATTTCACCGTTTGTCCCGAGCCTCATGATTGGTCCAAAAAATGTAGCCGTTGCAGCATTGTATCGTTGCATTTTTTTAACCGAACTTTATATATATATATATATATATAGGATTTGGATTATTTGAGAACCACCATTTAGGGAGAGAACCAAAGAACCAGTGTGAACAGGTGACATTTTTGTAAATATGAAGGGTGTCTACAAAAACCCCTCCATCAAAAAATAAAAAAAATTAAAAAAATTATATAAGCTAAAAAAATAAAAAATAAAAAAAGTAAAAATACCAAAATGATTATTTTGCATTATTAATTCGAAAAAAAATTAAAAAAAATAAAAAAAAATAAAAAAAATGGATGTTGTGACGTCATATGACGTCATCCCTGATGCACATGTGCATTTCGCTGTTATATATACAGAAATACACCGTATGCACATGTGCATTTACCTATTAAATCACACTTTTGAATGAATTGTCAATTACCATACTTAAATGATTATAAAATGGACGCGATACAGATATATAAGTGGTCACAAATTCTATTCAATGATCATTAAATGGATGCAAAGTGAGATATAAAATACACTCGAACTCGTCAAGTGTTTAGTCATGCATATTATAACATAAATTGAAAATAAAACACGTATATGACAACAAACATGAATAAACTTGAAACACCTCTATATAAGACCTATAAAATAAGAAATGTGTATTGCATGCACATGTGCATTTCACTAATATTTGTTAGATTTTTTCAGTGGTTTAACTTTTGGGCATACATATATGCATTCACCATTCTTCAAATAACAAAGTTTTATACCAATTTGTCTTTATCATACAACTACATGTAGTCTCTACTAAACGTATTAACTCAATAAAACAAACGATAACAAAAAAATATCCATATTACAAACCAACTATGTTAACCACCTACATACAAAATTCTAATATCTCACAACATCACGTTCACCAACATAACAAAATGTTAAACCAAACATACATTACACAAAATGTTATACAAACTTCTTTGTTTGTTTGACAAATTCCTTATACCCAACCAAAGTTGACGTGGTGTAACGCGTGTTCGTATCGGGCGCCAATTTGCTTTTTTCATAACATTCTTTTGATTTGTCTTCACTGCCACCGTTTTAACCGTCATTTTTCACCGTCACAATATGTTTCCGCTTATTTGACCTCATTTGAACCTTTCTTCTTAAATCTATATCTGCATATAGGATAATTTGTGTGTTTAAACAATCAACATTTAATATTTCACAAGAAAACTGCACATATGCACATGTGCATTTTTATATAAATGTACTAAATAAATAATACCAACCTGATTCAACTTCCTGATAAACATTCGTGACATTATCAGCTTCTGCTTCTGGCATATCAAATGGAGCTCAATTATAAAATAAATAAATAACATAACTAATACAAGGAACAAGGGAATACCAAGTACATTCGGACTAAATAAATAATGCCAACCTGAATCAACTTTCTGAACAACAATCGTGTCATTATCTTCACTTGCATCCGGTAACCTTTTTGTTCCTTTATCCCTCAATTGTAATACAAATGTTACTTTCTTTGATGTTTTTCCCCATCTCATAGATACAATCAATAAAAATGCATAAGAAAACCGATATTTCAACCTGATTGCACATGTGCAACAACATTACTTTGTTAAATACAACAAAACAAATGCACACGTGCATTATTGTTAATGGCCTAATTATACCAGTATGTGTTTTAATATTACTTTTAACATTATAAAGTACGTTTTGCACATGTGCATATCAGAAAATGGCACCTCGTCCAAAACACAAATTATCCTCTTAACCGAGTGCGTGCAGGACCATTTACTTCATTTAATAAACAACCTGAACATAACTTCCTATCATATCTCAATAACAAACACATAAGTCCTAAATCATTAAAATACTACAATCTTACAGAGATCATTCACCTAGGTCCACAACCAATCAAATTCAACTTAATTTAAAAAGCAAAATTAAAGAAAACATGAGATAAGATATGGACCTTTATTTTATTGCTTTAATTACACCTTTAACCTTTATGAGAATGCCATCTGTGTTGCTTCCTGTAAGCTTCATACGATTCAGGCAATTCACTTCTGCACTCACAAAAAAAATCTAGATACCATATAGCACACATATACTAAATCCAATCCAACAATTTATAAATTAGTGATCATACTTTGGCAACATAGTCTATCTCAGCGAACTTGAACGCAGTACCGAGGCATCGGAAGAGAGGAGACACGAGAGAACTACTCACCTTCACAAACCCTAACCACCTTCGACAACCCAACCCCTCTTCTCCGACACCCGACACCATCCTTAACCCACGACTCATTCACCCTCTGTTTGGGTTTAAAGTAGTGCGACACAGGAGACGGTCCGTTGTACTTGATGCAGCAAGGTAGTTGATGGATCTGGTCGGTTAGATCGATGGCTGATGATGACCTTATTTATTTTAATCGGAAATAAGAAGAGAGAGTGTTACCCTCGATCTGACTTTTCATTATGATCGTTTAGGATATTGTCAATTCCAATATAGCTTATGCTGGTGATGGTTCCTGTTTCACCTTTCAGTTTATGATGGTGACGGATCGATGGAATCTCCAATGAGGGAAGTTAGATCGATGTAGTTAGAGGATGGAGATGGATTTTTTTTACAGAGAAGAAAGGTAGAAAGAGAAGGGATGTAGAGGATGAAGATAGGGTTGTTTTATTTTGGGTTGAAAGTTATTTACAATAATGCCACATGTTCACATTGGTTCTCATGGTTCTCACAATAAAGTTGGTTCTCGTATGATCCTTACCCTATATATATATATATATATAAACCAAACCAAATTCAAAACAAAACACACTACGTCACTCTACAATCCACACCACCATACAACATTTTATAAAACTTTTCATCTACAAAATTGTATAAAAATCCAATTGTTTAGTTATGAGTTCATCGGAGGAGGAAGATAACACGATAAAATTTTACGTTGGTGCGATGATGGGACGGTGCAAATTTCAGACGAGTTGGAAGACAAAAGCGATAGTGAAGCGTCTTCGGTACCATTGACACAGAGCGCGGCGCATAATAGAGATCGTGAGGGTATGTTTTATATTTTTTAGAAAATCCTTGAAAAATTTATTAATATGTTTCATATTTTTTAAAGGTGCACATGAACGTTTGGTTGCCGACTATTTTGATGAAGACTGTGTTTACACTGACGAACAGTTTAAGCGTCGTTTCCGAATGAGTAGAAGATTGTTCGAGCGAATTGCTGATGATTTAGCTAATTACGATGATTTTTTTACACTAAGATGGGATGTTAGAGGGAAATGGGGGGTTTTACAACCCTACAAAAATGCATGGCTGCAATTCGTCAATTAGCATACGACACTGCTAGTGATTCATGTGTAACACCCCAACCGATGGCGGAAACATCGGGATGTCACATATTGATGATTGTTCAGTAGCTCATGATAAAACATATGTTTAAATAATCATTTATTTTATTTCATTACATTATTGAATTACATTAAAGTCTTGAATGGTATCTAATACGTCAAACAAACAACGAAACTTCAAATAACTCCTCATGCTAGCTCTAGACTTCAAGCATCAATATTTCCTGTTGAGTTTGGAAAAATGGGGGGGTCAACTAGAAGTTGGTGAGAATACATAAGCCATGTCAAGCAATTAAGTTTAAGTATAAAATTTTAGCAATTCATATGTCTATCGTAAGTTTAAGTCTACATGAATAAACATGAAGTGTTGAATCGACATAATCAAACCTCCGACTAGTTTAGGTCCATCCCGTCATCCACGGTTCACCTTAATAATATGTTGGAACGATAACAATCACCCGCGCTCCCCCTAAAAGATGGTCAACGAATCTAGGTGGGATTGTCAATCCAATAGATCTATTATTGAGTATCGCCGGCTTGGCCATAGCTAATGATTATGTATTGTTGAAACTTGTTGAAACTGTTGTTGTTGTCTAAATCATGAGGCATTAAAGTTTACAACTAGACATGTATGTAGAATTGCTTAAGTATAATGTTGCAAGTATGAAGAATTGCATAAACATGGTTACGTAAACTCACCTTAGCAAAGTATTAAGTCTCGAGAAAAAGAATAAGTGTAGCCCCAAAGACTCAACAACGTAGCTAGTCCAATTTGAAGAAATAAGAAATCCGAAAAAAAAAAGAAAGAATATCATGCTTCCAATTCGCCAATTACAAGAGTTTATAATCAAAGCTTCAATTGTAGAAGTAATAGACTATAGAAGAAAAGTATGAGGGAAAGTTTAATCGGATTGAAACAATCGATTTAGAGGTGGCAAGTGTAATGGTTCATAGGTGGGTTTTTATACTAGTTTTGGATTCAATTAGCCATTAAAATTGGTCAACACCATAAAGTAAGGTTTTATGATGAATTGACTATTTGACTAAGACTTTGACTGTTTGACTAAGACTTTGACTAGGACTTGACCAGGACTTTGACTGTTTGACTAAGACTTTGACTCCAAGAATTATGTTGTCAAGACTTTGACTCTTGAGTCAAGGCTTTATTTTGAAATGAATTTGTATCTTCCCTGTTTGAGATTATAAATGTAATTGGAAAAATGATTAGCTTTAAATAAGAAATGAAAAAAAATCATTAGTTTGAATTAGAAAAATAAAAAAACACCGTCTTATAAAATGACGATTTTATAAATAGAATTAGGATAGGACATATGTCATGATTGAATTTTTTTTTTATGTACAATGATAAAAGGAACTTAGAAAAATAGAGTGCACGGATAAAGATAAGAATACTTAGAAATAAATTAGACTTTATATCATGGATCGGGAAATACTTTAATGCAAAATAAATGGGAAAATTCATGAGGTTACAGTCTCCCCTACTTTTAGAAACTTCGTCCCGAAGTTATAAAAAAAAAACACCGGGTTGACAGTGATTGGGTAGAAATTAGGGCAACTGTGGTTTGGAAAATTTGTGTTAAGACATGACATGAATTTATATGTAACAGAATAAACTATTTCTAATAATTTGGTAAGAGGTTTGATAGGTGTGGGTTTTAAGGGTTGGATTAGGTTCGTCTAAAATAGCAAGGAGAATAAGAATCTAGCAAAACACTAAACTTTAAGTTTTAGGAATCTTAAAAAGAAATGCATGAGTTAATTGACTATAGAAATACTAAACAGGTAACTAGAGTTTATAATTGGTTTTCTACCAAAAACCTTGATAGAATTTCACACTACCTTAACGTACCTGTAAATTCATGATTACGTTCTGGACCGTAATCACCAATTTACCTTACATTAGGGTTTTGTGTCCTTCTATGACTCTAAACACACATGTAAGTAATGCAAAATAACCTTGTGATTGAATCGTATACAATGTATCCAAAAAATGAGTCCAACTGTTGAGCAGGAAAAAGACTTCTACCAGTCAGTGAGTAAGAACCTCTACCGCTTGTTGAGCAGGTGCGATAGCCTCTACCAGTCGTTGAGCAGGTTGTAGGGCCTCTACCGACTGTTGAGCAGGCATGATGACCTCTACCAATCGTTGAGTAGGTTATTTGGTACTCTACTAACTGTTGAGCAAGTACTTCATCCTCTATCAGTTGTTTGATTAAGTGCACCAATTATTACACACATGAATTGCAAATTGATAATATGTACATGTAAGCAATCAAGTATCAAGTATATCATACGAGTTGTAATAGAGTTGCCCTAGACAAGGTTAATGACTCTAGGTGTGTCTATAGCATATATTCCATGAATTCTAGTTTCAAATGTTCAAATATGGTAGATAGTTGAATCCTCAAGAATAACTAAGGATTATGTTTGATGCAACACACAATCAAGTTTCAATAGTTTGGTTATCATGGGTAACTAGCTCATGTGTGAGAAGGTGAAGGATATGAATTTAGTTCTTGAGAGGATGATGAAAAATCTTGAAGCAGAATTAAGGTTGTGTGAGATAGTGAATGTGAAGATAGTTTATAAAGAGTTTATTTTATAGTAAGGAGATTATGTAGCAGTGTAAATTTTGGGGTTTGGATCAAAGGTTATAATCAAGTGTATAAGAAAACATGATTGTGGTACATGCCAAATATTGTAAAAATTTGAACAAGTTGAAAATGAGTGAGTGTCGATGGAGAATTTAGAGACTAGATATTATTCCTATGGAAAAAAAAATCTTATTTTCAAAATTGGTTTTATACATAAAGCAAAAGTTGTTAAATAGTACAAGCTAAGTGGGCTTTGATTAAAATATTCCCGTTAGTTGGAGATTTCAAACATGACATTAGGTTTTGAAGATCAAGGTTCTATTAAGTGATTTTTAATAGTTTAAAGTATTATATAGAAAATTGTTTGTTACGTCAATAAATAAACAATTGAATTTAAGTTCGAGGACATCTTTTGACAAAAATATGTACTTTGTAAAGTTACTAGGTAATGAAAATACAACAAGATTTAGAAATCTTTAGTTTGTGCTAAGGTATGAGGTTATAGTTTTTAAAAAAATAAGTAATATGTGGAGAAATGAAATAATATGATTTGGGTAGGGTGTTGAATATTTAAAAAGTGGCTAAGATGGTAAGGTGAAGTGTGATTGTGAAATCCATAGATGGTTATAATGAAATGAGATTGATTTAAGCTGTAAAATTTTGAGATTTTAGAGCTTAGTTTAAGGAAAGTGAGTGTAATCATTTATTCATTAATTAAAACGAATAAACGAAAACGTTGACTTATCAAAACTTCTAGATTCTAATAACATAATGAAGACATGCTTTAGCCTATAAGTGAACACTCATCCCGAGAATTCCCAGGTAGGCATCCGGGTCCCTCGTTTGATTGGGATTTATGCGCAATGCCAGTCCTAGACAAAAAACTTAGAATACAGGCGTTCACCCTTCCAGATTGCACGTGTTCGTTATTAAAATTTAGAACTTCGACGAGATCTTCAAGGTGGTTCAGGCTAAACCTGAGGATTTGTCCTACTAGTCTAAGAGTAGATCTTGTGTTGGAGAGCACTCTTCTTGTAGGGACTAAAGTAAGGATAAGAAGTTGGATAGAGAATATAAACAAGTAAGGTTGCAAGTAAAAGGAGCAAGTACTGATTATAATCCTATGGTTATAGACTAGATTATTTTTCTAATAACATAATTCCCTATAACCATGGCTCTGATACCAATCTGTAACACCCCAACCGATGGCGGAAACATCGGGATGTCACGTATTGATGATTGTTCAGTAGCTCATGATAAAACATATGTTTAAATAATCATTTATTTCATTACATTATTGAATTACATTAAAGTCTTGAATGGTATCTAATACGTCAAACAAACAACGAAACTTCAAATAACTCCTCATGCTAGCTCTAGACTTCAAGCATCAATATTTCCTGTTGAGTTTGGAAAAATGGGGGGGGGGGGGTCAACTAGAAGTTGGCGAGAATACATAAGCCATGTCAAGCAATTAAGTTTAAGTATAAAATTTTAGCAATTCATATGTCTATCGTAAGTTTAAGTCTACATGAATAAACATGAAGTGTTGAATCGACATAATCAAACCTCCGACTAGTTTAGGTCCATCCCGTCATCCACGGTTCACCTTAATAATATGTTCGAACGATAACAATCACCCGCGCTCCCCCTAAAAGATGGTCAACGAATCTAGGTGGGATTGTCAATCCAATAGATCTATTATTGAGTATCGCCGGCTTGGCCATAGCTAATGATTATGTATTGTTGAAACTTGTTGAAACTGTTGTTGTTGTCTAAATCATGAGGCATTAAAGTTTACAACTAGACATGTATGTAGAATTGCTTAAGTATAATGTTGCAAGTATGAAGAATTGCATAAACATGGTTACGTAAACTCACCTTAGCAAAGTATTAAGTCTCGAGAAAAAGAATAAGTGTAGCCCCAAAGACTCAACAACGTAGCTAGTCCAATTTGAAGAAATAAGAAATCCGAAAAAAAAAGAAAGAATATCATGCTTCCAATTCGCAAATTACAAGAGTTTATAATCAAAGCTTCAATTGTAGAAGTAATAGACTATAGAAGAATAGTATGAGGGAAAGTTTAATCGGATTGAAACAATCGATTTAGAGGTGGCAAGTGTAATGGTTCATAGGTGGGTTTTTATACTAGTTTTGGATTCAATTAGCCATTAAAATTGGTCAACACCATAAAGTAAGGTTTTATGATGAATTGACTATTTGACTAAGACTTTGACTGTTTGACTTAGACTTTGACTAGGACTTGACCAGGACTTTGACTGTTTGACTAAGACTTTGACTTCAAGAATTATGTTGTCAAGACTTTGACTCTTGACTCAAGGCTTTATTTTGAAATGAATTTATATCTTCCTTGTTAGAGATTATAAATGTAATTGGAAAAATGATTAGCTTTAAATAAGAAATGAAAAAAAATCATTAGTTTGAATTAGAAAAATAAAAAAAACACCGTCTTATAAAATGACGATTTTATAAATAGAATTAGGATAGGACATATGTCATGATTGAAGATTTTTTTTTAAGTACAATGATAAAAGGAACTTAGAAAAATAGAGTGCACGGATAAAGATAAGAATACTTAGAAATAAATTAGACTTTATATCATGGATCGGGAAATACTTTAATGCAAAATAAATGGGAAAATTCATGAGGTTACATCATGGGATGAGTATTTAAAGATGTCTGATAGAATGAGTCGGGAATGTTTGTACCAGTTTTGTGAAGATGTCGTGAAGTTATATAGCAAAGTTTATATGTGTATGCCAAGGAAGAGCGACATCGAAAGGATCTATGCGTACCATGCAGAGAAACACGGCTTTCCTGGCATGCTAGGAAGTCTTGATTGTATGCATTGGCCATGGCGTAATTGCCCCACCACATGGAAAGGTCAATTTACTAGGGGTGACGTGGGAGAACCATCAATAATTCTTAAATCCGCTTGCTCACAAGATCTATGGATTTGGCATGCTTTTTTTGGCGTTGCAGGTTCGTGTAACGATTTAAATGTTCTTGCAAGATCTCAGATTTTTGACCCCATGATTAGAGGCACCGGCCCTAATGATTCTTTTTGGCTCAATGGTGTAAAATATAAGCATAGGTATTATCTAGGTGACGGCATATACCCAAGCTACTCGTCTATTGTGAAGACAATACTGAATTCTACATATAAGAAAAGGAAAAAGTTCACGAAGTGCCAAGAAGCGGCAAGAAAAGACGTAGAACGATTATATGGTGTGATAAAGGTGAAATGGCATATAATACAACGCCCAGCACGTGCATTTCATCCACAAAGAATGAGATACATTATGTACGCATGTTTAATACTTCATAACATGATAATTGAAGACGAAGGTCGTGCGATATGCATTTACGATCCGAATGAGGTTGAAGAGGTTCTCGAGCCAGTTGACGAAGGATAACAAGAATCAAACACGTGGGCGTTACACGATACTACTGTGCATGGAAACCTTGTTTCGGATCTGATCGATCACATTTGGAATAATTTCCATATCAACCCCACCCCCGTTGTTGATGACAAGTAGTTTTTAGGTTTTTTATTGAAGTTTAGTTTGTAATTTTTTTAGTTTGTGAACTTTAGTTTATATTTTTTTTTTTCTTAATTTATGAAATTTCGTTTTTTATGTTTTTCATTTTTTTTATTTTCACGGTTTTTTTATTAAAAAAATATTTATGAAATATAAAATATAGAATTAAATAAAAAAGAAAAAGAATAAAAAAAGGAAAAAGAATAAGAAAAGAAAGGGGGAATTGGGGGAAACCAGTTCCAAACTTTAAGGGGAGAAAATGCGGAAAATAGGGTGACGCTGATGTGGCATGTAGGGGAAGTGGGGGAGAGTGCTCCCACACCATATAGCCTTAGGTGCTGTTTGTTTTTTCTGCAGGAAAAGGTCTGCAGTCTGCGGACCACATCTGCAGACATCTGCAGGAGAAGAGGTGGACCAAAGGTCTGCAGTCTGTAAGAAGAAGACTGTTTGTTTGTTAACGTCTGCAGGCTGCTGAAATAAACTTAAATTTAAACAAACTGAGTTTTTACAGCAGTCTGGTGGTAGATGGTGGTGGTGGTGGGTGGACCATGGTGGTGGGTGGTGGTGGGTGGTGACGGTGGTGGGTGGTGGTAGTGGTGGTAGTGGGTGGACGGTGGTGGGTGGTGGTGATGGACCGTGGTGGGTGGTGGTGGTGGACCGTGGTGGGTGGTGGTGATGGTGGTGGTGGGTGGTGGTAGTGGTGGTGCACGGTGGTGGGTGGTGGTAGTGGTGGTGGGTGGACGGTGGTGGGTGGTGGTGGTGGTGGGGGTGGGTGGTGGTGGACCGTGGTGGTGATGGACGGTGGTGGTGGTGAACAGTGGTGGTGGACGATGCTAGGTGGTGGTGGTGGGTGGGTGACGGTGATGGTGGTGGTGGTGGGTGAGGAGAAGAGAAGAGGAGAAGACCTTTGAAGACCTTAGAAGACTTTGGTCCAAGTCTGCACCAAGAAGAGGTCAGGAAGAGCTTTTGGAGGGAAATGTCTTCCGAAAAACAAACAGTCTGCCCGCCCCAAACGTCTGCCCGCGTCTGCGCGACGCAGACAAAAGAGGTCAGAAGTGCTTCTGGAAGAAAAACAAACACCACCTTAGTAAAATTATGTATATGCGTAATTATAACATAACTTGTGTGATTTATAGTATATGTTACGTAATTATCAGCATAACTTTCATAATTTTAAACTTTATTTTCTTTTTTTATAATTAATTATATATATATATATTATATATATATATATATTCAAGTCGTGTAAAATATCATACTAGTTTATTCACCGGGAGCGTCCCGGAATAGACAAATTTAATTAAAGTGATAAAATGCATATGCATGTACTATGAAAGGAATAAGCCGTTTTTTTAGATTTTTTTTAATGGATCAACACTCGTCTCTGTACAATTGTCACTTTCTCAATACACTCTAAAGCTGTGATGTGAACTTGAAAAAAAAAAAACAAATTGGTATCAAAGAATATGTCATGATGATGATGATATTAGGTGATTCTGATGTTTAAAGTGAGCATATGTTAATGATTGACATACCTGTTCAATTTTCACTGAACAAAACAATCAATAGGTAAGCGGTAAGATCCATTTTAAAGATAAATAAACATAATCCAACCGCCCTCGACTAAAAAGATTGTAAGATAATAACTTTTCATGTCTTCGGACTATTTATTCTACTCATATATAATTTAAGTATCTATTTGATTAATCACCACATCTAAAACGTCGTTTTTCCTCTCTTTTTTTTGTATAATACTATGGTACTCGTTGAAAAGATAATAAAACGCTCGTTAATTAGGTGTTTTTTTTTCAAAAAAAAAATGTCGTATAAAAATGTTATTAATGTTCAAAAATCGTGGTGAAAAGAACATGTGTTGTGCACATGAGAGAGAAAAAAATATTTTTTTTTAAATTCTCACAATTATGCCACATGGCATACTCAATAGGGAAAAATGTCCTCAATAAATGTCATATCATTATGGGTGTTTTCCTTTATATATAGACTAGCTTTTATCCCGGGAGCGTCCCGGGGTTGAAAAATATAACAATTCTAATAATACTAATACTAATAGTAATAATTATTATCCTTGTAATTAAATAAATAAAAAAATAACCTTGCTATAAGGTGACACCATCCAGAAAGCTTTCCGGGATAGATAAATCTAATATGATGTGATAAAATATGTGTTATTATGTAACATAGAAATTAATGTATTATAATATAAAAAACAACAATTTAAATTCTATGAATAAGAATGAAATTTATATTAAAAAGAAGATGTATGTTTGAATGAAAAACAGAGCTAGAAATAACCATTGCATGGCGTGATTGAGGCGATAGTCTTAAAGGTGCAACTTTTTTTTTTTTTTTTGGAAATGAGTGGTTCTAACATATTCTGCTTTTGATGGAAATAAAATTCTTAGTTTGAACATGATTAGTGACTTGCTTAGACATGATTAATGAATTACTTGAACACATTGTCTTTTTTTTCCTATATGAATAAAAACTGAGAAAAAAATATCGTTTTTTTCGTTTTTTTGTATAGCACCATAATACTCGTTGGGAAGATAATAAAACGTTCGTTAATTTGGTGCAATTTAAAAAAAATCTCGTATAATAAGTTATTAACGTTTTAAAATTGTGGGGGAAACATGAGAGAGAAAAAGACTTTTGGACGGAAATAAGAAGAACGCCACATGACACACTCAAAGGGGATGACCTCTTTGAGTGCCATATAGAATTTCATGCTTTGGAATATTAATATATATAGATTCTCCACTAGAATCTAATCTAGTGACCTAATAAATAAAGTGTACTTTAGTCTATTAGTTAATGTGGTGAATACTATATTTCTAAATGATAGTGTAATGATTCATATGAAATTAGTTGCGTAAATTATGCTATATGTTAATAAACAAACCTCGATGAACAGTTCAATGGCATAATTGTAATTAACCGGATTTTTAGGGGTTTTCTATCTTCGTAGTCCTCTCTCTCTAAAACCCTTCTCCCCTTTCTCGCTGTGGTTGTTCCTCTCTCTAAACTATTGCTTCCTCCTCCTCGCTGCAGTGATAAAGTAGGGAGGAGAAATATGAGGGAAGTGGGTTCCGTCTGACGTATTTTGAGGCCCATAGTGACCGATTGTTAGACGGAACCGATGGTCTATACTGATGAATTTGTTGCTGCTTTAGATGCTTTTGTTAGTAATCGGTTGCCACTTCCGATGCTTTTTGTAGTGCTAAGTATGCTAATGATGCATTCTTTACTTATTTGACATTGCCGGTATCCGGAATCAATCACCACGGTCCGCTTTGATGGCCGATGATGACAAAAATCAAAACGTTATGAAATCTTAGCATCAAAGGTATGTGAAATCTGATATGGAGTTTTATTTTTTTTGGTTTTATTTTCGATATTAAATCTCTGACATCGATTTGGGTGTGGGGTGTTCATCGACATTCACAACAATTGGTTTGGTTTGTTAAACGGATGAGATTCACAACAATTGTGTTCATTTATTACAACAATTACTTTGATTCACAATAGTGGGTTTGCTTTGAGGTAGGGTGTTCATCGAGACTCATCAGTGGGGTTTTGATTTGGTTACACTGGTGATGGGGTGGTTTTATTTAACAACACCAATTTAGGTTTTAGTTAGTTTGATTTTAACATACTAAACATATAAAAAAAACCACCTTTTGGTCACTACTCTATTCTTTTTAATTTACTAACTGCACTGAGTGATTTAATGATATAATAATCCGGGCTGAATTTTTTTTGTGTAGTACATAAGTGGTGAAATTTTTTGATAGCCGTAAGACATTCTCATATGGATATCTGCCTAATTTCTAATGGCTTTATTTACGAAAAAGTTGTTAGTGCTTTGATATTTTTTTGAGATCTAAGGCTGTGATGTTATTATCTGTTAAATACACCACTTGGCATGGCATTTTTGTTGCAGCGGTGGTGTTTTACAAACAAAGTTGAGCATCTTTTATGTCATTTATCATAAAATTTGCTTCCTCTAATGGTTTAATTATGATGTGATTACATTGGCTACCTAATGATGAAGACAATCGGTTTGTCTAAGGGTTCTTGGCGGTTTGTCTAAAGGCTTCTTGGTTGTCTATGCATTTGGTAGCGGTTTTGGCGTGGTAGCGAACACTGGCGAAGCTTATTAGGGGCCGACGGGGGCGGCCGACCCCCCGAATTTTCGCGTAGAAGTGCCGATTATATAGTATTCGTATAGAAAATTTTGGAAATATAGGGTTTCGACCCCCCGAAACTGGTTTTCGACCCCCTGAAACTAGTGACTTCCGACCCCCCGGTGACTTCCGACCCCCCGAACCTTCGGGTCAAGCTTCGCCACTGGTAGCGAATTGTCACACCCTCAAAATCCACTTGCGGAGTTTTACCGCGAGGCGCATGACAAACCAGGATCCAAACCAACGATCACAATAAACAAGTCTAAATGAATATAAATGCAATTTCAAAACATAGTTTAAAATCCCCGTTTACAGCGGAAGCTTATTCAAAACAATTATTCAATAATAAACCAATGTTCAACGTTTGTAAAATCATGCAACTCTAGCTAGACGCCGTGCAGACGCGTGCGCCCTAGTTCCATCGTGCTACCTTAGCGACCTGAGAAAACATGTAAAAGTTTACGTCAGCACAAAAATGCTGGTGAGTTTACAGGTTTTGAAATCCAAGTACCAAGTCCACCTGTCCATACTATAACAAATCGAAAACCAGTGTACACTAGCTAGGCGTATGTTTTGTTACTACCACGATTGGAAAACCATTACTAACTCGAATACCAAATGTGTGCCCGATGTAGTAACCCTGTTGTTCCTGTTGTTCCTGTTTGAGACAATATGTACCCGCCGACCCTCCAAGTCGACGAGCGGGGTTGGTCACTCCCAATAGCGCTATTCACATTTCCCCGTTGTGCAAACCCGCACATTCATGGTTCCCCCCGGGACTTTCAAAGATCGTGTAGTACACAATAGAAACCCATAGTATGACAGTAGTTACCAAATAATCGTTTTAACACATGTTTTCTCCCCCGAAAATATGAAACCAGTTTAAAAGAGGGGCCGTAAACTCACCTTAAGTTGTGTTACTCCTTAACCCGAGTAAACTCAGCTGCTATGCTAGTCCCGTAAAGCGGCGACCTAACATATGACAGTTACAAGTACTTAGACTAATAACCCGCAGGTTAATTAGTCCCTAGATGTCCAGACCATAACCAAGTTCGTTTGAAAACACCGTGACTGTTTAACTGACCCAAAGTACAAGACTCGACATCCCTTTGGTGACCCGAGACTCCCCGTGTTATGTTTACGCTCCAAAACATACAATAACGCAATCACACTTAACATACGTTAACGCACAACAAGTTACAGCACATAGTTCACGTATCACCGAATTACATCCAAACATATGTTACCAAGTTATTAGATATGTTACGGGGTTCCTAGCATGTTCCTACATGTCAAATCGGGTCTCGGAATGCTAATTTACACTTACAGCAGCAGTACACGCGATTAGGAAAAGTCAACTAGCATTTAGGTTGGTCAACTAGCATTTAGGAACCCCAATCGCCTCTATTATAGGCGATTAGGTGCTATACCATATATTATTACTAGCATTTAGGCTATACCACATGTAACTACTAGCATTTAGGCTATACCACATGCAAGTTACTAGCATTTAGGGCTAATCGCCCCTAAGGTCACACGAGTAGGCCCTAATCGCATGAGTTATTGGCGATTAGCACCCTACTCGCCTATAACATAGGCGATTAGGAATGCTACTCGCCTGTAACCTTGCTGTTCCGGTTTTTCGCGCGTTTAACGCTCCAAATCAGATCCAGAACGTGTGTAACCACCCAATATCATCCCAAACACTATCCTAAACATGTTTCAACCAAAACCCTTCGTTTTGCCTCGTATTATCAGCCCTGCATGCAATCATGTAATCCAAACACCATTCACATAGCATGCAATATCACATTAACATGCATAACAATAACCCTAATAATCAATTACTCAGATATTATCATCATAACATTAATATTATTCTGATTTAACCTAATAACATGTTAATCCATCATTATGAATCATAAAAACCCTAGCTTTCTAATCATAAACACCCATAACACATGTATACTAGTTAGAATCCGATTAACAACCCTTATTAACGATTTTCAGAAAGCTTTTTCGTTTTAGAACATGTCTGGACCATTAGGGATTGATTAAAAACGTTTATAAAGATTCATGGATGGAAACCAAACCTTAGGATTATGAAAGAATGATGGATTATGCTTGAATCCTTGTGTTTTGATCAAAAATCACGTTCCAGAGGTTGTGTGTGTGTTGGGGCAGGTTATGGGATGACTAGGGTTTGTATAATGAAGTTTATGAGGTCAAGTATGGTATTTATAGTCGTTTTTAGTCGTCCAGCACGTAACACGCGATTGTGCAGCCAGTACACGCGATTAGGGAGGCTAATCGCATGAATGTTCACACGATTAGGCCTAATCGCCCCTACAATCACACGAGTAGCCATCTACTCGCCCCAAAGGTTGCCTACTCGCCTCCCCTATGGGCGATTAGGCTTCCTAATCGCCTATAGGGGTTAGTTTCGTGTGTTTTGCGCGTTAAACCCCGTTTTAACATATGTTAACACATATTAACGTACCGACAAGTCACATAATGATTGTAAACACATAACACAAGTAAATACACATATTCACACTCGTTCACCAATTCCCGGGACTCAAGATTCGTATGTTCCGTATGCCCTGACGATCCTACAAATCGTCACCGTTTGTACACTTGGTTAAGGACCGACATCTAATGAACCTCTAGACCAACATCCAATGATCCTCTAGACTAAACCGATAGTTCCCGAACCATAACCCGACTTAACTAACCCAGTTAAGTACAATATACGCGTGACTCGCTAAGGTAGACTTTCATCTAGACAACGTTGTTAACCAGAATTTGCCGGGTGTCACATCATCCCCACGTTAAAAGAATTTTCGTCCCGAAAATTGCACAAGTACCATAAGAACAAAAGAAATAACGAAGGAAACAAACAAAAGATAGAAACCAAGAGAGAGATTTACCCGAGTTGTCACATCATCCCCACGTTAAAAGGAATCTCGCCCCGAGATTCATTCAGCTGCAGAAGAGACATATCTCGACTCGAACGCTTCCTTAGGAAAGAGATGAGGATACTTAGACTTCATCTGATCCTCCCGCTCCCAAGTGTATTCTGGTCCCCGGTTCGAGTTCCACCGAACCTTAACGATACGAATCTTGCTGTGACGTAGGCTACGAATCTTGTAATCCAGAATCTCCACAGGTTCTTCCACAATCCGAAGACGATCATCAACCTTGATCTCTTCTAGTGGAACGATGAGAGACTCGTCAGCCAGACACTTCTTCAAGTTTGACACGTGGAAGACGTTATGTACGTTACCGAGCTCCGTCGGTAAATCAAGACGATACGCCACCGGTCCAATCCGTTCCAGGATCGTAAATGGTCCGACATACCGTGGGTTGAGTTTGCCACTCTTCCCAAAGCGTATGACG
Organism: Ambrosia trifida; assembly: GCA_028751855.1. Taxonomy (NCBI): domain Eukaryota; kingdom Viridiplantae; phylum Streptophyta; class Magnoliopsida; order Asterales; family Asteraceae; genus Ambrosia; species Ambrosia trifida. The sequence continues at coordinate 115,292,413 of CM054128.1, forward strand.
CCCTTCCACGGTGAGACTTTTAGAAGTACTTTGTCATTGACTTGGAATTCCAATGGTTTGCGACGCTGATCGGCATAACTCTTTTGCCGGTCCCGTGCCGCTGCCAACCGATTACGAATCTGTACGATCTTTTCCGAAGTTTCGTACACTAGTTCAGGCCCAGTGAGTTGACTCTCACCCACTTCAGCCCAGCAAAGAGGAGAACGGCATTTTCGTCCGTACAGTGCTTCGAACGGAGCCGCCTTGATGCTCGTGTGATAACTGTTGTTGTACGAGAATTCTACTAAAGGTAGATGAGCTTCCCAACCCTTGCCAAAATCGATCACACATGCCCGCAGCATGTCTTCTAAAGTTTGAATCGTGCGCTCACTCTGACCGTCAGTCTGTGGATGATAAGCCGTACTCATGTCTAGTTGGGTACCCAAAGCCTTGTGCAAAGACTTCCAGAAGTGAGAAGTAAAATGGGAGTCACGATCCGAGATAATAGAAACTGGCACCCCGTGCTTAGAAACAACTTCCTTCAAATAAAGACGAGCCAAACGATCCATGGTGTCGGTCTCCTTAATAGCAAGAAAATGGGTTGATTTCGTCAACCGATCGACAATCACCCATATCTTGTCATTCCCGCTTGGTGATTTAGGAAGTTGTGTGACAAAATCCATGGTAATCCGTTCCCATTTCCATTCCGGAATTTCAGGTTGTTGCAAGAGACCCGACGGTTTCTGGTATTCCACCTTGACCTTAGCACAGGTCAAGCATTTGCTCACGTATGAGGCTATGTCCGACCTCATGTTTGGCCACCAGTAAAGCACCTTCAGATCTTGGTACATCTTATCCGAACCAGGATGAATAGAATACCGGGACTTATGAGCCTCATCAAGGACAAGCTCCCGTAGTCCCCCGAATAAAGGAATCCATATACGTTCTGCGAAATAGTGCAGGCCATCAGGCCTTCGCTCTAGGTGCTTGTTGGCACCGTGCATAGTTTCAGCTTTAAGGTTTTCCTCCTTCAAAGCTTCTAACTGGGCAGAACGGAGTTGATCAGGTAAGGATGAATGAATGGTGAGCTGCAATGCCCGAACGCGACGAGGTTCAGTTGATTCCTTCCTGCTCAAGGCGTCTGCTACAACATTCGCCTTGCCAGGATGGCACTTAATAGCACAATCATAGTCGTTCAGAAGTTCAATCCAACGACGCTGCCGTATGTTCAAATGTTGTTGGTCGAAAATATGTTGGAGACTCTTGTGATCGGTGTAGATGGTGCATTTGGTACCGTACAAGTAATGTCTCCAAATTTTCAATGCGAATACCACGGCACCCAACTCCAAGTCAAGGGTGGTGTAGTTCTTCTCGTGCACCTTGAGTTGACGAGAAGCATACGCAATTACTTTCTCGCGTTGCATCAATACGCAACCGAGACCATGAATAGAAGCATCACAGTAAACAACGAAATCATCAGGACCTTCAGGTAACGACAAAATAGGAGCAGAACAAAGTTTGGACTTTAGTTCTTCAAACGCTGACTCTTGTGGTTCACCCCAGTCGAATTTCCTATCCTTCTGCGTGAGAATGGTCAGGGGTTGAGCGATCTTCGAGAACCCCTGAATGAAACGACGATAGTAGCCCGCAAGGGCTAGGAATTGCCGCACCTCAGTTGGCGTCTTTGGTGCTCCCCAGTCCTTGATCGCTTCGATCTTAGCTGGATCGACATGAATTCCTAGTTCATTAACCACATGTCCTAGGAACTGAACTTCGCGTAACCAAAAGTCACACTTTGAGAACTTGGCGTAAAGTTGTTCCCGTCGCAAGAGTTCCAAAACTAACCGCAGATGTTCCTCGTGTTCGGTCTTGTTCTTAGAGTAGATCAGAATGTCATCAATAAACACAATGACGAACTTGTCCAGATATGGTTTACAGACGCGGTTCATCAAGTCCATAAAAACCGCCAGTGCGTTCGTGAGACCGAAAGGCATGACCAAGAATTCGAAATGGCCATAACGTGTACGAAAGGCAGTCTTTGCAACGTCAGCTTCCCTTACCCGCAACTGGTGATAACCGGACCTCAAGTCAATCTTGGAATAATAACTAGAACCCTGGAGCTGGTCGAATAGATCATCAATACGTGGAAGAGGATAACGGTTCTTAACGGTCAATTTGTTCAGTTCTCTGTAGTCTACACACAATCGGAAACTTCCATCCTTCTTCTTAACAAATAGAATCGGGGCTCCCCAAGGGGAAGAACTTGGTCGGATGAAACCCTTGTCCAAGAGTTCCTGTAACTGACTAGACAATTCCTGCATCTCGGGAGGTGCAAGACGGTAGGGGGCCCGAGCAATAGGAGCAGCCCCTGGTACAAGATCAATACCGAACTCGACTTGACGATGAGGAGGAAGACCAGATAAATCATCGGGAAAAACATCAGGAAACTCGCGTACAACTGGAATATCGTCGATCTTCTTCTCATCACCAGAGGAAACAGATAAAAGCGCCAAAACGGCTGGATAACCCTTTCGAAGACACTTAAGGGCTTTCATGCTAGAGATGATGTTTAGCGGAACACCACCCTTGATACCGTACACAGAAAGGAATTCTCCATCAGGGAGAGGAATCCGAATAACCTTATCGTAACAGAAAATCTCCGCGCGATACAAGGATAACCAATCCATTCCTACCACAACGTCAAAACTACCCAATGGTACCGACATAAGGTCGATGGGGAACGATAAACCCGACAACTCTAATTGACACTCCCGAAGGATACTAGTAGCCTCAATCTTTTTACCTTCAGCCAACTCAATAATATACTTAGTCTCTAATGGTACGGGTACTACATCTAGCAGTCGACTAACTCCCATGGATACAAAACTCTTGTCGGCACCAGAATCAAATAACACACTAACAGAACGATTATTGAGAAGGAACGTACCGGTGACTGTGTCAGGGTCCTGTCTAGCCTCAGCGGCTCCAATGACGAAGGCACGTGCATTTCTGCCGCCGCCCCCGTTGTTCCCATTACCGTTGTTTCCACCCTGCTTCAGTTTTGGGCAATCCTTCTTGTAATGCCCAGTGTCACCACAGTTGTAGCATCCTTGTTTTCCTGTAGTCCCCTGAGTAGTCGGAGCTGAGTTAGTAGTCGGGGCCTGGGTCGATGGAAGTGTAGCCCGACAATCCTTAGCAAAATGCCCAATTCGCTGGCAGCGATGACAACGGTTACTGTCGCAGTTCCCTTGATGATGACGTCCACACTTGTTACATTTGGGCAGTTTCCCCGCATAACCACCCTGCTTGTTACCTGAAGAAGAAGAACCCCCATTATCGAACCTCTTATTCTGCTGTGCTGACCCAGATCCCTTCCCGTCATTTTCCCACTTGCGCTTATTGTTCTCTGGGGCCTTAACAGTCGAACCCTTAGCAGGCAGAATACCCTCATTCATCTTCAAGTTGGTCATCCTATGAGCCGATCGGACCACCTCTGCGTATGTAGGATGATTTCCTGCAGCCACTAACCCTGCGATTTCCGGTACTAACCCCGCGACATAGTGTTCAATCCTCCTGAACTCTGGCACATGCAGATCAGGACACAGCACTGCCAATTCATTACGCCTCGCAGTATACTTCTCAATTTCGGACCCAGACATCTTGAGGTTCCACACCTCGTGCTCTAGCTTCTGCACCTCTTCCCTCGGACAGTACTCACGCTTCAGCAACTGCACAAAATTCTCCCATGGCATAGCATATGCCTCCCCAATACCCATATTCTGGGTGATGTTATTCCACCAAGTCAATGCAACATCCTGAAATATCGCAGCAGCATACCTAACCCGATCTTCTGGGAGACAATTACACATAAGAAACACTGACTCCACTTTCTCCAGCCACCTAAGCAAGCTCACCGCACCCTCAGTGCCAGAGAATTCCTGGGGCTTACAGTCCCGGAACATCTTGTAGGTACACATGGGTGGGGGTGGGTTAACAGGACCACCTGGAATGAAACGTATGAGAAACCACAAAGAATGTAAACAAGGTTCACCAATGAGGCAAAGAAAATGGATAAATCAACTTACCACCACCGTTGTGCCCTAACTGAAAGGCAGCTTGGAGCAAGTTGTTCAGATCATCCTGCGATAGGTTAATACCTCCACGACCACCAGCACCACCGCGACCACCACCACGTCCACCATTGCGACCACCTCCACGTCCTCCTCGTACTCCAGACATGATTCTGGCAGAAAGAACGAGAAAATTTAGTTTCGCAGATAAAGATAACCACTAATGTTCACAAGATCAAAGCTAGATCCAACCCAGGACTATCCCTTCAAACCCAGAGCTCACCAGGGCTTCCATGCATTTCGGTTTATGATTTTGTGTGCACCCAAAATGATAAACCGCTCTACATGGTCCTCCAAGTGTTCTCCTAGTTCAAAGTTCAAATCACCGAACATAGACTCTTAGCTATACACCGTAATACTACGGTAGATTATAACAAGTGCTTCTATTGGAGTATAGAAGGGAGATGTCCGAGCCTTGGACAAATCTCAAGAGTACACGATTCACTCCAATATACTACACCGCCTAGAAAGTAAGTAACCCGACCTAAGATAGAACGGATGATGTAACGTAGAAAGACCGAATGATTTAGAGATACCCCGACAAGACCATACGTAAACCACCATAATGTTTAGTACCATGTGATCGTCTAGTGTGTGCGACTCGGCTATAGACTAGACTCTACATGCAGTCCTAGTTCACTATAACCATTGGCTCTGATACCAATCTGTCACACCCTCAAAATCCACTTGCGGAGTTTTACCGCGAGGCGCATGACAAACCAGGATCCAAACCAACGATCACAATAAACAAGTCTAAATGAATATAAATGCAATTTCAAAACATAGTTTAAAATCCCCGTTTACAGCGGAAGCTTATTCAAAACAATTATTCAATAATAAACCAATGTTCAACGTTTGTAAAATCATGCAACTCTAGCTAGACGCCGTGCAGACGCGTGCGCCCTAGTTCCATCGTGCTACCTTAGCGACCTGAGAAAACATGTAAAAGTTTACGTCAGCACAAAAATGCTGGTGAGTTTACAGGTTTTGAAATCCAAGTACCAAGTCCACCTGTCCATACTATAACAAATCGAAAACCAGTGTACGCTAGCTAGGCGTATGTTTTGTTACTACCACGATTGGAAAACCATTACTAACTCGAATACCAAATGTGTGCCCGATGTAGTAACCCTGTTTTTCCCGTTGTTCCTGTTTGAGACAATATGCACCCGCCGACCCTCCAAGTCGACGAGCGGGGTTGGTCACTCCCAATAGCGCTATTCACATTTCCCCGTTGTGCAAACCCGCACATTCATGGTTCCCTCGGGACTTCCAAAGATCGTGTAGTACACAATAGAAACCCATAGTATGACAGTAGTTACCAAATAATCGTTTTAACACATGTTTTCTCCCCCGAAAATATGAAACCAGTTTAAAAGAGGGGCCGTAAACTCACCTTAAGTTGCGTTACTCCTTAACCCGAGTAAACTCAGCTGCTATGCTAGTCCCGTAAAGCGGCGACCTAACATATGACAGTTACAAGTACTTAGACTAATAACCCGCAGGTTAATTAGTCCCTAGATGTCCAGACCATAACCAAGTTCGTTTGAAAACACCGTGACTGTTTAACTGACCCAAAGTACAAGACTCGACATCCCTTTGGTGACCCGAGACTCCCCGTGTTATGTTTACGCTCCAAAACATACAATAACGCAATCACACTTAACATACGTTAACGCACAACAAGTTACAGCACATAGTTCACGTATCACCGAATTACATCCAAACATATGTTACCAAGTTATTAGATATGTTACGGGGTTCCTAGCATGTTCCTACATGTCAAATCGGGTCTCGGAATGCTAATTTACACTTACAGCAGCAGTACACGCGATTAGGAAAAGTCAACTAGCATTTAGGTTGGTCAACTAGCATTTAGGAACCCCAATCGCCTCTATTATAGGCGATTAGGTGCTATACCATATGTTATTACTAGCATTTAGGCTATACCACATGTAACTACTAGCATTTAGGCTATACCACATGCAAGTTACTAGCATTTAGGGCTAATCGCCCCTAAGGTCACACGAGTAGGCCCTAATCGCATGAGTTATTGGCGATTAGCACCCTACTCGCCTATAACATAGGCGATTAGGAATGCTACTCGCCTGTAACCTTGCTGTTCCGGTTTTTCGCGCGTTTAACGCTCCAAATCAGATCCAGAACGTGTGTAACCACCCAATGTCATCCCAAACACTATCCTAAACATGTTTCAACCAAAACCCTTCGTTTTGCCTCGTATTATCAGCCCTGCATGCAATCATGTAATCCAAACACCATTCACATAGCATGCAACATCACATTAACATGCATAACAATAACCCTAATAATCAATTACTCAGATATTATCATCATAACATTAATATTATTCTGATTTAACCTAATAACATGTTAATCCATCATTATGAATCATAAAAACCCTATCTTTCTAATCATAAACACCCATAACACATGTATACTAGTTAGAATCCGATTAACAACCCTTATTAACGATTTTCAGAAAGCTTTTTCGTTTTAGAACAGGTCTGGACCATTAGGGATTGATTAAAAACGTTTATAAAGATTCATGGATGGAAACCAAACCTTAGGATTATGAAAGAATGATGGATTATGCTTGAATCCTTGTGTTTTGATCAAAAATCGCGTTCCAGAGGTTGTGTGTGTGTTGGGGCAGGTTATGGGACGACTAGGGTTTGTATAATGAAGTTTATGAGGTCAAGTATGGTATTTATAGTCGTTTTTAGTCGTCCAGCACGTAACACGCGATTGTGCAGCCAGTACACGCGATTAGGGAGGCTAATCGCATGAATGTTCACACGATTAGGCCTAATCGCCCCTACAATCACACGAGTAGCCATCTACTCGCCCCAAAGGTTGCCTACTCGCCTCCCCTATGGGCGATTAGGCTTCCTAATCGCCTATAGGGGTTAGTTTCGTGTGTTTTGCGCGTTAAACCCCGTTTTAACATATGTTAACACATATTAACGTACCGACAAGTCACATAATGATTGTAAACACATAACACAAGTAAATACACATATTCACACTCGTTCACCAATTCCCGGGACTCAAGACTCGTATGTTCCGTATGCCCTGACGATCCTACAAATCGTCACCGTTTGTACACTTGGTTAAGGACCGACATCCAATGAACCTCTAGACCAACATCCAATGATCCTCTAGACTAAACCGATAGTTCCCGAACCATAACCCGACTTAACTAACCCAGTTAAGTACAATATACGCGTGACTCGCTAAGGTAGACTTTCATCTAGACAACGTTGTTAACCAGAATTTGCCGGGTGTCACACGAATGCTTCAGCCAAACAGAGATATGAGATTCATAGGCTATGATACAAATCTTGAGTTATGGCATGTGTTGTAGCCCACTACAGATCTCGCCATTGGAGCTTATTCCGTACACATATTATAAAATTGAATCCACCTTTGTATTCTTACATGAGGCTTTATATCAAAACACAACTTTATGTTTGTTGTGTTTTCAATTGGAATTTAGTTTATGTTTTTATATTTTTCAGATTGATTAATGAAAACTTATGGTGTCATTGTGTGATTATATCACAATATATAATGAGGGAAGACCAAAAATGATTTCTTTATGTGTATGGTTGCAGGTTGTTTCAGTTCAACCTATTACACGGAGCCTAAGAATATGTTGAAAAATGGCATGTAAGTTGATAATACTTGATTTTGTTCATGTTTGTTGTTGATTTTCTCATCTATTAGTCTCTTAATTACTTCAGTCTGGATTCATGATGCCTTGGTAAGGCTTGGTTAATGGTTTTAAAGTTCAAACATTTAGGCACTGGAACTTTGCTATGAACTTTAGGATAAAAATCTTCAACACATTACGATTGGAAAGGTGATGATTTATATCAAAGTTTACTTAGATGACCATGCAACATTTTTATACAATAAATGGTTTCTGTGTACCAAGTTGTTGAAGCAGCGTTGGCTCTTTTCATGCTCCATATGATTTATACAAAAGTGAGTTGTTGATTTATTGCAATTCAAAAGGTGTGTTCATGGATATGATGAGTTTGGCATAAACTGTTGTTTTAGCGTGGCAAAATCTTGCAGGTAAGGCAACGAAGTTGTCAAAAGTGAGCCAAGAACCTTGATTAACTTAGGCACAATGCGTTTTTTTGAAAAATAAGGAGGACGCCACATGACACACTCAAAAGGGGATGACCTATTTGAATGCCATGTAGGATTTTATGCTCTGGAGTATTAATATATGTAGATTCTCCACCAGAATCTAATCTAGTGACCTAATAAATAAAGTATGACTTTATTCTATTAGTTGATGTATATGATCAATTACACCGTGAAAAGAAAATAGGAAGTCATAGGAAGGGTATCAAACGGACTCCAATTGAACTCATTCAAGCGGCATTGAAACTGTTTCATCAAACCCTACGATCTTAGTTTTTAGGTTTTTGCTTTTTTGGATTTTAGCTTGTAGTTTTTAGAATTTATGTTATATCATTGTGTCTTTTATATAGCGTTGTGTCTTTTTCTTATTTTCATCATTGTGTCATTTTTACGATTCATTGTGTCTTTTTTCTTCAGCATTGTGTTATATTTTTTGGTGTTGTGTTATATTTTGCGGCTCATTGTGTCATATCTCGTGATCTGTTGTGTTTTTTTTTATATCCTTTTCACGCTTCTCATTTTTGTTACACTGTGTAGAATAACTTGACCCGTCAATACTATATTTCTAAATGATAGCGTAATGATTCAAATGAACCATTGGTATATAATTTTTTATTTATAGTTTTTTATAACCTTTGTTGTGTTGTGATAACTAACTTGGTATAATAATATGGAGGTCATGGGTTCGATATCCCCTAACAACTAATATTAGAAGAAATTTGACCGTTAAAAAAATAATAATTAGTCTAACAACATTTAATAACATTATCAGTTGTCTATCATTTTCTCATACTTTCCTTTCTTTTTGTAACAAACTCACATCTTCATAGGAGATGTACGGTTGCACATGAGGATTTGTAACACATTAGCTTTTTTTTTTTTTTTTGAAAGACAAATTTTATTAAAAACAATGACCGGGGAATCTCCAAGGCGGAAACCCCCACGAGTCCAACAATTACATTACATCAAAAGAGAAAGACTTCCAATCCTTCCAATCCACTACCCCATATCGTCCCCTGTTACAAAACCAAAGATAACTTAACGCTTTGACGTCTGACACAATATCGACCACATTCCTGCTCGTCTGATTAAAAGCCTTGTCGTTCCTAGCTTTCCAAATACGCCAACTTGCGACTATTAAAATGCCGTACAAAATTTCCTTCTTACTCATCGACCAACCCGAATTAATTACCGCGTCAACAATATCTTTAGCTGAAAATAAATAAATCGGAGGTAAATGATATCAATTCGCGATTCCATTCCAAACTCCATTTGCCACACTACAAACTAAAAAGATATGATCCACGCTTTCCTCTACCTCCTCGCATAACTCACAAAGACAATCTCCATGGATGATATTTCTTCTTCGTAATGCCACTTTGGTAGGTATTCTATCCAAAAACACCCTCTACATAAAAACATTACACTTTAACGACATCCATTTACACCAATCAAAATCTATTTGAGGATCATATACTCGGTTTTGCTGCATCCACTTCTTAGCTTCCTGGATTGTAAAGTCCATCGGCCCACTATCGACCCAAGCCCAATAATCTTTTTTGTCTTCCAATCGTTGGCCCACCAGTAGACGCTGACAAGCAATCAACTCGCTGACTTCTTGAGGCGAATTAGGATATGATTTCTAGTCCCAAATTACCATTCCATCCAATGTACCAACACCAATTCTATCCGCAACAAAACTCCACTTATTTTTCACTAACCAGAACAAAGCAGGGAACATTGCTTTTAAAGGGACCTGAGTAATCCAAGGATCTAACCAAAACTTTATATCCATCCCATTACCTAGTTAACCCCTTATCATATTTATCCCATACACATCACCTACCTTTAGACGACAACCACTATTAACTAGTTTCGTCCAAGTACCTGAGAACCTAGATTTTATCAGATATGTCTCCCACCTCCTCATCGAACCATGAATAGCCTCAATGACTCTGCTCCACATGGAACTACCTTCTATACGATAACGACAAAGCCACTTTAACAAGAAGGCATTGTTACTATCCCCAAGCTTAGTAAGACCCAACCCACCTTGTTTCTTTGGCCTAGTAACTATATCCCATCCAACCCAATGAACCTTTTTGCTATCCAAATCACCACCCCATAGAAAACACTAAATCAACGCCTCAAGACTATTTATAACCCCAACCGGTGCCTTAAACAAAGAGAAGAAATAAGAAGGTAAACTTTCCAGCAATGATTTTATTAACGTCAACCGGCCACCAATCGATAGAACATTCGATTTCCAATTTGAAAGGCGTGTTTTGAATACTTTTACCACTGGATCCCAATTGCTTATCCTACTCATATTGGCACAAACACAAATCCCCAAGTAAGAGAAAGGGGTAACTCCCGAACAACACCCCACAACCCTCTCCTTCTCACTAACCTCATCCGTACTCTTCCCCACAACAAATAGAGTAGACTTTTGAATATTAATCCAAAATCCCAAACATAAGTGAAACATATGAAGAAATCTTCTAAGAGTAACAAAGTTATTATCCGACCACTCTCCCATTACCATCGCATCATCTGCGTAAAGTAAATGAGAAAGAACAGGACTTCCATTCGGAAGCCGGATGCCACTAAAGGAAACCATATCACACGCCTTTCTTATAAGACTTGCAAGAGCCTCCATAACAATAATAAACAAGAAAGGAGAGATGGGATCACCTTGTCTCATACCCTTCTCATAAGAAAATTCAAATGTCGGGGAACCATTAACAAGAACTGACGATCCAGCTGACTCCAGAACTCCTTTGATCCAATTACACCAAAGCTCTGGAAAATTCATCTGTCTCATAACCGATATCAGAAAAGCCCAACTAACATTATCATAAGCTTTAGCAAAGTCAATCTTGAACATAAACAATTCCTTCCCACATCTTTTAGCCCAAGATAATACTTCACTAATAATTAACGGCCCATCCAAAATATACCTCCCCTGCTATAAACGCCGATTGAGTTTTAGAGATGATGCTATCAATCACCTTTTTCAACCTATTTGTTAAGACTTTTGATATCAGTTTACTAACCACACCAATCAAATTAATTGGGCGATACTCCCCCAATTCAACCGGGTCCTTCACTTTAGGCACCAAAGTGATAAAAGAAGAATCCACACCACCCCGACTAATGACCCCTGTCTCAGCAAACTTATGAAAAATATCCAGAAAGTCACCTGAAAAAAGAGACCAATTTTTTTCAATAAAGCGGAATTTAAAACCACCAGGACCCGACGCTTTGTCACTCCCACACTCAAACACCGCATCTTTAATTCCTTTCTCTAAAAAAGGAGTCACAAGACCTTCCGCTACATCCGTATCCAAATTCTTCAAACCGTAAACAGAAAGCGAAGGCCGATCTTTGATATCTTCAACGAACTTTTCTTTAAAAAATCGATGGACCTCCTTTTTAATCTCTTTCGGTTTCGTAATCCACTCACCATTAACGGACAGACCAAGAATCGAATTGGAGACTCGACGAGCATTAATAATACCATGAAAGAACCCATAATTTTCTTCACCCTCTTTCGCCCACTTTACTCTAGCTTTCTGTTTCAAATCCCGAACCTTAAAAGAGTTCAACTCTTTCAACCGTTTTGTAGCTTCTTCGAGAACCCACCTTTCCTCTTCCGTTAAATCACAATTTTCCATAACCATTTCTAACTCGCCAATCTCTGCTTTAAGTCCACTTTCCTCGTCAAGTTCAATACTAATCTTCGTCTTGTGCCACTCCTTAATCCTTGACCGAAGAGTTCTGAATGTTGTCAGCATCTAAAAGTCCGGCGGCCGTTTAAAACTTATAGATGATAGCGCATCCTCGACCACCTTATCCAACCCATCTCTACTAAGCCATGAATTATAAAATCTAAATGGCTTTGGACCAAAGTTGTGCGACTAAATCTTTAACAAAAGCGGACAATGATCGAATTCAACCCGGTCCAAAACTCTATACTCCGCATTCGGCCATTTATTGAAGAATGACCAACATACAAACACACGATCAATTCGGCTAAGTTTATTTTCAGCAAGGTACGTGAACTTCCGGCCTCTCAAAGAATACTCATACAAGCCGACATCTTCCAAAAAATCGTTAAACTCATTCGTAGCCGCTTCATTTTATTTTGAATTTCTACGTTCCACCCGATCACGAAAACTATTAAAGTCACCCGCGACAATCCAAAGCCCATTATTATGCATGTCAATCGCCTTAATCTCATCCCAAACCACCCATTTATCAACCAACTTTTGCAGACAATAAACATTGACAAATGAAGCTTTCTGACCATCATGTATCAAATAACCCGAAACCACAAGCACCGATCTACTTTTCACAACCGCTATCTTCACAAACGCCTTAGGATCCCAAAAAGAAATCAATCCACCAGACCTACCCGAAGCATCAACATGCTCATATTCAAACTCAACCGACCCCAGAATCTACTCACATCCACACCTTTTAACGACTGAAATTGAGTATCCTGAAGCATAATAAACCCAACCTCATTTGACACCTTTAATTTTTTTAACCCAAGAACTCTTACCCACAGACCCAACCCTCTAACATTCCATGACATAGAATTCATTTAGCAACTGATTGAAAACCTTCTTCATTAACTATCTTCTTAATGGACAACTCGTGCCTATCTATATTAGAAACACCAAGGTTCATACCCAAAATAACCGTCTCGCCTACTTGTTCCGCAACCCCCTCAACAATCGGGATCTTTTAAACATCCACATTCATTGTTTCTTTATTAAGATCGGGCGTAATAAATTCTTCCGGGGAACCGTCAACTACGTCGACCACTTTAGAACCCTCCTGAACATTAAATATAAAATGATCGATATCATACGGATCATCACCTTCTCTAGATCTTTTTTTAGATCTTTCAAGTTCCGTAGGAGACATAAACTTGTTCGACCTTCGTTTCTTCCGAAAACTGCCTCTATTCTTTTTCTTCGTACCCTTAGGGATTCGACCACCCGAAAAAAGAGCATTGGACCCCTCGTTAATACAAACATCAACTCCATTTGTGTTCAAATCATCTTGCGGAACCTCCTCACTAACCCATGATACTTAGGCAAACTCTGGATTGCCTGTGATCTTACTTCAAACGACCTACCATGCATTTGTGGAATGACCGCTGCTGATGGGTTATGAACAATAGCAAGTCTGAAGTGGCTTTCAATACCTCTCACCGGGCCTCTCTCAAACCTCATGGGAATGCCTGCTTGATTATTAGCTGGAGGTATTGCATTTCTTGGGTTAGGTCTCAAGGGTCGATTCACTGCTGGTTGCTGTTTAGGTGCAGGGTGAACTGGAGCTTCTGGAAATGCTTGATACCCTTGATTGGCTTGATTGAACTGATGGTACCCTTGATGATTTAAATTTTGTGGCCTCGCCAACTGATATGTCCCGTGATATCCTTCATCCCCATCCGGATCCCCATCATCATACTCGTAGTTACCTTGATTAATTCTTTGACTGAAGCTAAATGATGGATATTGGGTTGTAGAAGTATGTGGGAATTGTGTACCAGTTTGATTTATGGTGTTATCATCGGGAATCACTCTTACATAAGGGGAAGAGTGACTGGTCACAGGTTATTGAGTGAAAAGTGGGTCTTGTGCCAAAGATTCGCCTTGTTGTGGATTGAATCTCTCAAAGTTCGAGAGAGAAGTTATTGGAGAAATGTGAGTTGTGGTTGGTTGTGGTAAAGATGATGTTTGTGAATGTGATGGTGGAGGATTATCAAAGTTCAGGAATGGTGGAATTTGTGATGATTGGGTATTGGATTGTGGTGGAGGTTCAGAAGTGGCGAATGTGTTGGGTAATGGGTGGCTTGGAGTGGGTGAAAACTGTGGTTGAGACAGTGGTTCAGTAGTAAGGTTCAAGTTCTCCATTGATTTGAAATGTGAAATTGGAGATTGTAAAACGTTCTTCTCTTGATGAAATACTCGGTTCTGCCGAGCTGTTTTCTCAACCTCTAGATCGAACACTAGTGGAGATGACTTCCCTGAATGTCTTGTATGATGCATGCAGCTGAAGAGTTACCTGCACAAAATAGACAAAAAAACCGAGCGTAATACTGAACAATAAACTAAACAAACAAAAAGTAAATATTTTTTGGATTTTTAGAGTTTTATATTAAACTAAGAAAAGAACGCTTTGCGCACGACTCCCCGGCAGTGGCGCCATTTGATGACATGTCGTTTGGGTCATGCAAAAACCTAAATAAACTAGATAGCTAGCTAGAGTAAGTAGTGTATCGAATCCATGAGGAGCATGTGGTTAATATTACACGTTTTGTTGGATTATTTAAACTAAAAATAACTAAATTAATTTAAAACTAAATTTTGGATTGGATTGAGTAACTATACTAATGAAAACTAAAATTGATTTATAAAAACAACTATGAGGAACGAGCGATCTACTCCGAATTTCAAGTTCAAAGATAAGTTCAATAACCTAATTTTCAGTTTTGGAAAACCACATAGACATGATTATGTTAACTAAATGATTGTGATAAAACGAGGACAAAGTACCCTGATTGCAAAACAACAAGAGGCCATCACGCGATTATCAATTATAAATTACCAAACCAAACCCTTTTCCAATAGATCCCAATTACTAGAACTCTCGGGAATTGAAGGCTAAAGAACTAGGTTTCAAATAAAATATAACCCTTTACAATTCAGTTAAACAAATAGCAAAAAGCATCAAATGCTTAGATTACTATATCTGATATACGTTAAAATATACATATTTAAGTCCCCGATTAAACTCCCAAATTATGCGTTTTCGACCATAATTGCACGAATTCGGTACTTAACCGCTTCATATGTTTATTGCAGGTCTTAAACGACGTCCCACGAGCAAAGTCGAAGAAACCGGGCGAAAAACGGACAAGACGGAAAGTTTCCGCAAAAATCAGCTAAGTCTGGAAAACGTGCACGGCCGTGCACCTCAGGTGCACGCCCGTGCGGACTTGCTTGGATCGGACACAGATGAGTTGCACTGCCAGTGCGACTCGGCGTGCAGCTGATGTTCCCGGGCACCCTGATCAGCACTGCCGTGCGGGTGCCCGTGCGACTCAAACTTCTCGGGTGCACTGCCAGTGCACCAGGCAGTGCACCCCCAGCACTCGGCCACCACCAGACCCGCACGCCCGTGCACCCTAGGTGCACGGCCGTGTGGAATATCTAGATATTTCCAGAAACGACTCAGCCACTTGCCCACTTGCACGTCAACTCATATTGATAACAGCCGTGCACTTTAGGCGCACGACCGTGCACAAAAGCAGAGTTTCTATAAAAACAGAGCATAACCCACTGATCAGATATTGGGTGATCTCTGGGCGATTTAGGGCGATTTTCTGGACCAGGGAGCTGCTGCAAAGGCGAGGAACAAGCTTGGGAACTCATCCGAATCATCTATCATCATCCAATCCATCACATTCAAGTTTTATGGTTTGATCTATTTAGCTTTTAGTTGATTCAAATCTGCTTATTTTAGCTTGTTTGTGTTGTTTATGTATTACATTATAGTCTAGTAATCATGTTTAGTAATCGTTAGTAGAAAAAACAATCTTTAGTATGTAATCATGTTTTGTATAAATTTGGCGTTTTTCATGTTTAGATCTTGATGATCATAGCGCAACCTTGTTTCGTTGTTGTTGGATTTGTAGTTGTATTTGAATGACTTTAGCGAATGTCGAATGTGTTAGGCGGATAAATGTTGAAAAACCGTCCGTTTAATCGTCAGGTAGTAGACTAGTTAACTTGTTAAATAGTTTATTCCATGAAACTGTAACCGGGTATTGGTTTGGTTAAATTCAGTCGAATAACGGTTAAAAATGCTTACCGGCACGTAAAAGGGTTTAAAAAGCCTAATGGTGCCGTTACTAGTCTTTGACACAGTTAATGATCTTTGGTAGTTATTTTGGTAAAAATAGCGATCTTAGTAGACCTGGGTTCAAAGTTGGTAAAATGGAATAGGTTGTGAAATGCTCTACTTTATGCTAGTTTAGGTGGCTGTATTGTGTATTCGGTATCACTTTCCTGAATTAGTGAGGTTAGAATACTCTTAACAGATGACTAACTTATCTTTAGAAGATCTGCATGAGATCATATCAGCTGCTCGCTAATAAACGACTTGAAGTGGTTAACGTGTGTATTCGTGTTAGCTTTCTGTATAGTTGTCATGTTAGGATGCCCGAAAGGGACACTAACTGTCGGAAAATGGGAATGTTGATCACACGCCTGTATTACTTATTATATGTAGATGACATGCTAAGATTGGTATATTATAGTTTATATAGTTATATTTTGTATTTGGAGTCTTATAAATGTCATTTAGGTATTTTAGAATTAATCTAGTTTAAAACAACAAACTTTCACTATCTTTTCTTACTGGTAAATCGGGGATAGAGTTTTAGTACCATTGCTCCGCGCGCGTCCATGGATCGATATCTGGTTCTTATCTACACATTACTACATATATGACAGGGTACACTTGCCCTATTATGTGTGTTTTAATATTAAGGTCTAAACCATTTTTATAAATATTAAAGCAAAACGTGTGTTATTCATTGTAAAATTATGTGTATATTCGCACACGTCAATATCCAAACAAATAAGAAAACTAGCTTAGATAATCTTACTAACAAGAACCATACATTGGAGAAGATCACAAGATAATTAGCCACTGGGTACTGTCACTTGTATCCCTTTTTGATTTGCATACCAAAGCAGCCAAAGGCTGTTGCCTTCGTGCGTCCCCCTCGTGCCTTCTTTCTTAGCCCTTAATAATATCCTCCCTAATAATAATGGGTTGATCCTCTTTTTTTTTCTACGAATTGGGCCTTGGGCCATTACATGTCACGCTCCTTTTCTTCTTCTTCTTCTTATTATTATTATTAAAGTGATATTATTATAAATATTAATTCCATGCTCGCTCTCAAGTATACGCGACTTGATCATTTTCCTTCGTATTAAGCTCATATCTCACGAACACTTACAAAACACATGTACACTTAAATAACTAAGGCCGACTTAAAGCACACAATAAAAAGACTAAAATATACACAAAACTAACATATTAACAAGGTATTTTTCACAACACATCACTCCATTTGTATTCAAATCATCTTGCGGAACCTCCTCAACTCTCTGTTGCTGAACATCACTTTTCTGCAACATAACCACGTCGACTGAACCTTCACCACAATCTTCTTTATCAACCAAAACCTCATCATGCAAACTAGCGACCTCCTCTACTTCAATGCATCCAAACAATCCAGGATCCAATCTCCGAGTTCTTCCTCTATAACAACCGAAAAAGAATCATTCCTTCACTTAAGAACTATCTCTTGATTAATCCTCTTGACCGATTCACACAACACACCAACAAGGACATGCGAAAGATCTGGTTGACGTTCACCGATATGAGTAGATTGAATAACTTCGCCAAACTTAGCCCCAATACTATCAAACACACAATCATCATACAAAGACAATGGGACCCCAAAGATCTTTATCCATGCAATACGCTCAAATAGAACCCTTTGCCCTTCCCAAACTTCCAACGTAACAAAAACCGATAACCACACTTCTCTTGTACTATGAAATTCTAGCATAGACTCCCTATCTTCAAACACCAAATAACCGAAAGTCCACCGACATATCTAATACCAATCTTTACCAAACCAACCGAGGATAACCAAACCTTCAGAGTAGTTAACTCCTTAAGACCACAAACCCTACCAATCAAACCCAACCCAACCCATTCCATTGAAGTCTGCCTTGGACCGAGTTGTGACACCCGGCACGTTTAGGTTAACATTTTATAAAACACATAAGTCTACCTTAGCGAAAAACATTTTCAAACATACTTAACTGGGTCAGTCGAGTCGTTACGATGATTCTGGGAATCATCGGGAGTTGTTACAATGATCCGCGGGATCATCGGGAGTCGGCCCATAACCATGTGTACAAGGATTGGTGATTCGTGGAATCGCCGGGTTTAACGCACACACGCAAGTCTCGAGTCCCGGGAATTGGTGAACGGACGTAAACGTGTTAGTTATCGTGCATTATATGTTTGTAATCATTATGTGACTTGTCGGTATGTGAATACGTGTTTATATGTGTTAAAATAGTGATTACGCGTAATTGCATGACATTATAGGTGATTACGCGTAATTGCATGACATTATAGGTCATTACGCGTAATTGCATGACATTATAGGTGATTACGCGTAATTGCATTACATTATAGGTGATTACGCGTAATTGCATGTAAATAAGGGGTGATTAGCCTAATCGCCAGACAAATAGGCGATTAGGAAGAAGTTATAGGCGATTAGAGCTCTAATCGCCAATAGTATAGGCGATTAGGCTTGTAATCGCCTGATCTGTTCCTGTAATCGCCTGATGAGTGTTGCACGAGTAAAAACACCTATAAATACAACCCTTGACTCCCCAAACACCATTTGTGCAACCCTAACAGATCCTAAACCTCCCACACACCTCAAAACACCTCTAGAACTTGTTTAGCTTCAAAACTCACCATTTCCAAGCTTACACACCTTTCTTTGATAAAACCCAAGGTGTGTTCTTCATCCTAAACCTTTGTAATGTTATTGTTTTGGTTCCCAAAAGTACAGACCTTGTTTTACTAAGTTTGTGTCTTTAAAAACCTTTGAAATGAGTTCCTAAAACAAGTCTACACCATAATACTTGCTATATGTGAAGTATTTATGCATATGATGATTTTTAGTGGTTAGAACATGAATGTTTCCATGTAATTGATGAACTTCTGATGTGTAGGAGTTATAAGGATGATTATCTAAGGATTTGAGCTATTGTTATAATGTTTTGATGAAAGTATGCATTTTGACCCATTTGGGTGATTCTTGAAGAATTAGGATGTTATGATATGATTCAATGATTGTTTGTTGTTAGGTGATGTAGCTGTCGTGGGCTAATCAAAAACAAGTATTTATAACTTAAATACCTATACTAGTACGGGTAAGTAAGGTCGTCTCCACAGGGAACGCGTGGTCAGTATAAGTTTTAAAATTAAATTAATAAACTACTGATTTTGAATTGGGGTTTTGTTTGATAAAAAATGAGTAAACAATTAAAAATTAAAGAGTTATCAAATTAAGAAAAAGTAACTTTCACCCGGGATTCAGGTATAGACTTTGACATAAACTTAGTTTAATTATTAGAACACCACATAGACATGGCCTTGGGATTTATGAGTTGATTTAACAACTAAGGACAGTTTTTAATAATAACCGTACAACCTAATTGTCCGCTCAAAAATATCAATTACCCACCAATTACCACCCCGCTAACAATGCAAGAAATTGCCAATACGTTTGGTAAAAGATAAATAATTCAAATATAAATAAACGTTTCAACAACTCAAACACAAGTGGTCAAGACATACCAGTTCAAACATAAATAAACAAGTCTAATGCAAAAGAAAACTAAAAACCGTTCACCCGGGGAAAGTCACCAAAGGGTTTAGCCTTGCATCTTGGTCGCGTGCATGCCTCCTCTTCTCATTATCTCTTCGTGCGATCTCAACCCTTTAATTCTGCTGTGTGCGTTCCTCCAGGCAGCAGCCGTCCTCTCCCATTAAATACTTGCTGTCCAATCCCTAATATTTAATTTGGGTAAATGCACAACAAAGTAATGGGCTGCAATCAAGATTTATTTGGGTCCAACACTACATTGTCATGTTTCCATTCTTTTATTTTTTTAAGTATTATTATTATTATTATTATTATTATTATAAATGGTATTATGACCCCGTGCTCTCGACTCGGGTGTTCGGGTCTCGAATATAATTTATACTGTTTTAGCCCCGCTCCATTCGATCACCTACTAAAAATATAAAATAAATAAATTAACAGTAAAAACAACCAAAAAGTAATAAAATATATACAATACTAAAATAATAGAGTACAAGCCTAAAACTAATAAAAATACTATCTAAACGACTCAAAAATATACAAAACTGGCAAATAAACATGACGCCTGCAACCGCGCATCACACCCCCACACTTATCTTTTTTTCAGTGGGGTTTTCGTTAAAATACTTTTCACAAAACCTCTTTTTAAGATTTTTATTTCTGTTTTATTTTATTCTCTATCTTACATTGAGGACAATGTGTCGTTCAAGTGTGGGGGTGGGGAAACTTCGTTTTTTTTAGACTCAAGACTAAATAAAAACAAAGTTTCCCCACCCCCACACTTGAACGACACATTGTCCTCAATGTAAGATAGAGAATAAAATAAAACAGAAATAAAAATAAAATACAACAGTAAAAGGAACAGACTCCCCTGGATAAGCAATATGCGTATGAGTCCGTTCAATTCCTCCCAATCGAGCCGTATAGCATTTCATTCGCGGCCGATAACATACCTGAAACTAAGACTCACAAGAAAAAAAATAAAAACATAAAATTCTGGGATGCCTTATACACCGATGGTGTACAGATCTATCCCGCCTGAATGGAGATTGAGTACAGGCGAGGTTATCTAATTGCAGAGTTAAACTCCAAGCATTCCCAAAAATCAAAAGAGACTCAAAATACAAACTAAAAATAAAAGAAAAATAAAACAAACTAAATAAATATACAAAATGTACAAGAATCATACCTGGATATCAAGGTGGTCTAAGCGCGCACTTGCCTACCGAGTTTCCAATGTATGTTCGGTAGTTTACATGCCAAATAAACAGATGTTTAAAGATTGGCATGTGAAT
Source organism: Ambrosia trifida (assembly GCA_028751855.1). Classification (NCBI taxonomy): domain Eukaryota; kingdom Viridiplantae; phylum Streptophyta; class Magnoliopsida; order Asterales; family Asteraceae; genus Ambrosia; species Ambrosia trifida. The sequence goes on from CM054128.1 coordinate 115,313,505, forward strand.
TGGGCGCTTTGTGGTGCTGTGGAAGAACCATCTCACTAGCCTTTGCCCGATGTCTTGTAATCTCACATTCCTAATATTTGTCTTTAAATCTTCATCCCAAACCTTGTTTATGAGGGTAATCAGTGCGGGATGAGAGTTGTGAGAATCTTGAGAAAGACTTGTGGCACCTGCATCAATAACAACAACGACAACCTTTTCTACTTGTAACTCTTCAACAAGTGAAGGATTTGGTGTAGTATTAGTCTCCACAACCTCATCCTTAACTTGAGAATAGTCTCTGATATCATTTGGTAAGGGAGACATAGACTCTGCTATATCTATCCTTGCCGATAACACCTCACATTTCAAACTTAGGTACTCAATTCGTTGTTGAATTGAGAGGTTGGGTGTTGATAAAAATTTCTCGAGCTGGGATAATATCGTTTCTGCTCGAGCAAGGTTATTTTCCTCCTCACTTTGATACGTCATCTCCACACATTCGTCTTCATCGGGAGGAATTTGATATTGATCTTGGTAGTAACCTGAGAAAGGTGCCTCTTCGGGTTCATAGTTATAGTAACTATGGTCATTTTCTTGACATGGAGTTGCCCGGTACCCCGACTTCCACATTTCATCCTAATATTCTGGATCACTCCAAAATATTGTGCAGTCTTTATCCCTATGTATTTGTCCGCAACAAAAACAATAAAGGTCTACTGACGGTAGGGGCTTTGGACAATCTTTACAATCTTCAGTCCACTGAGCGAAACTTCCACAACTATAGCATGGTTCATTGTCTTCATCAACCCAATTCATGGTGTTCTACACCTGTAAAAGAGAATCCTACACAACTAGAACACCCAAAGTGAAATCTAATAAAATTAAATAACACTTTTATATAAAAAAAAAATTTGTTTTTTTTTAGATTTTCTATTTTTTTTTTTCAAAAAAAAAAAAAAAATACAAACAAACAAGCAATGTAATACTAAGCGCACTAGCTCCCCGGCAACGGCGCCATTTTGATCGCCGTCTGTCGTCAAGGGTCATACAAAACCTAAATAACCTAGGTAGCCAGGGTAAGTAGGGAATATCGAATCCACGAGGAGCGTGTGGTTAGCGTCACAATGGTTGTTTATTTGTCTAAGCTAGTTACCAAAATAAACATACAAAATACAATTATGAAGTTTGCTAGTTTTATCTTTTTGTTTGTTTTATAAAAATGTTGAAATGATAATAAAATAATCTAAATAAATAATAAAATAAATGTAACTTCCACCCGGAATCCTATTTGTATAATCTTGCAACCTATTCGATTTAACTACAAGAACACCACATAGACATGGCCTTGGTTATCCTGTCACAATAACTAGCTATCCTGTCACAATAACTATTCAGATTGAAATAATAACTAGGGACATGTTTTCAACGTAAACCGTACGCCTAGCTATTCCTATACAAATATCAACCAACCTCCCTATGATGCCAGAAATCACAGTTAATAGATAAATTGGTTCAAATATAAGCAAGGTTTATTCAATCCAACACAAGTAGTAAAAATACTAGTTCATACATAATCAAAACAAGTTCAGAATATAAAATCAATACAAAAATTCACCCGGGGGAAATCACGAATAACTTAACCGCTCATGGCTAGGGTAGAAGCCTCCATCTCCTCTCCCCTTCTTTCTCTTTCTGCTCTCTCGACAGCCAAATAGGCCGCTGTCCTCTGTTCCTCTGTTGTGCGACGTCTCTGCCGCCAAGAAGATAATCCCTTTTATAAAAGTCCACCGACTTCTCACGTCAATTACCTTGGAGCCCAAGATTTTTTCTTTTAATTGAAGCCCATCCAAGTAATATATACTTTTGATGTTGTAGTTCAAGCCCAACACAATTAATGTTTTATTTTCATCTCATGTCATTAAGTTACAAACTGTAGGCTGTGAATTAAATAAACAAATGAACCAACACTATATTAGCCAGCCGTATAATAAGCTCATTCACAACCTATTGCATTTACCTCAAAGTCATTATCAAGTTATCATCGTGATTATGTTTCGAACTTTCAATTAAGTGGATTAAATTGTCAATAACAACTACTTAACTTCTGGAGATGATAATAATAACATATCATAGTAGTTTTAATTTAATGATCAACAAACTTTTATCTCATATTATCAGTCACCTACAAAATATAAAATCTTATTATACTCTTATAATTAGTACTAATATTAATGTATTTTTACTATAACTAATATCCAAAAATGTGTGCCTAAAATGCACCGATCAAACACTAAAATATATACAAAACTAACATATTAACAACGTGTTTTCACCAACACATCATTAGGATTCACATTAGAAGGGTGTTATAACATAGGGATAATGATTTGCAAGGTTGTAGATTGTGAAATCTGATTATTGCCATTTAGGGAAAGATTTCATAGTTAATGAAACCTAGTACTTTGCCATTTTTGGAAATAATCGCACCGAGGCCGGTAGAGCAGAGATAAATTGGGGTTTTTTTGCTTGAAATGGGTTGGTTAATAGTTTAGGTTTGATATTGGGTGATTTTACATGTTTCGGATCTGATTTGGAGGGTTTAACGCGTGAAAACACGTCATGAACCTGCAACAGGCGATTGGGAGCTGCAATCGCCTACTGCAGGGGCGATTAGCCACCTAATCGCCTAATGTATCAGGCGATTTGCCTTCTTCTCGCCTGTTGACTCCCTCTAATCACTAGTTGACTTTTCCTAATTGCATGTTAGTTTCCTAATCGCGTGTACTGCTGTTGTAAGCGTATTTTGACATCCCGGAACATGATTTGACACCTAGGAACATGATAGGAACCCTGGGATACGTCCAATGACTTAGTAACACGTGTTCGGACTCGTTTATGCATTAATTGGGCGTTGTGCTAGATACGGTGAATGTTTGCGCATGCTAAGTGTTTAATTGCATATGTTGCATGATATCTTGTATGTGGCTAACACGTGGGATGTCGGGTCACCAATGGGATGTCGGGTATTGTCTGGTTTGGTCAGTTTAACGTTTAAACATGTTTTCAACATAAACTCATTGATTGGTCGCCACTAGTAGGGACTATTACACACGTATCGGATTTCTATTTTACCGAGGACGCACTCTAAGGTGAGTTTCACGGCCCCACTCTTTTACTAGTTTTACATTTTCGGGGGAGAAAACATGCTGTGTTCTTTAAACGTGTGTCAATTGTGTTCGCAAGTTCATTACGTTTGGGAGGGTTCATTTGGGTTCATAGTATTCATTTATGTTCAGTATTATATGGCCTATGTTGTGGCGGTTCGTTAGCCGCAATGCGGTAGTTCGTTAACCCCTATGTGGTAGTTCGTTAGCTATGATATAGTAGTTCGTTGACCATGGGATGGTAGATCGTTAACCGCATTGGGCGATAGTTCGTTCGGGAGGTTCGTTATGGAGTTCAAACGTTTAACGAGTGTTTTCATCGGTCGATGGTATCATGATGGTCTTTCAAAGCTCAAGAGACCTTTTTACTTAAAAACCTGTGAACTCACCGGCATTAATTGCTGACATTCATTAGCATGTTTTTCTCAGGTCGCTAAGGCAGCAGCTATCGGTAGGCGCACGGAGTCTCATGGAGTCTAGGATTCACTTGCACGTCTTTTAGTACTTTCAGACTTTTTATGTTTTACTTTCAGTTGTAATAAAGTTTACGCTTCCGCAGCAATGATTAGATTTTTGAAAACTTAATGGGCAATTTACGTTGTTTTCATATCATTTAGTTGTTGTTTATTGTGACCGTTGACTTGGATTCTGGTGTGTCACGCGCCTCGCGGTAAAACCCCGCACGTGGAAATTTGAGGGTGTGACAGATTGGTATCAGAGCCAATGGTTATAGTGAACTAGGACTGCACGTAGAGTCTAGTCTATGGCCGAGTATCACATACGTTAGACGGTCACACATAGTTACGAGTTGTGTCATTTGGTAAACATACTAACCTTGTCGGGGTGTCGGTGTCCTCATCACACATGTCATATTATCTATCTTTGGACTATTTCCACACTTATTCTATCTTCTTCTTCGGGTTTGAAGATGAAGAGGCTTATCGCTTATACTTGGCAGTAGTGTACATTGGAGTGGCTTCGGCACATTCTTGAGATTTTTCCGGGATTTGGATATCTCCCCTCTATGCTCTAATGTACATACATGCCTACACACACTATCCTGCACTAGTACTTGTCATAGTACACCCCTGAGTGATTGTTCACTTTGGGGACCTTCGTGCGATAACGGTTTCTTTTAGGAATGAGGGTGTCGTGTTATTGGAAGTTCTAGCTAGGAGCACGCCTAGAGGACCATGTAGAGCGATTTGTTATTTCGGGTGCACACGAAATCATAAATCGAAATGCATGAAAATCTTGGTGGACTTCGAGTTCGGACAGATGATCATGCTGGAACCCCGTTCTGAATTCGTTTAGTCACTAGTAGTTTGATCTAGTAGTGATGTTGTGTATCTTGTTTGTGTTTTGGCAGAACATGTCTGGTCGTGCTGGTGGACGTACTGGGGGCGCCGTGGTGGCGGCGGGGGCCGCACGGGCGGTGGACGAGGTGGTGGGAACATCACCATGACTCAGGCGGAGTTGGATAACATGTTGCAGCAACAGTTGAACATTGTGTTGACTGCTTTCCAGGCTGCTCAACAGACTTTGGGAAACACTAATCAGGTGCAGTCTGGATGCACCTATAAAAAGTTCATGGATTTCAAGCCCCACAACTTCAATGGGACTGAGGGGGCAGTGGGACTGCTCCGGTGGTTGGAGAAGATCAAGTCGGTGTTCGCTATGTGTAACTGTCCTGACGCTAATCTCGTCAAGTATGCTTCTGCTACCCTGGAGGGTCATGCCTTGACTTGGTGGAACTCTACCACTGCTAGCCTTAGCTTGGGTGAGGCCAATGTTATGCCGTGGTCCGAGTTTGTTCAGATGTTGCGAGCGGAGTATTGCCCGAGGGACGAGATTATGAAGTTGGAACACGAGTTTTGGAATTTGAAGATGGTTGGATCGGAGATCGAGGAGTTTACTGCTACGCACAACGAGTTGGCTGTTATGTGCCCCGGTTTGGCTACACCGGAGTACCGGAGGATTAAGCACTACGTTTCTGGGTTAGTGCCGGAGATTGCTGGGCTTGTTGCCGCTGCGGATCACACTACTATGTTGGCCACTGTTCGGGCAGCTCACAAACTGACTAACATGAAGGTGGCTGAGGGTGTCTTACCTCCCAGGGGTGCTGCCATGAAAGCCCCTGTGGATAACAAGTGGAAGTGGGATGGTACTGGGAAGAGTTCGAGTTCGGGTCAACCGCAGCAGCAGGTGAGGAAGACTGAGGCTTTGGGATCGTCTTCGGGTCAGAGGCAAGACGGGTACACAGGGAAGCTGCCGGAGTGCAATCAATGTGGGTTCCATCATTATGGCAGCTGTGAGAAGTTTCGTTGCAACCGTTGTAAGCGTGTGGGCCATGTTGCTAGAAACTGCAGAGTCAATCTCCAGACAGTTCCAGGTCAAGCGATTGTCCCTGCTCCTGTTCCTCGGGGAAACCAAGGGTGTTATAACTGTGGGGAGTTGGGGCATCTCAAGCGTAATATTATTATAAATATTAATTCCATGCTCGCTCTCAAGTATATGCGACTTGATCATTTTCCTTCGTATTAAGCTCATATCTCACGAACACTTACAAAACATATGTACACTATTAAATAACTAAGGCCGAGTTAAAGCACACAATAAAAAGACTAAAATATACACAAAACTAACATATTAACAAGGTATTTTTCACAACACATCACTCCATTTGTATTCAAATCATCTTGCGGAACCTCCTCAACTCTCTGTTGCTGAACATCACTTTTCTGCAACATAACCACGTCGACTGAACCTTCACCACAATCTTCTTTATCAACCAAAACCTCATCATGCAAACTAGCGACCTCCTCTAATTCAATGTCATCCAAACAGTCCAGGATCCAATCTCCGAGTTCTTCCTCTATAACAACCGAAAAAGAATCATTCCTTCACTTAAGAACTATCTCTTGATTAATCCTCTTGACCGATTCACACAACACACCAACAAGGACATGCGAAAGATCTGGTTGACGTTCACCGATATGAGCCTATTGAATAACTTCTCCAAACTTAGCTCCAATACTATCAAACACACAATCATCATACAAAGACAATGGGACCCCAAAGATCTTTATCCATGCAATACGCTCAAATAGAACCCTTTGCCCTTCCCAAACTTCCAACGTAACAAAAACCGATGACCACACTTCTCTTGTACTATGAAATTCTAGCATAGACTCCCTATCTTCAAACACCAAATAACCGAAAGTCCACCGACATATCTAATACCAACCTTCACCAAACCAACCGAGGATAACCAAACCTTCAGAGTAGTTAACTCCTTAAGACCACAAACCCTACCAATCAAACCCAACCCAACCTATTCCATTGAAGTCTGCCTTGGACCGAGTGATCTATCACCACCTTTGCATGATCTATAACCGGGTCTATATCAAGAAGGGTGTCCTTAAACTTTTGTTGATTTGATGAACTCGGTCCCTGTTGATCCCCCACATTAACGGTTACTATTTCATTAACCATGGTATCTACTTTCTTCTCATTCACTGGTACCCATTGTTTATCCTCTTTCCATGATAACCTTTCCCCATCCACAAAACGAGCCAACACGATAAAAAGTTTATACGATCTGATCCAAACGTCTTTCAACTCCTTCTCTAAATTCAACGAATCCTTAACATTCTTAAAGGAAACAAAACCAAACCTTTTACCAATATTATCATATTTTCTCGCAATATACGTATCATGGATATCCCCAAATCCTTTAAGAACAACGTGAAGATCTAACGACGCACAGCCTCCTGAAAAATTGGACACATAAAACTTCGTTACCGACACACTATAATTCTTCAAATCAGCATCTTGTCTAGGTTTCCTACCCTTCTTTGATGGAGCATCATACTAAGTACTTAGCTTATACTTCTCCCTAGCCGTCATACTTGCTTTGGAAAAAGCCAAATCGTCGTTCGCCGCCTCCGAAAAGCTCGGAGGATTAGGGTTTTTGATCAAAAAAATATTTACGTTTCTGTTGCTCTTATTTAACACATTAGCTACAATATAGTTTAATCATTTAATAATAATAATAATAATAATAATAATAATAATAATAATAATAATAATAATAATAATAATAATAATAATAATCTACGGACATCGAACCGGTAGATATTTCATGAACTACTATGAGAAGAATTACAGAGAATAAAAGATTTAATATTTTATCAATTAACGGTGTTATGGGTTATGATCAAATACACGGTGAAAGAAAAATAGGAAGTCGTATGAAGGGTATCAAACGGACTCCGATTGAACTCATTCAAACGACATTGGAATTGTCTTATCGAATCCTACGACATTAGTTTTTAGGTCTTCGTTTTTTTTGGTTTTAGCTTATACTTTTTAGAATATGCGTTATATCATTGGGTCTTTTATGTACCATTGTGTCTTTTTATTATTTTTATCATTGTTTCATTTTTTCAATTAATTGTGTCTTTTTTCTTCATCATTGTTTAATATTTTTTGGCACTGGGTTATATTTTGTGGCTCATTATGTCATATTTCATGATCTATTGTGTTTTTTGTGTCCTTCCCATCCTACTCATTTTTTGTAGCCTTTGTAGAATAACTTAACCCATTGTGTTATATACTATATATGTTAGAGAGAGAGATATTGTTGGTTCATCAAGTGTGTTGACAAAAGTGATACAATGAGGTGTGTATATATAAGTAAAAAAAACATTATAGTATAGTTGGGGTGAGTTATTCTATAAATACATCTTAAGCTAAGGATACAAAGGATTCAGGAGGTAAAACGTGTTCTTAGAGCGAAAGGCAATTTCGTCCCAAAATACAAGTTACATAATCACACATTTTTAGATGATAACTACGCACGTGTTAAACCTTGTTAATTATTATTATTATTTTGAAAGTTTAGCAATATTGTATGCAAATTAAAGAAACAAAATGTTTGCTTTTAGGGTATACTTAAAAAAATATTGTAGTATGAAAATGTTATATATATTTAAAAATGAGGGTGAAGCTTAAAAAATTCAACAATTTTAGGCTATACATATTTTACACTTCCTAAATCATTCCTTTCCATTGTTTATGCATGATTTTCATTGACCACAAATCTTTCAATCTTATTTATTGATTCTCTAGATCAATTGCCCAAAAGTTAAGAGTGTTTCTTCCTTTAATGCCTAAGGTTCAACTTTAAAATGGAAGTAAATTAGTTACTCAAATACTTTTACACTATAATCTCCCATCTTAAACCAAATTCTAGATAATTAATTAGTGGTTACAATTTATCTCCCTTATATAAAATTAAGGGAAATTGGATTTTAACATCCTGAACTATTGACAATTGGCCACTGACGCACTGAACTACAAAATTGAACAACACCGCACTGTACTTTCAACTTATTGGCCTGTATCACCCTCAGACTAACCATGGTTAATTTTTGCTGACGTGGCATGGTGATGTGTCCATTTTTGCTGATGTGGCATGGTGACGTGTCCATTTTTGCTAACATGGCATGAGAAATTGGATTTTAACACCCTGAATTATTGATTATTGGCCGCTGAAGCACTAAACTACAAAATTGATGGATTTGAGCTTGGTTCAAGAGTTTCAAGTCATCATCTCGGTCTTCTATAGTTCGGTTATTTGTATTGTTCGGTCATTAGGTTCTTTGTATCATTGGACCAAGATCCATCTTGGTGGTGAATCATTTTGGACAATAATCACACTTGAAGATATTTCGTTTGTGTTTTATTTGGTTTGTGTTTGATTTGTTAACCATTTATATGTGTATGTTAATAAAATGATTCACCACAAAGATATAAATGGTTAACAAATCAAACTTGTTAACCATTTATATGTGTATGTTAACAAAATGATTCACCACAAACCAAATCAAACACAATCAGACTTGAAACTCTTCAACCAAGCTCAAATCTATCAATTTTGAAGGTTAGTGCGTCAGCGGCCAATAATCAATAGTTCAGGATGTTAAAATCCAATTCCCCATGCCACGTCAGCAAAAATGGACACGTCACCATGCCACGTTAGCAAAAATTAAACATGGTTAGTCTGAGTGTGATACAGACCAATAAGTTGAAAGTACAGTGCGGTGTTGTTCAATTTTGTAGTTTAGTGCGTCAGCGGACAATTGTCAATAGTTCAGGGTGTTAAAATCCAATTTCCCTAAAATTAACTACCTCGCGACTTTTAAATGATCATAAATTTTTTGTACGTTAATATTTTCTTTTTAGAAGTACACCATAAAAACAATAATATTTTCTTTTTAAAAATACACCATAAAAACAAGCATTTTATTCTCTTAGTTTCAGTATAGTTAATAGTGTTTCCATAGTTTTTTTAATTAAAAATTGATAAATTATATGATTAACAATGTCTATGGGTGAAGGAACCGAACCGAAATTAACTAAACCAAAACAAACCTTTCATCTATTCATATATTCTTAGTTTTTATACCTCAATTTCATGTATTTATACCACAATTTCATATATTTATAAGCAAATATTTTAGCTAAAGTCTGGTTTTGGTTGTTAACCAAAACGAACTGAACTAAATTGAAAGCTGACATTCTACCAAACTAACCGAATGATTAATTTAAATCAATCAATCAATCAATCTATGACTTCAGTTTTGGTTGAGTATAATAACCGAACTGAACAATGCATAACCTAAAAAGTGAATGTGTTTCATGTCACGTCACGCGGACACCCTGCTAGTTATAATGCATTTGGGAGGTGCATTTTAAAATACCTAAAAGTTAAGAGCTTTCTAGAATTTAGTGATAAGGCACAACCCTAAAATGTGTGTAAATCAGTCTTTCAAACACTAATCACACTTTAATCAGTTCATCTTAATTACACTTTAATTCCATTAGTTTTACTCAACATATTTTTATTTAAACAATAGCTACACTTTTTTTAAAAAAATACTACATAATGAAAATGACATTTTATTTTCTTTAATTTGAATGTGGTTTTGCTATTCTTTAATTTAAAAAAAAAACTGATGTGCTACGTGATTAACAATATTAGGGGTAAGCAATAACTGGACCGTTAACTGAAATCGAACTAAAAACAGAAGAAACAAAACCCTAATAATTGAAAATTAAATCAACTGAAAATCGGCCATCGATCTTTTGTACTCTTAGTTAATCGAAATCAATCAAATCGAAACCAAACCATTCATATATTCATATACTGTTAGCTTCTATATCTTTATTTCATGTATTTTAAAGCAAACAAATTAGCAATAGTCTGGTTTTGGTTATTAACCAAAATTAAATGAACGAAAATGAAACTGACAACACAACTAAATAAATATATCCAATTAACCGATTGGTAGATAAGATCGATTAAACGTCAGTTTTGGTTTTTGATTGAAATGAACCAAATCATACACACCCTTAGAAGTATATTTTTCTTTGCCACATTCCGTGAAAACCCTTAACTTATGTGTATTTGATAACTATAAAATGTGTATTTGGTTAGTTGTCTCTTTAGGTTTGCCTAATTTTTTCAATTTTTAATACAGAAGTATGACCCAATTTTTAGGAGAGTATTTCGTTTTCACAATTTTGGCATGTTTTCATGCGTCCCAGCTTCTAATTCTCTCCACCCCAATTAATTTCTTCATCACGTGAACTCATGATCTCAACATTGTTTACTCTACATTTGATCACTCCTCCCATGATTATTGATCACAAATCATCACAACCTCACTGAACACTTTTGAGTTCCATTTTGTCGGCAAAGATGAAGTCTAGAGGCAAAACAGGCGGTTGGTCTACTCTTGGTTTTCCTGCTGTTTGCATCTTATGCATCCTTGTCTTCTTTTTGGGATTCTTCTGTTCATCTCTATCATCTCACGAACAGGTCTATCTTTGGTCCCTCAAATTCTGGAAGACTGGAAGTGTATTTAGGATTCTTAGGGATGTAAACGAGCCAACTAGCTTTTGAGCTGCTCAAGATCGGGAATTTGAGTATAAAAATAAGTTTGTTTGATAAACGAGCCCAAGCTTGAGCTTCACTTAGTAGCTCATGAGCATAAACAAGCCTTTTATTTATATAAAATCATATAATAATTGTTGTTTTATATAAAGCTTTGATATTAAACAATATAGAAAAATAATTATACAAGCATATAGGTTAATTAATAGCTAAATGTTCAAGCCGGGCTCAAATTTGAAAAGCTACAACTTCATAAATAAAGCTTGAAACGAGTTGAACTCGAGCCTAGTCACCCTCCGACTTGACTTGACTCATTTACACCTCTTGTTGATGTTGAATATTATTCTATATAATAGAATATTTAGCCTTCTAGGACGGTGATTATTTAGTTAATTAATAATTGTGAGTAAAGTATTAGCAGGATGAAAATGAATTAAGGGTACTCAACGAGAAAGAATATGAACCCTTGCCTCGAGGAAATTCTGGTGATGACGCCTTAACCACCATTCCTTTTCAGGTACCCTTTACAACCTTGCTTGTTTTACTGACCAAAACCGAGCTCACTCGAAGTTAAACCATCCACATCCAAAATATAAAGGGCTAAATGCCCGATTTGGATGGATGAGGCACTACCCTAGTATGCTTTAATACCCATCAACCACTCCCCTAGATGGGATTAGTAAGCTGTCAAGTTAGATTTCGTCAAATTCTTTAAAAACATTTGTTTTCACACTAATACTATAAATCGATATGCTTATATTAGTAATAATTAATTTATTTTAAAATTAATTAAATTATCTTAAATTCTTTATAAACAAATACTTAGTACAATAGCTTGTATGACTGGTCATATAAGCCAATAAGAGGAAGCATAATTATTAAAATGGCCTTCTTACTGGTTATCTTAAGTTACAATTTTTAAAATAAAAAAGACATTACATATTTTTGTTATTTTCCAAATTACTCTATATTTGGGCAAAGTTTTTGTTGGGACTAATCTTGTCAATACTCAAAAGTTGGAGGGTGTTAAATGGTTTATTGGTTTAACTAGATAAGGTTTATCTAGTTGGTGTATCTTTTTATTTAAATAGAGTTTGAGTTTGGTTAGGATTAGAATTGTTTAGTATAAATAGGGGTTATGTTTAGGTTTTATGTACCTTCAAGTTATAATCAAATAGTTTTTTTCTTGTTAAATCTTTTGTTTGATTAAGTTGAAGAAGGCCTGGTTTCCAACAATTGGTATCAGAGCGGTTATACACGATCTGAACAAGAAGCTAGCAGAATATCGGTTAGGCGAACAAAGGTTAGACGCCATCAGTCGATTGCAGAAGCAAGTATCAGAGCGGCTTATTAAATTGGGAGGTTTGTCATTATCGTCAGATTTTTGGCGATTAATTCTGAAACGACGGTGACAAATTAGCATTAGAGGGGTTCGGTTTCTGAAGAAGCAGCAAAATCGGCGATTGGCCAAGGTTTGAATCAGGGTCGGTTTACAAACAAAAGAGACGGTGACTGTTATTGAAAGTCATAAAGGCACATCGGAATTCTAAATTTAATACTTAATATTTTGAATTTGGTGGGGTCTTTGAAGTTTGAAAAGGAAGCCGTGAATATTCGAAACCAAAGGATTTTTCTTTCTGTTGTTGGTACTCGAACAAAAAAGAAAAAAGAGAAGGTTGGTTTGTTTTATCTTAAACAACTTGTTCAGCAGCCTAGCACACAGGAGGATTAAGTTGGCAATTAAATAAAAAAGGTTTTATTTTTAATGAAGTATGGCTCAACCGGGTAATCAGGCGTTAGTTACTGTTAAGGAGAACAACAGTATGACTCTTCAATGCCCGGTGTTATCTTCAACAAACTACACGGTGTGGGCAATGAGGATGAGGGTTATTTTCAATGTTCACGGGGTATGGGAACAAATTGAACCAGGTACGGGTGAGGATGCCAAGAAGAATAATATTGCAATTGCTCTCATGTTTCAAGCTATACCTGAAGAGCAGATTTTGCAAGTTGGTAATCTTAAAACCGCAAAGGAGATGTGGGATGTTCTAAAGACCCGCCATTTAGGTGCAGATCGGATCAGAGAGGCGAGACTACAAACTCTAATGGCAGAGTTTGAAAACCTGAAGATGAAGGATCAAAGTGCCATAGACGAGTTTGCTAATAAATTGTCCGGGTATGCCTCTAGAGCCGCCTCACTTGGCTCGGTTATAGAAGAATCCAAGCTAGTTAAGAAGTTTCTTAACGGATTGCCGAAGCGGTTCATTCATATGGTGGCTTCAATAGAACAAGTGGTGGATTTGAAGACCATCGGCTATGATGATATCGTGGGTCGGCTTAAAGCTTATGAAGAAAGGATCAAGAATGAGGAGGAGACTCAATTAGAAAATTTAAACCAACTTTTGTTCACAACATCAGATGAAAAAGCAAAGGAGAAAGAGCACAGATGTGAGCATTGCGGTTGTGGAAGCTCGAATCGAGGGGATCTTGGACGAGGCCGAGGTAGAGGTCGGGGGTCCGGTAGAGATCGAGGAGATGGTCGAGTACAACGGGACAAAAGCCACGTTAGGTGTTACAAGTGCAATGAAGCGGGCCATTACATATCGGAGTGTCCAAAGTGGGAGAAAATGGAGGAAGCCAACTTTGCCCGATATGAGGAAGATGGACCAGCTCTAATGTGATGAGATGTGATTGACAAGATTAAGGGGGTGATTGTTGGGACTAATCTTGTCAATACTCAAAAGTTGGAGGGTGTTAAATGGTTTATTGGTTTAACTAGATAAGGTTTATCTAGTTGGTGTATCTTTTTATTTAAATAGAGTTTGAGTTTGGTTAGGATTAGAATTGTTTAGTATAAATAGGGGTTATGTTTAGGTTTTATGTACCTTCAAGTTATAATTAAATAGTTTTTTTCTTGTTAAATCTTTTGTTTGATTAAGTTGAAGAAGGCCTGGTTTCCAACAATTTTAAGGGTTAAATTATGGTTTGCATGATTGATGTTTTTATTAGGTATTAAGCTGGAAGCCTCGAGTACAATACTTTCCGGGTTTCGCAACAACTCAACAATGTGAAAGCATAATCAAGATGGCCGAGGGACAACTTGTGCCTTCAACCTTGGCTTTACGCAAGGGAGATACAGATGAAAGTACTAAGGGAATTAGAACAAGGTATTCATATAACATGTTAGATACCAAATACAAATATAAAATCTGGTTTAGCTCTTATACTTTGGAATCATTTGCATTAGTAGTAGAGTTATGGATATTCAAATTACATTTGGTGGGCATTGGGGAAAAAAACTAAAAATGGGGATGACAGTAACCCATTTGGCGGTATCAAGCTAGCCTTCTGCAACCATACACTGATGCCGCCAATTGAATTGGTGTAGTCATTGATGCCGCCAAACGGATTAGAGGCATCACACTTGATGCCGCCAATCCAATTAGCGGTTACCTTGATGCCACCAATTCAATTAGCGGTTACCTTCTCCATTGTTTTCCATTTGAAATGAATAAGATTAATATAGTCAACCTGCCAGTAACTTGTTGTAGAATGTTAGTGTGGAGTGAAGCCACGGAGAAATCATCCTTTGGAAGGTCTCCCATGTAGACAATGTACGTCTGCCAAACACAGACATAATAACGGTTAATAAACCAAAACAAAACAGTCGAAAGTGCGAAACACATTGCATGAAATTAGTTATCAACAGTTAATGCATGCATATATAAACTTGTTCTGTGCATGAAAACTTTAATTTGCATAAAAGGTGGTGATATATATATATATATATATATATATATATATATATATATATATATATATGTTGTTAGAAATGTAAATGCCTTTAGATCATTGGAGTCAGCTGCTAATGTATCGCTAAAAATGAAAGAATATGTGATGGTAAGTAACAAGAGCACTCTCAATGCAGGTGATGCCATTGATTTCAAGTCATTGTTATGCTGATAATATATACTTAGACGTTGTTTATGCATGTATATTTATAGCAAACTCAGCCGCATTGTTTTCTCAAAACTTATCCAATGTTGTTGAAGTTGTCGGATGTATTACAAAAGCCGTCTTTAGGCGACTTTTTCTCTCGAGTATCGTCATAAAATGTCATAACTTAGTTACAAATTAATTGATCCTCCAATAAAATGTCCAACCACTACAGAAAATCTTTGAAAGAAGCATTTTAATCGTACCTCATATATGTTTCTATAAATTTTCTGTGAACGTATATGACCAACCACTGCAGGAAATCTCGCATGTTCGATACGATGGTCTATCCGGACGACACTTTGCTTAGTTAAGTGACTTAAAGAAAACAAGTTTTATTTGAATAGTGTTTTAAGTACAAATAATATATAACTTCATGTTTTGAATTGGCGGCATCAAGTGTGATGTCTCTAATCCGTTTGGCGGCATCACTGTATGGTTGCAGAAGGCTAGCTTGATACCGCCAAATGGGTTAGTGTCATCCCCATTTTTATTTTTTTTCTCCAATACCCTCCAAATGTAATTTGAATATCCATAACTCTACTACTAATGCAAATGATTCTATACTTTGTTTGTTAATGAACCAGTTCTGGCACGTTTATAAGTGCATATCAAGACCAAACGGGTACCTTAGATCTCATTGAGAAGAAGATTGAAAGGGCTACGATGATCCCCAAAATTTACGGAGAGGTATTCAATTCTTAACTATAATCTCAAAAAACTTACGAGTTTAGTATAACATGTGTATTTAGATTAATAAAAGAAATAAGGGTGACAACTCTATATGTGTAAACGTTTCACATTTATTGGACACATTTAATACCGGTTAGTTTTTTATGCAAGAATGTTATTTTTTTTCTAGGCATTCAATGTTTTAAGGTATGAGATTGGGCAGAGGTATCTTCAACATCATGATACTTTTAATCCTACTGAGTATGGTCCACAGAAGAGCCAACGGGTACATGACCTACGGAGTCGTGGTTGCTGTAAGGTTTTAAAATGTCACAACGATAACTGATACATGTTGGTTTGGTTACAGTTGGCTTCTTTCTTGTTATATTTATCTGATGTTGAAGAAGGTGGTGAAACCGCATTTCCATTAGAGGTATGTTTGTATTGAATTTTTTTAATCTTTCGGTGGTCTAGAGAGTGTCACGTAGTTTATAGTATATATGAGAATCTGATATGTTTCTTAGTTTTGTGATTAGTTGACAAACCCATATTGGCTTTTCAACATAAACATTATCTACACCCACTAGGTTAACTAGCATATCACCTATAATCAAAACAGGTTTAAAATTTTACTCTTAATTAACTATGTAAAACTCTCAAGACCACCTAAAGATTAAAAAAAAATTGTATTGACCGGCTATAGATATAACTTAATCGACAGTTCTTATTTGTGCATGTTACTATATGAGTTTCAGAATGGTGAAGGCAAAGGTGCAAATTATGATTACGAAAAGTGTAATGGTTTGAAAGTAAAGCCACGAAAAGGTGACGGGCTTTTGTTCTATTCATTATACCCAAATGGTACTATTGACCAGGTAAGTTTGACATTTCATTAGGTGCATTTATATTGCAAGTGTTTGAGATTCTATTCTTTCTTTGTGGGATCTATATATGTAATAATGTTTAATGCATTGTTGCCAATGCAGGCATCGCTTCATGGGGGGTGTGCTGTAATCAAAGGCCAGAAATGGGTCGCCACAAAATGGATTAGAAATCAAGAAGAATTTTATTAAAATGTGTTAGGTGTTAAATAGTAGATGGGTTAAACTGTAATTGTCTAATAGTTTATGGTTATATCTGTAATATGTCCATACACATATGCTTAAATTTGTGAATGAGAAAGGTAACTAATTATTTGGATGAATTCCTTCTTCTCTAAGTTCTATTCTT
Organism: Ambrosia trifida; assembly: GCA_028751855.1. Lineage (NCBI taxonomy): Eukaryota > Viridiplantae > Streptophyta > Magnoliopsida > Asterales > Asteraceae > Ambrosia > Ambrosia trifida. The sequence goes on from CM054128.1 coordinate 115,330,509, forward strand.
CTTCAATTAGTCTCTTTACCAATTTGTTTCGTATCAAATGGTAACAAAGCGGTTCCATTTCTTCTCTGGTGACCTGTGATTTCACTTCCAATAATTTAGGCAATCTGTGGTAGACATGGACAAAAAAACCGGTTTTTCAAACCGGACCGGAAAAAAAAACCGGAAAACCGGTTCCTCAAAAACCGGTTTCTTTAAAAACCGGTCCCAACCCGACCCGGCCCATCGGTTTGGAATTGGTTTGGGTATCCGGATCAGAAAGTGGTTTGAAAACCGGTTTGGATTTGAACCCGGTTGGAAAACCGGTTTGAAACTGGTGGGACTATAAAAACCGGTTTAAAAACCGGTTCAGGTAAAACCCGATAAAAAAACCGGTTTAAAAACCGGTCTGGAAACCGGTTTATGACCGTTAGGCAACGGCCATATAGCCGTTTGGAGCCTTTTTTTGGCTTTTTTTTGGTATTTTTCACCCACAATCATAGTATAAATACCCCCTTGTAGTTTAGAATCAATCACACCTTCAAAACAATCTCTAAATCTTGCATTCCTCAACTACTTTCGCACAAAAATCACTCTCTATTTCAAAGAAAAATGGCATCTTCTTCTCAACAACAAACTCCTCAAAGCCAAGGTGCTTCTTCATCCCAAGCGACGGTTGTTAAGGTGGTTCCAACGAAACGAAACCCCAATGTTTGGAAACACTTTGATTTATGTGTTATGAGTGTTGGTCCAAACAAGGCGAGATGCAAATATTGTTCGGCTTTGCTTAAACATGATGCTAACTCGACCTTGAAAGACCATGTGGAGAAACCATATTGTAAAATTTTGAAAGAACAAAGAAATTCTCAAGGTAGAGCCTCGATCACACAAGAAGGCGACTTGTTTGTGTACAACTTGGAAGCGGTTCGCGAAGAAATGGGGAATTTTGTCATACAAGAAACGTTGCCCTTCAATCATTTTGACAACCCACGTTTGACGAAACTTATTCAACGAACACTTCAACCAAGATACACACATGTAAGTCGTGCTACTCTTAGGCGTGATTGTTTAAAAAGATGGAAACAAGCAAAAAATGAATTAATTACTTATTTTGAAAATTTACAAACCGGTGTTAACTTAACAAGTGATGTTTGGTCCGCACCGCACGGTTCACCCGACTCTTATATTTGTGTAACGGCCCATTGGATTGAACCGTCTTCTTGGCAAATGATGAAACGAACAATTGCGTTTCGATTGTTTGATTACCCTCACACCGGTGCAAATATTTTCTCTATGATTGATAAAGTTATTCAAACGTTTAAGTTGTCAAACAAGATTTTATCAATATCTTTTGATAACGCGTCGAATAATACCGCGGCTATCACACAATTAAAATTAAGATACCAACCTATTTGTGAAGGGGTATTTTTTCATAGTCGTTGTGTCGCACACATAATCAATTTGGCCATTCAAGATGGTCTAAAAGTAATTGAAACACAAAGAGAAGGTTTTCGAAGAATGTTACGCGACATATATAGCAACAATACAAGGCATGCTAAATATATGAAATTTTGCAAAAGTGTGAATGCCCTTTGTTTAGGTCCAAATTGGGATTGTCCAACAAGGTGGAGTTCCACTTGTAACATGTTTGAAAAACATGTTTTGCAAAAAGAAAGTTTAATTGCATTTCATGATATTTTGGTGAGTCAGGGGAAAACGGCACCATACAATCCAATTCATTGGAATGTTATTGAAGTTGTTGCCGAAATACTACAAGTTTTCAAAGCGTCAACAACCGCTTTGTCGGGAGTTTATTATCCCACTAGTTGTATAACACTTCACAAGTTATATAACATGACTAAAAAATTAGGGGAAATGGAATGTAGAGGTAGCCCATACAAAGATATGGCGGCAACAATGAAAGAAAAATTTAGAAAATATTTTTCGAAATTACCGGCGGTTTTTACTTGTGCCTCCGCTTTAAACCTGTGTTACAATATAGGGGGGGTAGAAAATATAATTGAAAAAATTTGCAACGAGTTGGACTTGAACACGGCTCAAGATCCGTTTTTTTCACAAGGTATGGTAGGAAGATTTAATAAACATCTAACGGATATGTATGATGTTTATTTTGAACGTTATGGTCAAATGTCGTCCATTCAAATGCAAATGAGACAAGCTTCTCAAAATGTACTTGATACGGATTATGATTTATTCCATGATTTGTTGGACACGTCTAATAAACGTGCACGAGGTAACGCTCCTAGTAGCGAACTTGGGAGGTATGGTGCCGAAAACTATTTAAAAGGTTTAACTCCCGAAGAATTTAAAAATTTTGATGTGTTGGCTTGGTGGAAAAGTAAGGAAGATCAATTTCCGGTCTTAGCCGCCATGGTCCGAGATTTACTAACCGTCCAAGCTTCCACGGTAGCTTCGGAATCCGCTTTCTCTATTAGTGGCAGGGTCATTTCGATACGTAGGACGCGACTAACTCCACCGTCGGTAGAGATGGCCATTTGCTTGAAGGATTATTTGGATGCGGTGGAGAGGGTGCAAAACACACGCTCACTTGAGGGAGAACTTGAATATGAAGGTGAAGTGTACGAGGACGAGGTCAACGCGGACTTAACCGAACCAATGACCGAATATGAAGCCGAAATGGATGAATGGATAAGAAGCAACGCCGGTTCGGGTGAAGATTAGACTATGTTTGAACACTTATTTCGTTTAAGAAAATGTTTTTTAAGATTATGTTTTGTATTATGTTTCATGTTTTGTATCGGATTCCTTTATGTTTCGATGTGTTTTATCGTGTTTTTTAATCAATGAAATCGTGTTTTTAAGTTACTATGTGTTGATAACATAATTTGTAGTGTTTAAATTGTTCAAAAAAAAAAAAAAAAAACTGCAGAAACAGCAGCAGAAGCAGAACAGAACAGCAGCAAAAAAAAAACCGGTTTTTTTACCAGTTTTTTACCTGTTTTTTTACCGGTTTTTTTACAAACCGGTTTTCAACCCGGTTCTAACCGGTCTGGAATGTTGGTACCCCCCCCCCCCCCCCCACTTGAAAAACCGGTTATGGAACGGGACCGGTTTATAAAAAAAACCCGGTTTTTTTCAAAACAGAAAACCCGAACCGGTTTTCAACCCGAACCGGTTTTGGAAAAAAAAACCGGTTTGTCCATCTCTAATCTGTGGTAGTAACAATCAAAATTAGGGCAAAATTTTATAATTCAATTCAGTCTCAAATCAAGAATTAAGCAACAATCATGGATACTGCTATGGAAGATTTCATGTCATTAATGCAAGAAAGTACAGTTCAAGATTACTTTGATGAATTTGAATCCATGCTTATATTGTTAGAGTTCCGGAAGAATATTCTGAAGACTATGTGGTGCATTGTTTCATTATGGATCTTAAACCAGAAATTGGTGATTTAGTCAAGGAACATCAAAACATCGACAAAAGTTTAACAATGAAAGAGGCATTTTTTATAGCTAGATTGTGTGAATGAATTCTCATGTCAGATCCAGTTCAAGAAAGAGATTTGGCAGAATTGAAAAAGATGGTGATGGTTCTACAACTGCGACTTCAAGAAAACAGTAAGTTTGGTGGACAGAAAACGAGTGATCAAGATTCATTTGATTATTCATGTGATGGTAAGTGTGCTCCTAAGATGTTTGATGAAATGCCTGAGATAGTGAGTAGTGAAATTAAGGTTCAAACCATTGGTAAAACTGAAAATAGGGTTGATATTTTAGAAACCATTGATCAAGAACCTAAAAGGGTTCTTAATTTGTATTTAGTTCAAGTAATCTCACCTGATTTTGAGGTAAGCACTGAGGAACCCAATACATACAAGAGTGATAATGACATATTTGAAAATGAAATGGTCTTTGTTAATCAAGATTTGAGTATAAAGGTGTTTGATGAAATAGTTAAGAAAGGTGATAATGAAATTAAAGAGGCTTTGGGTGATGAGATTTAAGAACTGATTGGAAGCAATGTATTAAGAATGCAAAAGGAAGCACATGACATGATTCTACGTGATCAAATTGGATGAATATTTTAGAATCTTAGGTTTAGCAAGAGAATTCTATTCATAGAAATGGATAACACGGTTAGTTTGGGAAGATACAGGGTGGAGTAGTGAGACTATTGGGTTTTGGAATAGGATTCAAGAACCGATTGATGGCGTCGATACAAAGGAAATTCAAAGTGATCATGTTCATATCGATTTTTATATAGTCATATAGAGGTAAACAACATAAAAATAACACCTTAATTCAAGATATGAGGGTTGAAATTGAAGGGGTTGAGGACAATATAATCAATAAGAAATCAATTCTTGTGCTTCTACGTGATGTAAGAGATACATATAAAGAAAAAGTGGAAATAAAGTCAAAAATAGTTGGTAGAGGAGTTTAATGGCATATTTGGTTAGATCATCTTGTCATATTGGATGGGTATGTTAGAATGTTGGGCTTAACCAAATAATTAAATTTTGTGAAGGCGAATAAACCATGTAATTGGACAGATACGGGTTGGAACCAGTTAAAGGATGCTGAAAACATTAACAAGGCCTTGCAGTTGGTATTGTCAGAATGCAAGTCTAACGTAACATTCATGGATGAAGAAGGAATAGAGTTAAGATCAAAGACAACTTATGGGAGATTGCAGTTCATTGTGCGGTTAGTTCCCGAGTTCAAACATGGTAGGTATGATGGAGTCGTTGATTCAACTAAAGAATTTGATTCACTAAAGAAACAATTAAGTTGGACTGATATCGGTTGGAAATGGATGAACATTCTTATTCAGAACTTTAGCATTAGTGATGAAAAATATGATTTTAATGCATCAATGATGGTTCAGTATAGAAACACTTACTGAAAGAAGGTGTTTCTTAGATGGTAAGATGGTTCACTTCAACAACAGACAAAAAGGAAACTCCATGAATTCAAAAGCTGGAAATCATCATATTCTTGTGTTTCTTGTCATGCTTTAAATGTTTCTACAATTGGTTGTGCTCATGGAAATATTATTGTGTATAATATTTGTTATGGTGAAGAACTTGTTATGTTTAGCCAATCCATTCGAGGCATTGCAGGTAACAGTGGAATTGGCACTCGTATACACACAAAGATACAGTTGGTTTCAATATCTACTGATGCTGTGAGCCAGAGGTTAATGGGTCAAGGTGGATCTGTTCAAATTTTTTGATACTTGTGATTAGTTGACTTTTGAGGTTAACTCAAGCTATAAGGTTGCAAGTGGCTATGGCTGCTCATTTACCTAAAATATCTCAAGACCACTTGACCAAGGTTTTGATGGAATTGGAAGTCTTAACTCAAGTTCAATTCTTCAAGCATTGCAAGCCAGTTGGTGTATACTTTTGATTAGAAAATTTTTTTTCTTCTTTCTTTTACCTTGTAAGGATTTTCTAGGACAAAACTCTTTTAAGGGGGGGAGTAATGTTAGGTGTTAAATAGTAGAGGGGTAAAATGTAATTATCTAATAGTTTAGGGTTATATCTATAATATGTCCATATACATATGCTTGAATTTGTGAATAAGAAAGGCAGGTAATTGTTTGGATGAATTCCTTCTTCACTAAGTTCTACTATTCTTCTTTAATTAGCCTCTTTACCAATTTGTTTCGTATCAAAATGATTTTATAACCATTTCTCTTGTTTGTTCAAAGCTTTTATTTAAAACGGGGTGTTATGTCTCTTATGTATACATCTATATCTATAATCTATAAATAAAAGAATTGATGTTTGCTGATGTGGCATTCAATGGTGGTCTCACTCCCCCCCCCATCCCCCTTTGAATGTGCCATGTGGCACTCTCTATAATTAAAAAAAAAAACTTACCTATAAAACATCTTTTCTTTCAACCCAAACCCTAAACATCCAATTAATCTCCACCTCTCTCTCTCTCTTTATCATCACAATCACATAAAATTCACGATGATATAGGCCTCTTTTCTTCACTCAAGATAAAACCTGATCATCTTCTTATTCCTCTTTTCCTCATTGTCCATCTTCAACATCCCTTCTCTCAAACTAAAAACCCTACACACCCAAACAAAACCTAAACAAAACTTCCAGCAGTCTATCCCAAAGTATGTAACCTCTATCTGCCACTTCCATCGCCCCCTCTCCACCGCCACCGCCACCGCCACCGCCACCACCCTTCCATCCAAACCCGACAACACCTCCGACCATTAAAGGCATTTGTAACGACCCTGGCTGTCGGAGCCGGGTCGTCGGGTCGGGTTATCGGAGCTACGCAGCGGATTCGGATCATAACAGTCTTTATTCTTCCAGGATCCACGTCATCATATCTGTTGGGTTACCTGAACACATGCCAAAAATAGTTTCTGTCAACAAAATGTTGGTGAGGTCGTGTATTTTATAAAGTGAATGGCTAGTTCGTTTATTGATAATTCTTTTATAAAACATTCTTTTAAATATTCTTTTATAAAATGCTTTACAGTTATAATTCCGAAGGGGAAAATATATTTCTATTATACCAACTCTATTATATATCAATTCTATCATATCTCAATTCTATCATATCGATTATATTTCGTGCCATTCCTATCGATGGTACCACTCTGATTGTGATAAAAATGCTGTTCCTGTCCTCTTCTTGGACAAGAATGGTTTTGGTCCTCTACTTGGACATTCCTACCCTCTACTTAGGTAAGACTGGTTCTTGTCCTCTAGTTGGACAAGAAAGGAAATGGCGGATACCGGCTAGTACTGTCCTCGTCGTTTCTATGTCCCCTTTTCTATTATATTTCTTCTATTGATAATCTTTTATTTATGTAAAGCATTATTATGTTTTCTTATAAATGACATGTATTCCCCCGAAAACACTTAATAAAACAGTAAAAGTGGGGAGTTCACGATACTCACAAGTTTGCGTTAATCTTCTATAGTCTCTCCTATTACAATTATATGTCATATATATAGATACGTTTTACGCGTGGGACTTGTTAGATTGTAATACTTAGGATATATATCATATATACAATTTATACATATAGAATTCGGTATATATTAGATAGTCCTAAACTCGGGGTTCATTATTGACACGACACGGACATCCTAAATCTAGCTGGCCATTACAGCTTGGCATGCGAAAGTAATAAAGCTGGCCATTACAGCTTGGCACACGAACCTAAAAACTCTAGACACGAACTTACCCGGATGATGGCTCGGCAATAGAACATATTATGATTAACCCGAGTCTAGTATATCTTTTATTTATCGAATCGTATATATATAAACATATATATTTTATATATGTTTATTATTCTCTTATTATTATTATCAACTCCGTACGTTCCCGTATTATATATATTCGTATAATTCTAATAATCCACTCCGGGTTATACTGGACCAGGTTCTGTTCCGGGTGTTGACCGAGTCACTGCATCGACTCGGTATCCGACTCGTATTCCCGATACGGTTAATGGTACCTCGCAATCAACATGATTATTATATTAATAACTAATCATTAATCAAATCATAAGATTATTAACCAATTAACCCAATAGAAATATTCTTACCAAAATAATAACCGGATACTCCCCGGGTTATTACCAAAATATGATCGGAAGTTGACCGGAAAGTGACCGGAAGTTCTAACAGGAGCTAACCCGAGACCCGATCGGTTATTAGATATCAACCATGTCCATTTAACCAATATCCTCAAAAGTGGAACAATACAACCTATATTCATATACCACCGATTGATTAGTTGAACATGAAAATATCAAATAGACTTGTAGGTGGTTTATGGTTTCAATTGATTCACAGAAGAATAAGATGTCGGGTTCACAACCGAAGCGGATTAAGAGCTTGGTTGTGCTATCATGTTAATCAACGCATATCAAGAAAAAGGCTCGGATTCGACTTGGTAACCGGAAGATGGGTGACGGTCACCATAACCGGTGACCGTCCGGTTTGTTTAATCAAATTAAAGGAACGGGAACTGGGATTCCACTGATTGTTTGATACCGGTTCAGAGACTCGGTGAAGGTTGACATCAGACTAAGGCTCGGGTTTGTCCGATTATAACTAACCGGTGATACACCCTCTTGAACCGAATGGAATAAGGGGTTACAGGACTCGATGACAATCGCAGCTCAATTACAAAGATGGGTTCGTGGAAGGTGCCGGTTCAATCAGTACCACTAGACACAAAGAAGGGTGGTTTTGGTTGTTGCTTGCTAATTGAGACAAAAGAGGAAGATGGTTCGGGCTCGGTTTGATTATAACAGAAGAATAAGGCATCGGTTCTCATTAGACAAGAGAGGAGAAGGGTTGTGGTGCTTACCGGATAGGAGGAGAAGGAAGACGGTGACCGGCGGTGTTCCGGCAGCGGTGACCGGCGGCAGCGGAGGCGGCGGCGGCCTGCCATGGCTGTCTGGTATTCTGCTGCTCTGTTTGTCTTCTCACACAAATGTGTGTGTATTTAGATGATAAGCAGAAGAAAGACAAGAGTGAAGGGATTTTATAGGTGAACCAAATAGAGGGGTGTTTGGCAACGGGTATAAGAACTGAAACTCGGGTGTTTGGTAATGGGTATAACAACAAAATAAGGAACATTTGGCAGCGATTTAATAGTAGATAAGGAGCGTTTAGCCGAGATAATAAAAATTCAATAATTATTATCTATATAATCGGTTAAAACGTTTGGTCGCGAGATTCGAACTTGAATATTTTATTAAGTAATCGGGTGGTCGGGTATGACTCGACCCGTTTAAGAGACCCGTAACACCTCGGGGTGTTACAGCGTTTGTCTCTCTCTCTCACTCTATCTCTGAGTCAATCCTTTGATCGAACGTTCAATTCTGCCTCCAAAGGTGAAATCTTTATTCAATTTCTTTTATTATTTTCTTTTAATTTTATGAATTTAGGTCTTTTTGTGCTTATTTTCTTTCAATTCATGCTCTCGTGTCTACTTTTTTGCTTAATTTGTTACAAAGTCTTCTACTTTTGATAATATTTTCATCAATTTTAAGAGGGTTTTTTTATGATGTCTGATCTTGAATCCTGATGCAAATGTTTGATTACCGTTGTTTGTCTTGCAGTTATCTGCAGAAATGTTATGAATCGAAATCTGGCCCGGCGCTCTTGGACCTCATCCTTGCAAAGGTATGGTTATTTATAACATGATGTATGAGTTTTATGCGGTTCTTAGAGTTATCAACATAATATTAGTTTTGAAAATATATGTGTGTCTGTGTAGGGAAGGATTCTACACAAGATGCTATGTTGTGAGAATACACAAAACATAATGAATTATTCATTTTTATTGAGTCATATTAGATTTTTCAACACCGGGACCTTCCCAGGGTAATCAGCTAATATCTATATATATTACGATTCAAAACACGAAATTATAAATGGCACTTAAAGATGTCATCATCCCCTATTGAGTGTGCAATGTGACATCTCCTTATTTCCATCCAAAAGTTGTTTCCTCTCTCATGTTTCCCCCACAATTTTAAAACGTTAATACTTTTTATATACGAGATTTTTTTTAAAAAAATTACATCAAATTAACGAACATTTTATTATCTTCCCAACGAGTTCCATAGTGCTATATAAATTACAAAAAACGAAAAAAAAAAACATTTTTTGTCGGTTTTTGTTCATACATGTCAAAAAACACAATGTGTTCAGTTAATTCATTAATCATGTTTAGACAAGTTACTAATCATGTTTAAATTAGAAATTCTATTTCCATCAAGAGCAGAATAGGTTAAAACCATTTTATTTAAAAAAAAAGTCACAACTTCAAGACTACCGCCTCAATCACACCCTGCAATGGTTGTTTTTTTATGGTTGTTTGTTCCTCATCCAAACATACATCTTTTTAATATACATTTTCATTCTTATTCACATGATTAAAATTTTTGGGTTTTTTTTTTCATATTATAGTGCATTAATATCTATGTTACATCATAACACATATTTTATCATATCATATTAAATTTATCTATCCCGAAAAGCTTCTATGATATAATCCAATTTAAATTAAACAATATTACGGTGACTCTTAAGAGCTTTGACCGGAGTTAATACATAAACTATCCTAAGCTAAAGCAATTAGCTTATGAATTTTTATTGAACTTTGACAATCTACACTTCTACATCTACATCTACATCTACATCTACATCTACACTATATAATAAAAGAAAACACATGAGGGACACGTGGCACTCCCTCATGAATTCTCTCATTTTATATAAAAAGAAAACACATGAGGGACACATGGCACTCCATCATGAATTCTCTCATTTTTATTGTTTAATTTAATACAATAAATGCAAATTTAATTATAATAATTGATTTGCAAAAACATATTATAAATTTATTAAAATGAATTTTATTAATTATATTAATAATCATAGTTGTAACCGAAATCAGTAATAAAAGAAAACACATGATTCTTTTTACAATATTTTATCTTATATATCTACATCTACATCTACACTACACTTCTACACTCTACACTATATAATCTACACATCTACATCTACATCTACATCTACATCTACATCTACACTATATAATAAAAGAAAACACATGAGGGACACATGGCACTCCCTCATGAATTCTCTCATTTTATTGTTTAATTTAATACAATAAATTCAAATTTAATTATAATAATTGATTTGCAAAAGCATATTATAAATTTATTAAAATGAATTTATTAATTATATTAATAATCATAGTTGTAACCGAAATCATTAATAAAAGAAAACACATGATTCTATTTACAATATTTGATCTTATATATCTACATCTACACTTCCACACTCTACACTATATAATAAAAGAAAACACATGAGGGACACACGGCACTCCCTCGTGAATTCTCTCATTTTATTATTTAATTTAATACAATAAATTCAAATTTAATTATAATAATTGATTTGCAAAAGCATATTATAAATTTAAACAGTCAAGCTTTTTTGTGAGACTTTCATGTTGTTCAAAACAAATAAATAAAATATATTCTATGTTTTTTGTAAATCAATTAATATAATTATATTATAATTCAAAATTTGAAATAAATTATTAGACATAATTTGAAAATGTTTATGAACTAACAAAAGTAATCTTTATTAAAAATTATTTACTTTTTTAAGATATCGTATTTATGTGTTATTAAATTTAAATCGTGTACCTTAAAAACGTGTTTTTAATATGTGGTCTTTCACTCTAAGTTTAAAACTATATTTCTTACAATATTCAGAACAAACAAAATAAAACAAATTAATTCACATTAATTAAATATTTGATTTAATACAAAACTAAATATGTTTGGCTATTTTCGTATTATAATACATTCATATTTAAAATACATTTTATATATGAAAAATCGTTATTTGAAATCTTCATTGAATTTGTTTTTTCAAGTTACTTCAATAGAGAAATGCAATATCTAAACAGTCTTTTCATTACTAATTCGTTTCAATCTTTATTTCCATGCTATTAATTCACACTTTTTTTTATAATACTGTAAAATTGAACCAATAAATGTCATTATGTTTAAGGACCTTGATGTTAGAAAAAAAATCATTATGCACTCAAGGTTATAAATACTTTGGCTTTGGAATAAACTTGATGTCAAATTCTAAAATGAACAATACTCGATTGGGATGGTTTAACGGATGAGGAGATACTTTTAAATTAATTTCATTTTTTTATATCCTAGCCTAAACAGATTTACCTTTGTTACTTTTTGATTTTTTTTTTGTTGTACCTGCAGTCTTATAAGGTAATAGCCACGGTATGGAATATATATTTTGGAATGTTTGAAAAAAAATTTATATGAATAAAAATGTTTTTTTTACAATAAATCATTTAGGTGCTGATGAATATTTAATATTTTTTCGATTGTAAAGGCAACTTTTTTATTTTAAATAAAATATGTAATCTAATTTTTCTTAATTATATTTTAAATTTATATATAATTTAAATTGTACCCGTGTATCATACGGGTACATAACCTAGTGTGAGTTATAAACAATTACTAATATTTTCTTAAACCTGTATGTTGTGGCATATTGATCGAAGTGTTATGGCTGGCGGTGGAATATGTTTTATGCCTCATTTGAGTCTCGCTTCCAAGCCTATGATGTAAGAATTAAAGAAAATATTTATATATTTTATTATGTGGTTTTATTGATATAGATAGCCCTATTGGTTTAACTGGTGTAAGAACATTCACAATAGAATCTCTATCTCCCATCCACTCACAACCAATCACAACCATATATTACACTAAACTTCATTAAATTTTCTCTCTCCTCCACTCACAACCACTTTCAACAAATATTAAAAAATAAATACAGTTTTCCAATTTTCCCAAAAAAATTCCTAAAGAACCCAATATTTACCGACACACTGTAGATTCCCTATTTTCTTCACTCACAATCACTTCCAACCCCAAAAAAAATTATAGGGTTTTGTCACCTAATTTTTTTGGGGTTCTACTGTGAATGCTCTAATGGACGTAATTACCCTTATTAAACCATAAAATAGGGTTTTCCCTTTGGTGTATAAATATAGATTATTAGGAGAGATTAGAGGCTAATAAACACCTTTACTTACACACACAAATGAGATCTCTTATCTTCTTAAGCCATCCGAACTGTACACTCTAAACAGGAACCCGTTCAGCATAATCATACTCATGGCATCGTCTTCCCTATCAACCTTTACTCGACTAACGAGTCCGTCTGATTTATTATTATGTTTCTGTAATATGTTCAAGGAATTGATCAACATATGCGTTAGGCCATGGGGTGTACCTTCACACCAAGGGTGTTAACGGTGACGTGACATTTTAACTTTTATTGTACACCACTCTCTTCCCGTGTTAAAGGGCATTAAAGTGGCACTAAGTTAACATGTTAACATGAATTAAAAGAAAAAGTTAAGATGATGAGGCAGAGGGCATTAAACCATTTCCTCTTTAGCAAACACACACCATATTCGTTAGCTTTAATCCATCAACCCAAAATGATTAGCACCCCATCCCATGTACGTACCCTTTTCTATTTTAAGTTATTATAGGCTATAAATTTACATGTAATCACTGGCGCAACATAGTAAGGGCGGGGAGGGGCGGCCGACCCCCCCCCCCTCGGATTTTCGCGCAGAAGTTCCGATTATATAGTATTCGTATAGAAAATTTTGAAAATATAGGGTTTCGACCCCCCGAAACGGGTTTTCGATCCCCCGAAACTAGTGGCTTCCGACCCCCCGGTGACTTCCGACCCCCGAACCTTCGGGTCAAGCTTCGCCACCGCATGTAATAGTCTTCAACAAAATAAGTCAAAATATTTTTTATCCTATCGTTATAAATAAATATAACATTTTTGAATAATATCTTAATCAAAAATTCACCTTTGTTATTTATGTCTTGACAAAAATATGATAAACTTCATTATATTTTCTGTCATTAACTTATTGCAAGTAGAAAAACCTTGCAAACATTAGCTAAATCAACAACACTTTTAAACTAATCATATCATACCAGACATTTTGGGTGGAAGCTTAAAGTTTCCAGTTGTATTTCATTATTTGACACAACACAACCAAAGACAAGATGTACACCAAGCTTGTGGGCCTGCATGCTCAAACACATATTGCATCCTGTTATGCTATACATCAATGATCAATTAATAACTTCTGCCCAAAAATTAAATAAACCTTATATTCATTTAATGTGTCTTTCATCGTGTTCGTAACACTAGCTGGTCAGGTAATTTAAACGTTAGAATTTTTCGTTCGCTAACGATATAGGCCTCGCATTGATGATGAACGGTCCATAGTCAATGTGTTTACAGTTGATTATTATTTATTAGACAATGTGCATGTGTTTATCCCAACTTGGAAAGATGAGCATTATGTGGTTGATAATAAAACATCTTATTGGGCCAAATTCTTCAAACCAATTTGCATTCACCACCACACACTCAAATACTAGTACTATTTTCTTGTAATTATCTTTGATTATGTCATATCTAAGAATGCAAATTTTATAAAACTCTAGAGAGGAAGTTACTATTTTGCCCCTGTGCATAGAAACTTAATGTCTATCATGTATGTTTGTTAATAGATGTTGATTGGTTGACATGTTACAGAATCATATCTCACAGTTGATGCTATATCTTCCCTTAAATTTTTATAACCAACACTGAAATGTGTGTGCTTTTTGTATGGGTCCTTTTTTAATATAAATATTAATACATTATAGCATGGTTATGTTCATGATTGCTCTATCATTGCCATTGTGGATGTCCTACATGAAAGAATGCACTGTCCACTGCCCTTAATATGCCTAGCCTGCTAAGAGTCTAACATAAAGAAGACTATGATTGATTCCATGAAGAAAACCAGTGACTGGTTTGCTTCCAATCTTTTTTTTTTTTATTTTGTTATTTTTTTTTTATTATTATTTTTTTTTTTGCTTGATGTTTAGTATTGAAGTCATAGATTTGTAGGCTAATTTGAATATGTACACATGCAAAGATTTAAAAAGTTTATTTCAATGTGAACAGGATTTGCTCCAAAGAGATCGCGAGCGATGTTACAGTTCATGCAGGAGGTGTTTCTTTTTCATTACACAAGGTATAAATTTTCATACTAGATAGTTTTATTGCTGGTTTTAAATCCTTTGAGCTATAAATCTAAACGATGATTTGTAACCGAATATTATGCAGTTTCCATTGGTCTCAAAGTGCGGTTACATAAGGAAGTTGTTGTCTGATTCAGAAGGAAATGATGGATTAGTAGTTGAAATTCCTGATATCCCTGGAGGGTCAGAAGGATTTGAAGTTGCAGCAAAGTTTTGTTATGGAATAAACTTTGAGTTATCGACGGAAAACATTGCCATGGTGAGATGTGTAGCAGAGTATCTTGAAATGACAGAGGATTATGCAGTTGGAAACTTAATAACAAGATCTGAATCCTATCTAAATGAAGTAGGACTTAAAACTTTGGGTGGTGCAGTTTCTATTTTACAATCATCGGCGAACCTTTTACCAATGGCTGAAAAAGTTAGACTGGTTAATCGATGTATAGATACTATAGCGTTTATTGTCACGAAAGAAAGCCAGTTTCCATCTTCTAGTGGTGCAGAGGATGCTTTAGTTACTTCATCTTCATCATCTTCTCACCCAAAGGCTGTTGTTGATTGGTGGGCTGAAGATTTGATTGTTCTCAGGATTGATATCTTCCAAAGGGTTCTTCTTTCTATGATTTCGAGGGGTTTTAAACAATATGCTCTTGGTCCAATTCTAATGCTTTACGCTCAAAAATGTCTTCGAGGTTTGGTAAGATCTTAACTATTTGGCTAAGTTGTTTTTGGCCAAAAATGTTTGTTATCCTCAATCAAACTTTTTGAAACTTGGATGTGTTATTAAAGTATAACCGGGCCATTTAAGTGGCCCTATGTGTTGTGTTTATGCCTTTCTGTATACCACAAGTTTCCTACTTTTGCACAAGCTTTTCATTGATTTGCATGTGCAATCTGTCATCAAACAGGAGATATTTGGAAAAAGCAAGAAAGAAATCGAGCCAGAACAAGAACACGAAAAGAGGATAGTTTTAGAAACAATAGTCAGCCTTCTACCAAGAGAAAGGAATGCAATGTCGGTTAGCTTTATTTCAATGTTGCTTCGGGCTGCAATATACCTTGAAACAACAATGGCATGCAGGCTAGATTTGGAGAAACGTATCGGGTTACAACTTGGGCAGGCAGTTTTGGATGATATATTAATCCCTTCATTTAATTTTGAAGGTGACACGTTGTTTGATGTTGATACTGTGCAACGAATCTTGATGAACTATCTTGAATATGCGTTAGAAAACACTCGTGATGAAGATTATGTTTCGCCTCCTCAAAGTGACATGGAGAAAGTTGGAAAGCTTATGGAGTGTTATCTTGCTGAAATAGCTTCCGACTGTAATCTGTTGATGTCGAAATTTATAAATCTAGCTGAACATATTCCTGAACAAGCAAAGGTTTCAGAAGATGGAATGTATAGAGCTATTGATATATACTTAAAAGTAAGTTCCTTTTACTTTCTAAGGCCAACAATATGTGTATGTATAGATATTTACTATTTAGTGATGATATTACAGGCACATCCAATGTTAAGTGACATGGAAAGAAAAAAAGTGTGCAGTTTGATGGATTGTCAAAAGCTTTCACGTGAAGCGTGTGCACACGCAGCCCAAAATGACCGGCTGCCTGTGCAGACTGTGGTTCAGGTTCTTTACTATGAACAACAAAGGTTACGAGACAACATGGATGGTGGTTTGATAGGAGTCGAACCTACGGCTCAACAAACCAACAAAAACCAACCATTACATGATGAGCTCTCGCGTTTGAAAAAAGAAAACCAAGATCTCAAATTTGAGCTTTTGAAGATTAAAACGAGATTAAAAGAAGCAGAAAGATCATCATCGTCGTTTGTTGACAAGTCTATGGTCAGTAACTCCGCTTCCACGCGTTACTCTGCTGACAAGCCGCCGTTGCCTAGAAAATCTTTCATAAATTCTGTGTCAAAAAAGCTGGGAAAACTTGCACCATTTCTACGCGTTGACGGGGTTTTACCTACTACTAGAGACAAGAATAAGCAAAGTAAAAATAGAAGACATTCTATATCTTGATTTGCATGCTTGGCAAGAAGATTGCTACCATTGGTATTTTTTTTAAAAATTTAATTCCATGGCTTTGATATGTTTGTGTGAAATATTTATGCAAAATTTGTATGTACATCACTATAGTTGTATAACATATATAATAGGGCTGATTTGAAATTGAATGAATGTGTTGTTGGATACATGGGCTGATCCAAAACGTGGATTAATACTATTGGGCTGCTCCAATATGGTTGTTAGCTTGGTACAATGATGTTGGGCTATATGGTTGTGGACAGCAAGGCCTCTTTGTGTAATTGTGGGCTGTAACTTGTATAACTGAAGTATGATAGTTTCATACTTGCATAGTTCATCATTTTTATTTTATTTTTACGGCGAAACTTCTATTAAAAATAGAAAACCACGCTATCAAGCAACTGAAACCCGAAATTACAATACTTCATTAGTGATATTAAACTCACAGCATCTATCCCAATTAAGATTAGCATATTTTGATCTACTCGTAATCTAAAAAAATACACATTTTCTTTAATGAGGTCCGCCGTCCGATTAAAGTTAATATGAATATTGTTGAAAGTATTATCGTTTCTACGGAGATAATATAGTTAACCAATAAAAAATAACGTAATTTAAACATAAGGATTCAAAATAATTGTAAGGGGAGACGGGGTGCCAATCGAATTGGCTACAGGTACCAACAACCAGCACGGTATCACCGTCGCCATACACGCTGGTAGTGGTCCCGTGGACCATTTTGCTGGTGCTGTTTACCGTGCTGGTACCGTTGATTTATTTTATTTTTGACTTTTTTGTATACCTTTTTTGTGATTTCTTTTATTTTTACCATTTATTTTACGTATATATTTACCTTTTTTAAACGGTTTGTTTAATAGGAACATTAAAGATAAATAAACATAAAAAACTAAAATTCATAACTATTAAACATAAAAAACTAAAAATAAAATACATTAAAAGAAATAAAAAAAACCTAGAGTTGGCGCAACAGTTGTCATGCCTCGACATGGTCAAAGCTGCTATCGTATCGACACGCATACTACACATGCGTGAGCTCGATAGCCAACTCCGGGTCAATGCCCGGCTCCTCCCTCAACGTGTTCTGGTACATGCTGGTCCACCGATCACACTTACTGGTGAGATCGGTCCACTTCCGCTGCAGGCTGACGATTGTGCGGTCATCGGTGCCAACTTGGCGGTTGAAATCGGCTAGTACACGTACCCAAAAAACCTGCGAACGACGTTGTTGAAGTGACGGGTCGTTCGAGGCGTCTTGGTAGCATATCACCAATGCAATCTCTTCTTCGGTGGTCCAACGAGTCATCTTCGTGTGTGTTTCTTTGTATAAACAGTGGTAAAAGTATGTTTTAACCCAACCGTATGCTAAGTTTATATATAAAAAATTTCGAACGGTTTGATGGAACGGTATCAATGCCATTCAATTCGATTGAACGGTTTCCATACTTAATTCTGACCGTGAGGTTGGGACGGTTGAAATAGTATGGTAATTAATTTTAAACCGTGTGAAATAATAATAATATATAAAAGGTTTAATGAAATTATAAAAAAAATGTTGAAAAGAATCAGTGGAGTGTTGCCTACAAAAAGGTGTTTCAGTGAAGTAAATCAGTGAAGTGATGTGGTAAAGCAGGATTAGTTAAAATCAGTGAAAGAAAAAAAAAATTTCTAGTAGCACCCTAATGACCTAATATAATGATAAGATAAAAAGTATCAAATGATTTACATAAGGATTCAAAAAGCAATATAACTCTTTTTATAAAAATGGCATGTTTTTTTTCTCGTTGATTTTGTCTCGAAGTTTCATTGTATTGATTGTAACTTTTCATAAAAATCTACAAAAGTAATGAATAATAGTTTAACAAAAAAAACACAAAGAATATGTATATGAATTTATTATTTATCCACGGTTAGTAAAATCCTCGCTAACATTATTTCTTTCATGATTTTCTTAAATGGTCTTGTGTGAATATTACTTAGTCTTCAACAATTTAAATGGATAACGTGAATCTAATATTCTAATACTCTTCCACCATTACTAAAAGTCGAATACGGCCAATGTATCTAAAACAATAATAGATTGAAAATAAGCATTTACAAGTATATGTATTCGAGTGTTACATAACAAAATAAAAAGAGATTGGATTTTATTAATCCGAACTTTAACGAATTTGCAGTCCCCACTTTCAAGTATATGTTAGGCTAAGGGGTGCGGGCATTGGTGAAGGGATCGAGGATCCCACGTGGAAGCAGTCCCTGTCGGGGAACACCACCCCCTTGTGGAATTTCGGTACAAACAAGAAGCAGTCCCCGACCACTTCTCTCTATCTCTCTCTTCTCTCTCTCTGTGTAACACCCCAACCGATGGCGGAGACATCGAGGTGTCACGTAATGACGATTGTTCAATAGCTCATGGACTATTTATTGCTTTGCTACTGCCCACACCGGGTTAATGATTAAGGTCATAAGTACACACTATCAGTGATCAACAAGTAAAACACATACAAGAATTGCGATTGTGAATATAGACTAAAGCATGATTAAGTGAGTGAAGTAATAAGCGTACATGAGTCACCCCAAAAGTGTAAACATGAAAAAGGGGAAAGATATACTCACATTCGCTAAGCTGAATTATCCACTAAGCATTGTGAATGTATGTGAGGCGAATCCCAAAGACTTAACAACGTAGCTAGTCCAATTTGAAGAAATAAAAACCGAAAAAAAGAATATCAAGCTTCCAATTCGCCAATTACAAGAGCTTATAATCAAAGCTTCAATTGTAGAAGTAATAGACCATAGAAGAAAGGTATAAGGGAAAGTTTAATCGGATTGAAACAATCGATTTTTGAGGTGCCCAGTGTAATGGGTCATAGGTGGGTTTTTATACTAGTTTTGGATTTAATTAGCCATTAAAATTGGTCAACACCATAAAGTAAGGTTTTATGATGAATTGACTATTTGACTAGGACTTTGACTGTTTGACTAAGACTTTGACTAGGACTTTGACCGGGACTTTGACTAGGACTTTGACTAGGACTTTGACTGTTTGACTGTCTTCGCCGACCGCGAGAACTAAAAAAGATCAAATTTTCTAATTTAATCAATTTTATGTTCCGGACTTGTTTCCTTCGGTTTCTAAGTTATTTTAGGACCGAAAATTAAGGGTTTGAGTTTCAAGGTCTGAAAACATACGTTCTCGGGTGTAGATGTGAGTATAAAACGTGCAATACTTTTACTTATAAAAATTATAAGTTTTATTAAATTGTGACTTTTTGTCCTATTAAAATAGGAGGGTCAAAAATGAAAATTTTGAAATAGTTGAGAGGTCAATTATGCACATTTATGAAAAGTGAAGGGTGCAGGTTGTCACAGTCTCCCATACTTTAGAAAATTTCATCCCGAAATTAATTTCAAGTGAAAGTTTCCATGAAACAATAGAGTTTAAAAAAAGGATAAGTAAGTTTTAAGGAATACATCAGTCATACATCTGACAAAGTTTCAAGTAGTTATTCAAAGCGAAAGGTTTAAAATCTTTGACATTTGACTCGAGACTAGGAAGTTGAGAGTTTACAAGGTTTGGGAAAGTATGTAACTGGTGAGGACAGAGCGCTGATAAAGCAGTCTCCCATACTATAGAAAAGTTTCTGACCGAACTTTGCTAAGGACATGCAACAAGATTCCCAGTAACAGAGAGTGTAAGTGTATATAAAATTTGAGTTTTCGGTGGGTGTGATTAAGTTTAAAGGATGAAAAGAGCTTAGGGTAACGGAACAAACTATTTTCCAAAAGAAACGTTATGTATGAGCTTTAAGATGAGGTTGAAGGTAGAATGTTGTTCAGGATTATCAGGAGTGATCAACGTTCATAGTAACACAACCACTAAGTTTATAATGACGATGTTCGGAATACTTTTGGGGCGATTATCTTGTAGACTATGAAAGGACTTATTGAAACTATTACTACACTAACTAGGACTAACGCTTGGTTCGATTTCCAGTCTCACTTCCGTCGCACCTTCGGTGTTTATATATAGGGTGTACCGTAGCTAACCCACCACACCTTGAGTTTTCCGAAAACGCACTGATCATCTACCCGAGCGCTTGGTTCGATCCCCAGTCTCACTTTCGACTCACCATCAGTGTTTATATATAGGGTGTACCGCAGCTAACCCACCACACCTTTGGTATTTAGAAAGTGTACTGAACATCTAACCAGTTATCCTAAATAGATTTTCACACCACCTTAATGTACCTGTAAATTTATGATTACATTCCAGGCCGCAATCACCAATTAACCTTACGTTAGGGTGTTATGTCCTTCAATAACACTAACTCGGAATTTTTAAGAAATAAGGGGGTATGTGTTATGACAAGGTTGTAAGTACATGGTATGGTTAGGACCTTCCCCTTTTGTGTTCGCCTTTATGTTAACCCACCAAGTATTATTGGGATCACAGGACAAAAGATACACTAATCGAAAGAATTTCATAGCTCTCTCGAGTTTAAAAGAATGCCTCAACCCGAGATGTTGAATAGAATACTTCAACATAAGTACCAAAAATGTTTCGAGTTAAAAAGAATACTTTAACTCAAGATGTTGAAAAGAATACTTCAACATAAAACTAACAATGTTTCGAGTTAAAAAGAATACTTTAACTCAAGATGTTGAAAAGAATACTTCAACATAAAACCAACAATGTTTCGAGTTAAAAAGAATACTTTAACTCAAGATGTTGAAAAGAATACTTCAACATAAAACTAACAATGTTTCGAGTTAAAAGGAATACTTTAACTCAAGATGTTGGAAAGAATACTTCAACATAAAACCAACAATGTTTCGAGTTAAAAAGAATACTTTAACTCAAGATGTTGAAAAGAATACTTCAACATGAGTACCAACAATATTTCGAGTTAAAAAGAATACTTAAACTCATGATGTTGAAAAGAATACTTCAACATAAAACTAACAATGTTTCGAGTTAAAAAGAATACTTTAACTCAAGATGTTGAAAAGAATACTTCAACATAAAACCAACAATGTTTCGAGTTAAAAAGAATACTTTAACTCATGATGTTGAAAAGAATACTTCAACATAAAACCAACAATGTTTCGAGTTAAAAAGAATACTTTAACTCATGATGTTGAAAAGAATACTTCAACATAAAACCAACAATGTTTCGAGTTAAAAAGAATATTTTAACTCAAGATGTTGAAAAGAATACTTCAACATAAATACCAACAATGTTTCGAGTTAAAAAGAATACTTTAACTCATGATGTTGAAAAGAATACTTCAACATGAAACCAACAATGTTTCGAGTTAAAAAGAATAATTTAACTCATGATGTTGAAAAGAATACTTCAACATAAAACCAACAATGTTTCTAACTAGTTTGTAAGCGAATATCGATTGGTGTATCTGATGTCTATAGATTGAGATAGTGTGAAGTTTTATATTTGAAGATACTTTTTAGAAAAATGCAGGGGAGAGGCTTTTTTTTTTTTTTTTTTTTTTTTGAATAACGACAAGGAAAGCACAGAAAGTGATGAGGTTATGAAGTATAGGTATTTATTAGTTAAGATTTTGAGCATGTAATTGGAAAAGGTTAAGGCTGTGTGAAATAATGTATCAATAAAAGATGAAAGTTTTTTTTTTAAGCACAGAGCAAATTATTATGATTTCAAGAAATCAATAATAAAACATTAGAGTGTTCTTATCTAGTCATAAGACCCGACAAAAACAAAAACGTTGACTGTTCAAAGAATTAAACTCAGTTAGAGATTAACGAAGACGTGCTTTAGCCTATAAGTGGACACTCACTCCAGGAATCCCCAGGTAAGCATAATAGGTCCGCTTTCGGATTTATGCGCTATGCTTGCCTATGCCAGAAAACCCAGTGTACAGGTATCCACCCTTCCAGATTGCACGTGTTCTCTCACTTACAGTTCAACACTTTGAAGGATGAAAAATTTATGAAAAACAAAAGTGGGCAATTAAGCCAAGAATATCCAGCATGCTCCAAAGTGTAGATGTGTCCTCCAAGTAAAGTCACTCCTCAAAAACCCATGATGAAGAAATAAAGAAAGAAATAGAGAGAAATAGAGGGAAGAATGAGAGATGACAAGAGAGAAAGGTTAGTGGAGCAAATAAACAAATAAACACAAGTAAGGTCATGTATAGGTTCTTAGTTATAGTGTAGGTCATTTACTAATAACCTAATTCCCTATAACCACGGCTCTGATACCAATCTGTAACACCCCAACCGATGGCGGAAACATCGAGGTGTCACGTAGTGACGATTGTTCAATAGCTCATGGACTAAAAGTGTAAATATTGATACATTGAATTGGATAGTTTTTTACATTAACAGAAATTACAAGATACAAAATTCTAAAGTGGCAACTAAAGCCGAAATACAATAAATCTCAAATCTAAAACTAAGTTCCAAAAGCTTAAAAGTGATCTCAGAACAACCTGAAACATGTACGAAAATAATTTTGTCAATACAAAATGTATTGGTGAGCATACCCTGTTTGAATAAATATAGTAGGAAAAGAGTTTCGTAATTCACATGTTATACTGTCTACAATTTAGTGTTCAAGCTATGTACAAATGTCACCTAAAATCAAGCCTTAGAGTAGAAATGATATCTAAGAATAATGGGATATCTAGTATATATGTATAGTAGTCGCCCAATAGTATGATTATATATAGTATGCGACAAAGCAAGTAGTTTACACATAACAATAGTCAAGTACTATTTATTGCTTTGCTACGCCCACACCGGGTTAATGATTAAGGTCATAAGTACACACTATCAGCGATCAACAAGTAAAACACATACAAGAATTGCGATTGTGAATATAGACTAAAGCATGATTAAGTGAGTGAAGTAATAAGCGTACATGAGTCAACCCAAAAGTGTCAACATGAAAAAGGGGAAAGATATACTCACATTCGCTAAGCTGAATTATCCTCTAAGCATTGTGAATGTATGTGAGGCGAATCCCAAAGACTTAACAACGTAGCTAGTCCAATTTGAAGAAATAAAAACCGAAAAAGAAAGAATATAAAGCTTCCAATTCGCCAATTACAAGAGCTTATAATCAAAGCTTCAATTGTAGAAGTAATAAACTATAGAAAAAAGGTATGAGGGAAAGTTTAATCGAATTGAAACAATCGATTTTTGAGGTGCCCAGTGTAATGGGTCATAGGTGGGTTTTTATACTAGTTTTGGATTCAATTGGCCATTAAAATTGGTCAACACCATAAAGTAAGGTTTTATGATGAATTGACTATTTGACTAGGACTTTGACTGTTTGACTAAGACTTTGACTAGGACTTTGACCGGGACTTTGACTAGGACTTTGACTCGGACATTGACTAGGACTTTGACTGTTTGACTGTCTTCGCCGACCGCGAGAACTAAAAAAGATCAAATTTTCTAATTTAATCAATTTTAAGTTCCGGACTTGTTTCCTTCGGTTTCTAAGTTGTTTTAGGACCGAAAATTAAGGGTTTGAGTATCAAGGTCTGAAACATACGTTCTCGGGTGTAGATGTGCGTATAAAACGTGCAATACTTTTACTTATAAAAATTATAAGTTTTATTAAATTGTGACTTTTTGTCCTATTAAAATAGGAGGGTCAAAAATGAAAATTTTGAAATAGTTGAGGGGTCAATCATGCACATTTATGAAAAGTAAAGGGTGCAGGTTGTCACACTTTCTCCCTTCTGCAAATTGGTTAGGTGGAGGTGGTGGTGAGGACATGGCGATCGGGGTTCGGTGACCATCATCTGTTGACTATTTGGTCTCTTACTCTGATGTCGACTGGGTGGGGTATCCTAACCTTTGTCAATCCATTTCAGGGTTTTGTGTCGTCCTCGACGATAATTTGGTGTCTTAGTCTCCAACGTCAACATATCGTCTCTCAATACATTGTAAAAACTGAATATCGCAACGTTGCTAATGTTGTTGGTGAAGCAGCCTGGCTTCATATAATCTTCTTCTTAAGTTATACTGTTTTGGGTCTCATGCTACTATTGTGTTTTGTGACAAGGTCAGTGTCGTGTATTTAGCCTCAATCCCAGTAAACATCAAAAAACCAAACATGTTGAAAGAGATTCACACTTCTATCTATATATATAAAAGAAAATGTATATGCTGACGTGGTGTGCAATGAAGGCTTCAACCTCCCCTTGAGAGTGCCACATGGCTTAATAATTGAAAGATTTTTGTGTTTTTGATTATTTTCGTTTTTTTATTAAAAAAACATAAAACCCTAACCACATATCAGCGCCTCTCTCTCAATCTCAATTAACGATTCCATCTACGACTCCAATCCAAACTTAGATTCATCACCACTAGTCCTCACAAATCCCACTCTCTTTAACCCTTTTCAGATGAAGGCTTTTTCCGGTTGGCAGGCTTCCTTTGGTTCCAGTACGGTGACGTCGGGTTTAGGTCTTGATTTTTGTTTGTTATTCTTTACAGGTCAGATTTATATTTTGTTTGTTTTTTTCTTTCTTCTACTTCCAACAGCTACCCACTGACCAAACTTTAATACAACCCAATCGTCAACACACTGCGATAAACAATAACCATATGACTACAAAGTTGATGTTGTGCACAATAACAGTTCAAACAAATTTGTATATATCAAAGCCTCAATGGTGGTGTAACCGTGGCTAATGAGCCTAAATCTTACCACCATGCCTCGATCTTTATAAAAACCAAACTCAAATCTTCTCTGACCGACAGGTATCGATCATCGCCCTCTATCTTATGTGTTGTTTATGTTGTATTATAACATGAATTCGTTGATTGATGTTAACATCCTATACCCCTAACATGTTGTTACAAAACCCATATCTATCTTGTGTTGTTTATGTTTTATTATATATAACATGAATTCGTTGAGTGATGTTGCTGTGTGTTTTTGTTCATGGATATTTGTGGTAGTTTAGTGTTTGGATGTTAATACACATTATAGAAGTTAGTATAAATTATAGTAAGTTGGATGTATTGTTTTTGTATACTTGAATGTGATGTATTTGATGTTTAAATTTTATGATCAATAAGTTATTTGATTATTATTGTTGAAATGTTTGGAGCCGGTGTGCATTTGATTGTTTAGCAAGAAAACTTTGTTATAACAATGAGACAAGGGAATTAATATGAGGCTGGATCGGCAACGATTTGAGGTTCAGAACAAATCAATTTATGAGATTGTCTATGTAAGTCCAATTCTAAAAGAAAACAAAAGACCTTAATCTCTGTTTTGTTTTCGATTAATCAAGCATACCTCAAAGCTAAAATATGTGTTTCGGTCCACATTAAGCTACTTATGAGACATTTTTTTAATTATGCTACTAACGTGCATGAAAACGACTTTCCATTCAATTCAAGATATGATCTGGAACGCACGATGTGGTGAGGCACGGTGGTGATGATGGTCACAACCAGCTACAGCCTAATCTGACTCTGATGACGCCATCAAACCCGGTGGAGAAGCACAATAATGATGATGGTGAAGGGTTGGAGGTGAACGATATGGCGAGAATGAGTTATTTCTTATTAAAAAATTAGTTATTGAGATTTAACTAAAATTTTTAACTGAATGCAGGTTTGTAGCTTGAATGATGTCAACTTACTTCGACTACTGGAACAATCGAAAGGTAATATAATTTTTTATTATTACATTGAATGGTTTGATTGGGGTTTTAAATGTTGTTTTAGTCTGGCAATTGAAGAAGACTATAAGTATTCTTTTTTCAGATTGATAGCGGATGAAACAGGTAGGCTTAGTATCACATTAGAGAATACAATTTCCTTTTTTTGCTAAACTTATTTGCTGCAAGTAAGTACTTACTAATTGTTTGACTACCATTGTATCTGCAACTTTGATTTCCATATAGTTTAGAAAAATATGGAACAACATATGGCTCTTTGTAACAACATATGGAAGCCTCACATGGCTTTTTGTAACAACATATACTGTAAAGTGTGGTTGATTAAGAATTAGGTTTTTATGCACTTATATTCATACCAAAAGCTGTTTGGCAGCCAAGGTCAAGAGGAAGCTTAGAATTTGCAACTTCAACTTCCCCAAGATGAAGGCTTTTTCCACTGTTGCTAATCATCCCAAACCAAAGTAATTTTATACATTTTTTTTATGCTTTGTTAGTCTAACATCCCTTTAAAATTGTACATTTATAAGATGTTTTCTTGGTGGTGGTATTCATAATTGTTGCTTCAAAGGGTCTAATCTAAGGTGGCCAGTGGGTTTGGTTATCCTCTCTTTTCTTCAACGTCATCTCAATTTCTCATCTGTTGCACTTTGATTGGACCGCGTACATGTGTCAATTCATCATGGAAACCAACTATCTTTTTTTTTTTTCTGCAGCACATGTTTAGCCAACAAGCAGGCCAGGAGAAAGCATCAAACCTAATCGAACCACAAACCCATTTCTATTGATCCATATTAGCCATGGCCATGAGAGACTTAGTCACCGGCGGTGCAGCATGCGCTGTAACTGGTTCGACTTCTTCATCAAATTCATTGGCAATCTTCGACTTCACCTGCGTCGGCGACTCCTCCTTCGCCTTCATATTCAAGTGTTTCTATTAAAAAAAGATGGTTTGTGTTCTTCTACAGAAGTAAATTAACAGTTTTTAAGTCAATTTTTATGTTTGTCTCTTAACTTCGTTATCATTTGTTATGTAGAAAGCGAATGGAGGAGGATCGAAACCGAGATCACCGAAATCGTCATCAAAAGCTTCGTTTTCGAATCCGGGGGAGCTTGAATTCGAGATAGTTGTTGTGTTGCTCGTGCGTATTACACAAATAGAAGGTAAATACATATTGTTCTTTATTGAGTGTTTTTAGAAATTTGTATGGTAATAAATTCGAGCTAGCTGTTGTGTTGCCCGTGCGTATTACACATAAGATATAATCATAATAATTGTGAAATTATTTCTAATCGATCTGCTAGGTTTATAAGGTGTTAAGAGGAACCTATGTGTTGTTTCTCAAATAACTATTTTAGTCACTTAAATCCTTACTTAATTTGCTACCATACACATTCTTCATCTGAATTTGATACAGTTTTTGATGATGATTTGAAAATAAAATCTTGATTATTCTCTTTTTCTTTATAAACAAATTGTATTGTTATGTGCAGGATTTGGATGATATGAATATTGAGATAATGAGAAATACTCTTTACAAGGCATATCTTTAGGACATCTACAGGTTTTGCCAGGTAAATATTTATTCGTTAATTTGGAATCTGCAAGTATCATCTCTAAATTTATGGTCTAATATATATATACACACACACACACACACATGGCACTCAAAGAGGCCATCCTTGGCAATGACAGGCTTGATTTTCCCTCGATCTCTCTTTGGTTAGTTTTCTTTGTTTCTATTTTTCTATTTTAACTAGATTCAAATGATATATCAATTTTGTTGATTTCTAGATGAACATTGATTGATTCATACGTAAATTTAAAGCTAAATTATTGTTGCCACTGTTGTTGTGGGTTATCTGAATGATTGCAAGTGAGTACTCTGATCAAGTATGTGTAACTTTTGTATCAATGACTAATCACTGCTTGATTAAGTATGTTGTTATATTGCAGCCTCATAAAATACTTGATGAGCTTGAGAATATTATTGGTCATGAAGCTTCACGCCAAAGGCGGCTTACTGATGGTCCCTTTGGAGATGCTTTGAGGAGCGCTTAGGTAATATTTTTGTGTTTTTTTGGTGTTTGGAGTTTGGATCTTGCTTGATCAATTTAGACGGTTTAGCACTTTAGTTATGATTGCTCTATTTTCAACGTTTTTTTAAGTGTGTTATCGTGCTCTGTAAATCGACTAAGGTAGCTTTGGTTTATAGTTGGTGAGTGTTTTATTGATTAATGATATAAGACTTAATGCCCTGTTGCTTATAAGTGAATTTAAACTTCGGAATTATCATGAAATTTTGGTATCTATATTGGTTTGTTATAAATCTAATGCCTAATTTGCAGGTTTGGTGTTGAGAATTTTTTGTTAGATGTTTTATTTGTGTATGCTTATTATTTATTGGTGGTTGGATTGGTTGAATGATTAGTTAGGGTTTTTGTAGGTGGTAGGAAGACGGATGGTCCTGGTAATCGCGGCGAAGACAGGAGTCCTCAGTCGAATTATAATATTAGAGAGCACGATAGGTTTCTGCTGATTCTGAATATAAGTCGGATTATGAAGAAGGCGTTGCCAACAAATGGGAAGATCGTGAAAGACGCCAAGGATACAGTTCAGGAATGTGTTTATGAGTTTATCAGTTTCATCACTAGCGAGTATGTGTCATGTTTGGTTGCTGTGATTGTGGTTTTTGATAGTAGCTGTAAGGTTATTGTAGGAATTATAGATGTCATGGATAATGATATATAGATACAACAATGGATTATTCAAACTTTTTGTTCAATTAACATCGACTAATTGAAATTTAACGATAGGTAAAAAGATGGATTCAATCATTCAAGTTCTTTATATATCGTGTCATTTTTGCTGATTATTTACATGCTAATTTGGATTTAATCATTCCCTTTAACTTTTTACCAAAAATGAAAAATGATTGTTTTCTTTGTTGCAACCTAAATTTTTAGTTGACTGATTTTATGTACAAATTGACCCACAATAATCTATATCATTTCAAAAGTTTTCCAAATATTTGATATGTTCACATTCTGATATATATATATGATAAATATATTAAACATCATACCAACTAATTAAACTGTATGAATAATGGCAACTCAATTTTTTTTACCAATAAATAGATCAATAAAACAATAATAAAATAATTCGATCACTTGGTATAATTTTATATTGAACTTAATCTTAGATTCTTAGTTGTGAATATTAATGGTTTCTTGCTGTCATGTGCCATAAAGTCTATTAACATTGAGATTTGTCGTTGTTCTTATAAAGAAATAAATTACATTTTATTTATTCACTGTTATCTATTTTATAAACAGTTGTCTTCGATACTAACAGGTAAAATTTTCATATGAACATGTAGAGAAATTAGCTGAAGAAATAAAAAAAAGTCCCTGCATTTGTTGAGGGAGTTGAAACCAAATTATGGCTGGTAGATTATTTAAGGATTAGTCAGTTATTGTTTGTAAGTGAGACAAAATTGGCCAGGTTAAAAAAAGTTGATTATTTCGGATACTTGCAGGTCCATAGTCATTGAATGAAGCGGTGCTTAGGAAAATGAGTGCACCACCAAACAACGACTTACCAGTAATTACAACAAACAAACTTTCTAAAGCAGATGGATTTGTATTCGGGTTTCTGGCAAGATTATAAGGTGGAGTTGGGTAGGATAGAATGGCTCAAAGGATGGTACGATTTGGTTCTAGAAACACTTTTTGAGAAATACTGGTCAACACATTTACCAAACCTATTACCTCTGCCACCCCTCAACAGTATAACCGCCATTGTCATCGGTTCCACCAGTGGAATTGGACTTGAAATTTCCATAATTGACTGTTCTTAAAAATTGTTAACTGTGATCATTTGATGTTATTTTTATAGCTTACATACTTTTTATAAGGTCATATTAGATTTTTCAACCCCGGGATGCTCCCGAATTCTTGAAATACATTGGCATAGATAAAATTATTAAGTCACCAACTGTTTGTTTGTTGGTAATTAGTTTTAGGTTTGAGAATGAGTTTATTGGATATATTACACGTTGAAAGACACATGTCATCTGGTTTGTTAGAAATCCTACCCTATGTTATTTGAGCTATTTGCTTTTACAGTCTGAAGAGTTGGCTGATAATGTCTCCAAAACAATAGATACACAGTTGGCTGAGGTCATGGACATGTCAGAAGTACAGGTAAATAAATCTTATTATGCGATTGCACAAATATATGTTGTTATTTGTCTCTGAAAGCTATAACGAGTATATTCTCTTGAACATACTTTACTTGCTTTTATTTGTACAGGATGAGTTCTTAGCAGTTATAACCAAAGCATTGGAACGTTAGTCAATGGACGGGAAACCAAATTTGACACTGAAGTGGCTACAATGACACGTGTTCCATGGGGTACACTTGAAAGTGTGGGCGATCAATCAGAGTAAGCCACAAGTTGGGCATATGAAACCTAAAAGTATCATTCCAAGGCATTTTTTTACAGATTTGTTGTGTTGCAGGTATGTCACCAACATAAAAATGATCCTTAATGGTAGCATCCCTGTTCTTGGAAGCCTTCTCTCTCCAGTTTATTTCCAGTTTTTTTCTAGACAAGGTGAATAGCCTTCCTGTTTATATTCTTTTTAAGGATGTTGTGCTTTGTCATTTCTTCCCATTTAAAGTGTTTCCATTACATCTACAAAGTCCATGTTCTTTGACTTTGACAAAAGGATTTTTTTTATTTACACAATAGCATCTAAATAGTTTGTCATTGTGTCCATGTTCATTGTTTGGTACGTAGAAGCTGTTACATAATATTAGATGTTAAGTAAAAAATGTTAGCAAATTGAATGCATCTTACTTTTGGCCTAATATTTTATACACACTTTAGGCCTATCAATGTCTACAAACAACTTATCTTTTGAAGTTTCTAATTGATAATTACTTATGACGGTTTTATTTCTTTTAGCAATTAAATAACTATGTTAAATTCATGTTCATTAGTATTACATGGTTGTGTATAACAAGAATTCTTCACATTTGCATGAACAACAAAACCAGATTGTGAAACAAAACTCGAATCAAGTGAACGCAGATGAATAGGTCTCTTATAAGTGATTTTCACTTTGCATATTATCTCAGTTGTGTTGGCAGTTGCAATGGCAACAACTTTTGTCCATCTATAATGTATCTCACTCATCGGTATATACATTACTTAGTTTATCCTTTGGCCTTGCGCGTTTATGTCTTGATGCCGCTGCAAGTCTTTGGGCTTGATATAAACCATAATAGGTTGGCTGCAGTCTTTGTGTCTGAACTCCATTTGGAAACATAATACGCTCGGTGTAGCCTTTGTGTCGCAGACATTAGAAAATTGTTATAAAAATGTCCAATTTCTATTCAATACCTCCCTTTTTTCCCAACCAAACATAACATTTAATAATCATGATCACTATGCTTACATCTTTGGACAGGATTTGAAACCATAATAGGTTGCCTCAGTCTTTGTGTCTGTACGCCTTTGTATCGCAGAACTCGGAAAATTGTCATATACATGTTACTTTTAACATTCATCAATATTTTAAACTTCACCCCCGAGACGCTCCCGGGTAGACAGCTAGTTGTAAATCTATCTATACAACTAATATATGAAACTCAATGTGAACACTTGTCAATCCCACATTGAGCCTCAAATTACATAGCCAATCAACTTATGCCAAGTGTCCCATTGTGAGAATTCATAAAATTTTCGTTTTTTTAAATAAAAAATCGAGTAAATATATAAACCAAACATCAAAACACGGACATAAGCTAAACAACATAATCTTCATCGCCTCCATAACCAACCCTCAACCCTAATCAGGCGATTCAAGGTTTTCCTTCATCTCCAATCCAAGGTAATCTCCATTCGATTCTTTTTTCAATAAATCGATGTTCATCCATCTTTTTTCTGTCTTGTGTTTCAGTGATTTTCCATATCTGAGCGATTCAAGGTTTTCCTTCATCTCCAATCCAAGGTAATCTCCATTCGATTCTTCTTTCAATAAATCGATGTTCATCCATCTTTTTTTCTTTCTTGTGTTTCAGTGATTTTCCATATCTGTTTTTTAAATGTATGATTCTGCAGGCTGATTACATCTAGGGTTTTGTCTTTGATTGATTTTAGTATGTTACGGTTTGTGTTTCTTTGTCATGGAGTTTATCTTTCGATTCTTCTTTCAATAAATCGATATTCATCCATCTTTTTTTCTGTCTTGTGTTTTAGTGATTTTCCATATCTGTTTTTAAATGTATGATTCTGCAGGCCGATTATATCTAGGGTTTTGTCTTTGATTGATTTTAGTATGTTACGGTTTGTGTTTCTTTGTTATGTTGTTTATCTTTGGATGATTAAATAACTAGGGTTTGCAATATACCATTATCACTAATTATCTTCATAGCTTTGAAATGTTGATGATCACATAACTAGGTATTGTTCAGGTTATTATCGTTTTTTTGGTTTTATGGTTGATGGTAGTGGAAACTTGGATGAACATTTTAGTAATTGATGCTTCGATTGTGGGTTGATCTATTTTTATAAGTGATTTGAATCCTTTATGTTATTTTAATCTGTTTTTATAACGATTGTAGGTGTTGTTACTTTTATGGATTGTTGTTTGATTAGCATTTCTTATGTTTCAGCTACATGTTTGTTTACTAATACAGGTTTTTCTTATGTTTCAGCTATATATATATTCAGTAATAATGGTTTACGGATTTTGGGTCAAGTCTGAAGGCAACGACCGTGTAAACCTGGTAAGCAATGTAACAACCTTTGTTATTTAATACTTTTATATTTCTTGGAGTCACTCGACTATCCTAGATGTCATTTTATTCAGATTCGTTATATTTACATATGACTGTTTTTTTTTATGTGTAGGCCTTACCTTTCGAGTATAATGAATGGGTTAAGCAGTACAACTACCCAACTGGGAAAACCAGAATTCACACATTGGATGAGAAAATCTTTGATGTTAAAGTGATGCAGATTGCTGGAAGGTGGTTCTTTTTCAATGGATGGAAGCACATGATTAAAACACTAAATTACCCGTCTGATTGCAACTTTGTTTTCGAATACGAGGAGATTATCAACTGTTTTAGAATGATCACCTTTCATCAGGATGTTGTAGCTGCCCCCGGTAAATTTTTCGACAGCAAGCTGGACGACCCACTGACTGATGATCGACGTCTGGTATGCGTTTTCTACTATCAGTTTATACATTATATAAGACATAAAATAGAGTAAATCGTATTAACTTTGAAAACATTGTTTACCACTTTTCAGCATATCAGTTGCTTTGTTTTTCATGGATTACACAATAGAGCCGTTCCTGCCGATTCAATTTTGTGCAGCTCATTTCCAGGTCATGTTTTCAAATTCATATTTCTAAACTGATTGGATATTTGTGCCAAGACATAGGTACATGTTTTGTATAGATTAATTAGGGTTCAATGATTTGTCATGAAAATTGTTTAGAAATAATATACAGTTGCTTCAGTTGCCTTTTGTTTTGCTGATATCAACATGTTGACATATTGTTTTCCAATACTTATGTATCTTTGCTTCAGAACATGCTTTCCAAATCAAGCTTGAAAACGATCGTGGTGCGCTTTACATAACTAAAGGATGGCCTTATATGAAGAAGACGTTTCAGATCACAAGCGATCATCTAATTGTGTTTGAAATTTACAATGAGGTTTGTTTGTCAATTTCTAAATAGTTGTTGTTTTATTTATCCTAATGTAAATCGCAATACAAGATGCTTTCTATTTTTAATTAAATTGTATGTTTTCATTTTTTTCTTTGTTAATAAAATAGAAATCGTATGAGGTGTCGTTTTTAAGAAAAACAAGCTTACTCTGCCTCCAGAGCTTTGGGAATACAATTACAAGGTCGAGGATGATGAAAATAAGGATGACGAAATCGTTTTTGTTTCCAATAATGATACTGAAGAGATGAGTGTAGGAGATGATATGGAGGAAGAGGTTGATGAATCTGATGATGACGAGGAGGAAGAGGCTGTTGATGATGTTGGCGTTCCAGTTGTTTTCACTGTTGACAGGCATTTTGTAAGTCTTATCTATTCAATTCCTTATATTATATAGCGATTTATTTTGAATGTGTACCTTTTTATTAAAATGAAAATTGTTTTTATTTTTATAGCGTATGAAGGTAGATTGGGCAAGGGATAATGGTTTGAACAGGAAGAGGCCTTTAACTATTAAAGATTGTGAGGGTTGTACTTGGGGAGTTTCTGTTGGTATTGAAGGTTCGAGAAGCAGTTACCATTACAACATTAGAGGTATGTCAGTCTTTGCTGCCGATAAGGAGTTGCAGTCTGGTGATCAGATGCATTTCCTTTTTTTCAACAAACAAGGTCTGTTCCAGCTAACTAAAGTAGTTAGGGTTGATGGTAATTAGTTATGGTTGTGGTGGTAGTTTTTTGATGAACATTAACATGTTTGGTTGGTAACTTTTTGCACCTTAGTGGTGGTAGGTTTTTTGAACATGATTAACCAATGGTGGTCACATACTTTATGCACCTTTTACTGCTGATGTAGTAAAATGTGTGTTTTTTTTGGTATGTTATGTCTTTTAAACCGAATATCTTGGTATGGTTTGTTGATAATGATCATCAATATTATGTTCGTAGGAGTAGTCTAAAATTGTAAATGTTAATTTAGTCAACTTTTAATTTGGTCAACTTTTAATTTAGTCAAGTCAATTATTAATTTAGTCAACTTTTTGAATTAAGTATGAAAATTTAAATGTGTATCTTTCTAAAAAAAAAGTTTTTTTTTGTTATTTCAAACGTAAAACTTATAAATAATATTTTTTTCATAAAGAATTTCAAAGTTAAAACTCATTGATTTAAATCATATTATTAACTACAATTCTAACAATTTTAGTTTTGCATAAGTCATTATTATCAACAGCACAATAAAACGGTTAAATAAAAAGGTTTACAATCATAAAAACAGATAATCGTTATGCTTGAAAATATCAAACTAATTGGTTGTATATTGATATAGACACGGGATTTCATTTTTTAGTGTTTTATATGAGGCCACTTTTTTTAACATATTAAATCATATTAAACATGTCAAATTTTTCAAATTTCTTTCAAAAGTAAACGCATTTAATAAAAAAAAAATCAAGGTCAAAAGTTGTGTATAATTAGCCTTCCAATTTTTTGAATAACATAATAAACCTAATTTTTATTAATCTAATTTCGATTTTTTTTTTATTTCCATTATCATAATTTGGTTTCCATTTCTTAAACCTATACTAAAAATACATTTATTTAAAATTTCAATTATTAAATACGATTGATATTATTATAAATCGGTTTCCATTTCTTAAGCCTATACTAAAAATACATTTAATTTTTTCGAAATTACAATATTAAGTATGATTTACATTATCATAATACTGTTTCCATTTCTTAAACCAATACTAAAAATACATTTTGTGTGTATGTTTCTTATTACAATATTAATAACATTAGAAATAGACCTGTATAATCATCATCTTTTGAGTGAAATTTTTTTTGCAGACTTGCTAAGGTAGTATCTACTCTTTTTTTCTTTCATTATTTATTTATATATCATTAAAAAACAAACAATGGAGCATTAACTCTGTTGTTTGTTACATAGTATAAAATTACAGAATCATTGATCCAAATAATGTCACGTTTCTAAATGACATTACTTGGCGGCTTAATGATTATACAATCAAAGTGAGGGTACTTAAAATATGGAAGAGAGCAAATCGTAAGATACCAGGGGAAACTCTTGCAATTGATATGGTTGTTATGGATGAACATGTTAGATTTTCTATCATCAGTTCTGTTTTCATTTATTGTTTATACAAGTGTTGTTATATTATTTGTGATTATAATTCGTTGTTTTTAAATGTTTTAACAGGGTTCTAAAATGCAAGCTATGGTGTGGAATCGCTATATGAAGAAACACGAAAAAATTTTAAAAGAAAATGAAGCTTACTATATATTTAGACCACAACTAGCAGATAACAAATCTACAAAACACTTTGCTAAGAGTGACATACTTTCATTTACTTTTGAAACTAATATAACCAAATGTAAAAATTTTCAAGGCAACCTTTATGGTTTTAATTTTTCTTCATTTGAGACAATTAAATCTGGGAACCTGTCTGCAGAAAATAGAATTGGTTTGTTTACTCACTGTAAAGTTTCATATACGTTTGGTTTTATTTTTTTGTACTATTTTAGTTAACTTTTTATTTTTTTAGATTTCATTGGGTTTGTTGATGAATGGACTTCACCAGAGCCAACATAAACTAAATCTGGGTGGAAGAACAAGATGAGTCTTGTGTTGATTGATCTAGAGTATGTGGTTCATCTTTTCAATTAAATGGTTTATTATTTCATCATCTATAACATTATTTTAATTTAGGTATGTACTATCAATTGGTAGCAATCCATATTTGAATGTTTTCCACCTAATAACCAATGTATTTTTATGTAGTGGTGTAAAAATTAGCTGTACTTTGTGGGATGAGTATTCTGACTAGATGTTTGACTACATCAAGCATAATGAAGCGGAAGTCCATGTGGTTCTGGTTGTTCAGTTTGGTAGTTTTAACAATTACAAAGGTTTGTACTTTATTAATGTTTTTTTAGATTGTACATATTTTTACTTTTTTAATATATACAACCGTTTGTTAATTTTAATCTATTATAGGGAATATAACTGTTCAAAATGGATTTAATATCACTCGGCTGTTTATCAACGAAGCCATTGATGATATTCTTGCTTTTAAGAAAAGGTAAGATATTTATCTATCTTTTTGTTATATTATATATAAATATATTTTTTCTTATATATACTAAACTGATAGTCTTATTTGACTTTTACCAGTTATATTGAAAAGTTTATTGCTACCGAATCCTCTTCTGCTCAACGATCTCTCGGATCTTCTGGAAGCATGAATTTGGCAGATGAATTTCTGAACAAGACCCGTTTCAGCACTATTCGTGATCTTCCGTTAATAACAGAGGTATATCAGTTTCGACTTTTAATAATCTAATATGAATGTTTATATTCCATTCAAAATATTATCACTTATGTATTTTAATGTATACACTATTAGTCATTTTGTGTTAAATTATTTTTATATTAAATTTTGACATTAATATTATTTTATTTTGCAGATCAACAAACAAGTCATTGTTGTTGGTACAGTGAAGGGTGTGGATGCCAACGATGATTGGTATTACTTAGGTTGTGAGGCATGTAATCGCAAGGTTGAGCCAACTCTCATGTTACCTAATGACGAGGAGGAAAAATATGTTAATTCATTTAAGCAAGTTTTGGTTTGCACCAACAACGACTCTCCAAAGCATATTGTATCTGCTGAACCTGTGTAAGAATTATTTTTCATAAACATAAATTAAAATTTTACTATATCATTTATTAAATAATTTGTTGTTATTACTTCCTTTAGGTTTAGAATTCCAATTAGGGTACAAGATTGTACTGGAATAACATCACTCACATTGTTTGATCGAGAATCGAAAAAAATGTTGGGCATGTCAGCGATGCAACTCCTGGAAAAATCCAAGCAGGTAATTTATTTTTTTTCTGCCTTAAACAATATATCTTATTATACCTAATGTTACTTATGAAAATTTTTATCTAGGTTTCTGACCAGTCAGAGAAAATAACTCCTTCTGAATTTGCTTCATTTGAAGATAAAAAGTTTGCTTTCAAAATTAAAATTGGCCAATTTAACATTGATAAACATATGGATGGTTATGGTATACGCAAACTTACCGATGATTCTTCAATAGTTGCTTCGCTAGAACAAAGGTTCCCAGACATTCAGGTTGTTATTATCATTGAAATATTCCTTTATTATTACTCTTATGAATCATTAGTACATTTTTATTATCCTTATTAATTTTTTTTTGTTTATTATCAACGTTCCTTTGAAGTATTACATGTATATATTTTTTCCAGCTCGATCAACCTGTTTTTGAACACACTGATATAGATGAATCTTCAACACAGAATGCATTGTCTTTGAAGGTTGTTCTTTTACTTATTTAATCATATA
Organism: Ambrosia trifida; assembly: GCA_028751855.1. Taxonomy (NCBI): domain Eukaryota; kingdom Viridiplantae; phylum Streptophyta; class Magnoliopsida; order Asterales; family Asteraceae; genus Ambrosia; species Ambrosia trifida. Next base: position 115,369,057 of record CM054128.1, read on the forward strand.
TTATATTTAACTTTTTTATGTAGTTTATTCTAACAAAATTTACATGTCATTTAATATTGTAGGATTCTGTTGGGGATAACAATACTCCTGAGTCATCTTCTAGAGTTGGTGCTGTTCGTGATGATGAAGAAGTCAAGCGTAGCCTAGATCAAGTGTATGACCTTGATGATGATACAAGTGAATTTACAACAAAAGCTGCAAAGAAATCACCTGAGATCCCCCTTTTGGTTCCTAAGGTTGAGAAATAGGGACAATGAACAATTTCTTTAGACATTTATGCTTCGTTTGGTTTTGTTGGACAATTTCGTTTTTTTATGCTTGGTTGTGTTTTTTGGAAAATTTGTTTTTCTTTATGGTTTATGTGGTTTTTTGAGACTATTTTTACATTTATACATGACATGTGGTTGCATTTTATGTTTCTTTTTATCAAGTTGTTTACAAATACAACATTTGTAGTTTTTTTTTAAAATGTAATACACTCAATAATATTAATCAAACAATTTTACAAAAACTATTATTACATTTCATTTATAACTTTATACTTAAAAAAAATATTTTTAGTAGTTTAATATACAATTTCAAAGTAATCAAATGAATTTATTACCTTCAAATTATAAAGTTTCAATCATACCCTTCAATTTAAACACAGTTATTGTAATTAATGAATCAGCAAAAATCGAGTTAAAAAAATTTATTCAATTGTAAATACAAATTATTTTAAAATTTTCAATTTAAAGTTTTAATTACACAAAACATTCAATTGTGTAGAAATATTTAATAATGGTAAGTAATTATACCATACAGTTACTAAAATTGTAATAAAAAAACCGAAAAATTAATTTTCGAAAAGATTCAAAATTTTTAAATTTTAAATTCAAATTACACCAAAAATTCAAATTTTTAGTCTTCTTTAATAATGGTAGGTAATTAAACAAATTAAGTATCAATATAATTACTAATTTAATTCTGAGTCTATATAAACCATACTACTTAAAAAAAAATAATCACACCAAGAAATCAAATCAATCAAACCTTCAAGAGTTCTCCCTGGCTGTTTTTATTCTTGCTCAAGTCTTCTATCGTACAAGTTGAATGTATGTCCTTATTTTATTTCAATATCAATTATTTTATTAAAACATGATCATCGTGATGTATGTTTATTTTTCTTGAATCCATATTCCTCAATAATACTTCACTATTGGTAGCCTAACTCTTGAAGATCAATCGTTAGTTTATTATTATGTATCTTTAAATCTTTATATGTATTACTGTTATTGAACATTTTATTTAGAAATTTCCTCTTTTTAGTTGAAATGGGACATAAAATACTCTCTAATACTTCAAAAGGTAATTTTTTTTATTCTATCTACAATGTTTTTATATTTCTATTATTTGTGTTGTCTCATTTAACTTTTCAATTTTTGTATAAGGTGATGACAAACGAACGCCGTTATCTAATATCTCAAACGGTACACAAATTTAATATTATTGACATCTTTTTTTTACATTATCTTAGTTTTATGTAAGTAATTAAATTTTTTTTCACAGCTTTGTCTGATGAACAAAAAAGAAATAACGCGGCCGAGTGTCGCCGAATTAGAAAATTACACTTGGATGCAAAGAGATACAAGGTCACCAATCATACTAATGTACTACAACATTTACCACCGCCTAGAATATTCAACGGTGATTCAATTTAATGTTCCAACCATTCTATTCCGCAAGGCTCAACCTTCCAAACTACATTGAATGTTTTTACACCCGGTAAACGAATAACAATTTTTAATTTATATCTATATATAAAGTTTCAACTTCCAATCCCTATTTATGATTAGAGTAAATTTTGTTTGTGTCTGTTTTTTTTATAGGTCAATTGCAACCAACTCCTTTGTCGAATATCTCAAATGGTATTTTTATTTATTTAAATAACATATTCCATCTTATAAGAAATAACTACTTTGTTATTCACTTTATTATATAAACTAGTATTACTTTATATGTTCTTTATACGTTTGAAGTCAACGTGAACATTGCATCGGATTCTCGAAAATCCAGAAATATGCAAATGGATGCTAAGAGAAAGAGTGTTAAGCAATGTGAAAATACAAATCCCTCACAATTCAAAAATAGTTTGGTTTCAATCGATATATCATCCGTTACAACAACCTTCAACAACCCTTTTAACGCATCTTTTTCGGGTAATAATTGTTTGTAACATTTAATAATTTTAAGCGTTAATTTTTTCACTTTATGTCAATTTTTTTACTTTACCCTGTTATTTTGTTATTTACTTTATGTATCAACAGGTTCTACAGAACGCACTCCTTTGTCCAATATTACAAACGGTATTGTAATTCTATCTTACTTAAGTTTTTATCATACTTCAGTCCAAACTTATTTTATTTTTATCTATTGTTTCAGTGCCGGAACTCACAACACAACATTCTGTAGAGTTTCGAAAGTTCAGAAAAGTACAACTTGATGCAAAAAGACGTAAAGTAAATTCTATTACTGGAACTCAAAAACAATCTAATTTTACAACTCCTACTTATCCAACCACATCTGGTACAACTTGCTATGTGTCTATTAATTTTCAAAATTTTTAATTTTTTTAATATAAAATTTGAAATAGTTAATATTAATTTCAGGTGGACTCAATAATGTTGATACAGTTTCACTTGCATCATCTTCTGTGCAATCAGAAACCATGAATACATTAAGAAGTAATCGACGTTGCATCTCACCTGTTCGCATGGTTAGTTTGTCTGACGAAGAAGCTGTCAACCCTCAACCAACTAAAGACTTGCAATATAAGGGTGTCTCTAAAGGTAAATATTAAGTTTACAAAACAGTTACAACTTCATTGATTTCTTTTATGCGTTAATTATTTTATTGATTTATATTTGACAGATTATCTGGATCACGTTGATCAAACGGTTGTATGTGAGATGTGTAATGCAAAATTGTGGAGATCAGAAGCTGGTAAAGGCCTTAAGGTTTCTGGAAGAACAACTTACATGCTATGTTGTTTTTATGGAAAGGTACAACTTCCAGATTTCAAAGAGAGCAGTTTAGATTATCAGAATCTTTTCAAAAACACAGAATCGAAGAGCAAATATTTCTTAAAACACATTCGCCGCTTCAATTCCATGTTTTGTTTTACTTCAATGGGAGCCAAGGTTGACTCAAATATCAATAGAGGAAAGGCTCCATTCATATATAGAATAAGTGGAGAAAATTATCACACCTTGGGTGGTCTTACTCCTAAAGATGGTTCTAAACCGAAATTTTCTCAGTTTTATATATATATATATATATATATATATATATATATGACACCGAAAATGAAGTCTCAAACCGGGAAACGATTTATAGGTAATATTCTTTACTTTGTTACTTATTTTTTAGTTTTTTAGGTAAATATTAATTTTTATCAATTTTATTATTTTTTTGATCTTTTCAGTAATGAAAAAGGAGAGTCTAAGGATATTTCTCACGAACTTGACATTGAAATCATTCAGTACTTGAAGTCGATGTTAGACTCAAATAATCAGCTTGTGAAAAGCTATAGGATTGTACGTGATTGAATTCAAGAAAATCCTGAAGTTAACCTTAAATTACGTCTTATTGGTAGGAGATCTAAAGACGGCCGAACATACAATTTACCCACTTCATCTGAAATTGCCGCCCTTATTTTGTCAAACGATGATGACCAGCTTGACAATAGAGATATTGTTGTCGAGTTAAGAACAGAGGGTCTTCAGCGTATAAGTGAACTTCATCCGTCATATCTAGCTCTCCAGTATCCATTGATTATTCCCTTTGGAGAAGATTGTTATAGGGTTGATATACCACATAGGGAAGAAAGGAAATCTAAAAAGAAAGTAGATTCAAAATGTTCAATGAGAGAGTATTTTGCATATCATATCCAAGACAGAGTTAGTAAGTTCTCATTGATTTTGAATGCAAGGCGACTTCTTCAACAGTTTTTGGTTGACGTTTATACCATGATAGAGAGTGAGCGCTTATTTTATGTCCGTTTCCAGCAACATAAACTTTGGTGCGAGACTTATACCAATCTTCAAACGTTGAACCAAAATGGACCTACTGATTTGTCAAAAGTAGGGACGCCTGTAATTTTACCCTCTTCTTTTACTGGTGGTGCACGTTACATGAGGGAAAATTATCTTGATGCAATGGCTATTTGTAAAAAGCATGGATACCCTGATTTTTTTTATTACAATCACATGCAATCCCAAATGGCCTGAAATTAGAAGGTTTCTTAAGGACAAGAAGACAAATCCAGAAGATAGGCCAGACATTTTAGCTAGACTATTCAAAGTTAAGCTAGACTCAATCATGAAAGATTTACGTGAAAAATCATTATTGGGCAAGACTTCAGCAGGTATAATTATTTACGAAAAAAGTTAAGTTTCAATACGTATTCATAGATTATCATGTTTATATAATTACTATCATGTTTATATTTATTAAGTTTCTAACTACATTTTTTAACTTAATATTACAGCTGTTTATACTATAGAGTTCCAAAAACGTGGTTTACCACACGCTCACATCTGTCTGTTTCTCAAAGATGACAGTAAGCTTCCCACGATTGACCATGTTGATCGTTTTGTTTCTGCTGAAATCCTTGATAAGAAAGTAGATCCGGAGTTGTTTAGTCTTGTGAGTGACTTTATGATTCATGGACCCTGCGGACGTGAATATCCCAACTGTCCATGCATGTTTAACGGTAAGTGCTCCAAGAAATTTCCAAAGAAGTTTTCTTCTGCATCAACGTTAGATTCAAATGGATACCCGGTTTATAGAAGAAGAGACTCAGGGCTAATTGTTGAAAAAGGAACTGCTAAGTTAGACAACAGAAATGTGGTTCCTTATAACGCAAAACTTTTAAAGCGTTACCAAGCACATATCAATGTTGAATGGTGTAACCAGGCTGCTTCAATTAAGTATTTATTTAAATACATTAATAAAGGACCTGATAGGGCTATAGTTGCTTTTGTAGAAGATGATGGAGAAGGTCAAGAAGTGGTTCAAAAAGATGAAATCAAAAAACATTTTGATTGTAGGTTCCTTTTAGCATGTGAAGCTTCATGGAGGATATTTAAAAACGAAGTGCATTATAGATACCCTCCAGTTATAAGGCTTCCATTTCATCTGCCCGGTGAGCAAAGTGTTGTATATGGTCCAAAAGAAAATCTTCAAAACGTTCTCGATAAACCAACAGTGTCTTCAACAATGTTTCTAAAATGGATGGAACTAAACCAAAGTGAGGTTGTGGCACGTGAACTAAGTTACATTGAAATCCCAAGTAAATTTGTTTGGAAAACAGAAGAAAAAAAATGGGACTTTCGAAAGATAGGTAAGTCAATTGGTCGTGTTCACATGGTTACTCCATCCACGGGCGAGGCGTATTTCTTGAGAGTTCTTCTCAATAAAGTAAAAGGCCCTAGATCATTTGAGGAGATAAGAACAGTCAATGAAAAAGTTTTACCAACATTTCGTGATGCATGTTATGCTCTTGGCCTCTTAGACGATGACAACGAATATGTAGAAGCTATAGAGGAAGCTCATTATACTGGTTCAGGATACTCTCTTCGTAATTTGTTTGCGACGGTGTTGGTGTCTAATACCTTATCTAGGCCTGAGCATGTTTGGCAAAAAACATGGAAATACCTGTCAGATGGTATTATGCGTAGACACGAAGATTTATTCGATATTGAAGGTAAATAATTTACGTTTAAATTTTTTTTGTCCCTTTTGTTTTATATTAATAATTACACACTTTATCATTATCAAGGTTGTGTCTCACTGATGATCAAATCAAGAACATTACATTGCTTGAGATTGAGAAACAGTTGCTTCGGAATAACTCAAGCCTACGTAGATTTCCTTCTATGCCGTATCCTAATACTGATTCTATAGCAGCTGCAAATAACCGTTTGATTCTTGATGAGCTGAATTATCAAGTAGGTTCGCTTGCTGAGGAATTTGCTACAAACTCACGTTCTTTAACTGATGAACAGCGCTCAATTTTTGATGAGATCATTCATGCGGTTGATTGTAACAAGGGTGGTCTATTCTTTGTTTATGGTTTTGGAGGAACTGGTAAAACCTTTTTATGGAAAACTTTGTCTGCTGCTATAAGATCTAAAGGATAAATTGTTTTGAACGTTGCATCCAGTGGTATTGCTTCTCTTTTGTTATCCGGTGGAAGGACGGCGCATTCTAGGTTCCGTATACCTTTGAATGTTACTGAACAGTCCTTGTGCGGTATAAAGCCAAATAGTGATGAGGCTGCTTTATTGAAACAAACTAAGTTAATTATTTGGGATGAGGCTCCAATGACTCATAAACATGCTTTTGAAGCACTTGATCGTACAATGAAGGATGTCTTGAAGTCAACTTCTTCACTTAATTCTGAGTTGCCTTTTGGTGGTAAGGTTATGGTTTTAGGTGGTGATTTTAGACAGATCCTTCCTGTTGTTCCCAATGGTAGTAGAAGAGATATTTTAAATGCCTCAATAACTTCCTCTCCTATTTGGAATAGTTGCAAAGTGCTTACATTAACAAAAAACATGAGGTTAACATTGGGTAACAACACATTTGAAACCGCAGAAACAAAGCTATTTGCAGACTGGCTTCTTGAATTAGGTGAGGGTAAAGTTGGTGATTCAATTCATGATGATGAGGCAGATGTGGAGATACCAAATGATCTTCTTATTAAGGATTCATCAGATCCGATTTCAAGATTAATTGACTTCGTCTACCCTTCACTTGTTCAACTTTACAAAGATAAAGATTACTTTGGAGAACGAGCAATACTTGCACCTACAAACGAAGTAGTACATGAAATTAATGAAAGGTTGCTTGCATTGTTGCCTGGGGATGAAGTCGAGTATCTAAGCTCTGATAGTATATGTCAGATTGAGAACGCTAATAATCGTTCGCAGGAAGACTTATATTCCCCTGATGTCCTTAATGGTTTGAAAATTTCTGGGTTGCCTAATCATAGATTAACACTAAAGGTCGGTGTTCCCGTTATGTTGTTGAGAAACATAGATCAACAAAATGGATTGTGTAACGGTACGCAATTACGAATCACCAAACTTGCAAAGCGTGTTATTGAGGCCGAAATCATATCAGGTGGAAACATTGGTATCAAAACTCTTATTCCTAGAATAAATATGATACCATCTGATATCAAGATTCCTGTAAAGTTCCAAAGGCGTCAATTTCCAATAAGCGTATGTTTCGCAATGACCATCAACAAAAGCCAGGGTCAGTCTTTATCTAAGGTTGGATTGTATTTAAGAGAACCTGTATTCTCACATGGCCAACTTTATGTTGCTTTGTCAAGAGTAAAAAGCAGGGCAGGAGTGAAGTTACTTATACTGGATGATAATGGGAATGTGAAAACTAAAACCAGAAACGTGGTGTATAAAGAAATATTTAGGGGCTGTTTGGTAGCCTCTTAATCAACCTCTTAATCATTCAGGTCTGAATCATTCAGCATTCAGACTGTTTGTTTCAGCATCTGAATGGAATGATTAAGTGCTGAACCATTAAGCTAATAAGAGATGCTGAATGATTAAGCTCTTAACCATTCAGAGCCTCTTAACAATTCAGACCATCTTAATGATTCAGCACTTAATCAACCAAACAGCCCCTTAGTGATATTTGAATAAAATTTGTATTCGTTGTTTTATACTTTAATACAATATTTTTACTGTATTTTTCTTATACGTTATAATTCCCTAAATAGATTTACGTTGGTGAACCGCGTGTACATGCGGGCAAAAATCTATTGTTTTATAAGAGAAACCATAAGAAGGGATTTTCACCACAATCAACGTTTAATCGTTTTTATTTTTCCATATTTGGGATTTTTTATTAAATGTTGTGTAATTGTGATGTTATTACAATAACTATTTAAAGAAAACAAATCATGTACTCCACATCCAAAAATGTTAGGAGATCAAATCCTCTAATGTACACATATATATTATTATAATGCATAATGTATACTTGAATGCTTCTCGCATTTTAGGAACAAACGATGTCCTCCATTGAGGGCCAATGAATACACAACAACCAATTGAGAGACGACAACAAGTCAATCATGGATACAAAGAGAAAAGATGATTTTTAGTTATGGATTTCAATTTTGGGTCAGCAAGCCAATCATGGAACACGAAAAGATGATTTAAATTATGGGCCACTTCAAAGATATATATATCGATTCAATGATGGATCGACACAGATAGAAAAGATGATTTAAGTTATGGGTCACTTAAAGATATATAGTGATTCAACTATGAATCGACACAAATAGAAAGAAATGATTTCAGTTATGAATCACCTAAAGATATATAGTGATTTAATTATGAATCGGCAAAAATAGAAAAGATGATTGCAATTAATAAGTTCTTATTAGTTGTTAATGTGTTATCAGTATGTATTACTCTTTGTGAAAATTCACTTATGATGGTCTAAAGTAACATAATAATTAGGGAAAATCACCATAATGGCCAAGATTTGGTCAAATTTACCAAAATAGCCACCTCTCATCTTTTGGGAGAGTCTGCTCACAGGTCTCGAGGCGTCTTCGTGAGACCTCGGTGATGGACCACTAGCTGAGCGACACCTCACCCGTCTCCTCACCCGTCTTTGGAGAGACGGTTCCCGAATCCCAAGACGTCTTTGTGAGACCTCGCCTACACACTTCCCAACTCTTTCCTCTCTCTCTCTCTCTCTCTCTCTCTCTCTCTCTCTCTCTCTCTCAACAACCTTCCGCAAGTTTGAAGCTTCCGCAGACAAGCTTCCGCAGAAATGTAGAAACCATTTTTTAAACCATTTTTTTCTCTGGCGACTTGCTACCATCGTTTCGGCAAACAGAAATCATTTCCTTCGCTAATTTGCAGGTTTCCGGCTTGACTAAATTTGTGGATCTGGTACTGAAGTTTTGCACACCATCTTAAGTCAAATTGTTTTGATTACGCTTGCCTGCATATTGTGCTCCACAATTAAGTTTTTCAAATTGGATTGATGAGTTAGTCAGGTTAAAGATTAGTGAGCTTGATTTACGGGTTCACCAGTATCAGTTACCTCAAAGCATTTTCAGTTGCAAAACTCTCACAAAATTAAGATTAGATTGTAGTGTCTATGATTATTATATTAATGTTTGGGAGCTTAAGTGTGAGATTAATCTTCCTTATCGTTGAGAGAGAGAGAGAGAGAGAGAGAGAGAGAGAGAGAGAGAGAGAGAGAGAGAGAGAGAGAGAGAGAGAGAGAGAGAGAGAGAGAGAGAGAGAGAGTTGGGATTCGGGAACCGTCTCTCCAAAGACGGTTGAGGTGTCGCTCAGCTAGTGGTCCATCACCGAGTTCTCACGAAGACGTCTCGGGACCTGTGAGCCGACTCTCCCAAGAGATTGGAGGTGGCTATTTTGGTAAGTTTGACCAAGTCTTAGCCATTTTGGTGATTTTCCCTAATAATTATGCATCACTTGGTCAATAGTTCACACGAGAGGTTTTTTTTTTTTTTTTTTTTTTTTTTTTTTTTTTTTGTTTTGAACGGTAAATTTCTACTTCTTGTGGGACTTGAACCCATGACCTCCCCCTTAGGTGTTTCTAAAAGCTTTGCTTCTACCATTGGGCCACCAACCCCAATAGTTCACATGAGAGTTAACAAATACTTTAGTCTATAGTTTTTTTTTTTTTTTTTTGGAACGGCAAACGGTTTTTTATATATATAAAGGCTCAGCAAGGAGCTGACACAAAAATCCCCAATACACGCAAAAGCGACACCAAAAACAGAAAACAAAAAAAGGAAATTACATCATCACATAGACATCAAAATTGAGCCATTCGTTCCAGCTAGGCATAGTAGTCTTCGAGCGATTAGAGATCCACGAATATGCATCTTTCTTGATAAGATTGACCGTCTTCACAATTGGTATGAAAAGATTATTGAACACCTTCTCATTCCTAGCTAGCCAAATTCTCCAAACAGTAGCAATCATAGCCGTGTAAACCGTTTTTTTCCAACGTTTCGACCCCGGAGCAGAAGTAGCCGAATAGAAAAATTCCGAAAAGGAGCCCACATCAGGATTAAAAGGAATCCGCATCCATGTCATAACTTGCCACCAAATGCTTTTAGCCCATAGACAATTGAAGAATAAATGATCCGTATCTTCATCGGATAAAGAGCAGCTATCGCACGTAACAGTAGGTAGATTAACACCCCGATGACCAAGATCCACCTTAGTGGCCACTCTCCCAAGAAGAATCCTCCACAGCAGAAAATTGGCTTTGGCTAAGGCCCATGAATTCCACTTATAGACAAAGAAAACATGGCCACCCATCGCCCTTTGATGCCAATCCAAACGAACATGCCTAACAGCAAAAGGAACACCCTCCGTATTGGGCCAGACCCACACATCGTCACCCACTTTTCTATAAAAATTGTTCAGCAACTGCTGCAGAGCATCCAAACCTGCAGCCTCAGATTCGGAGAAGAACTCGGAGTTCCAGGGAATGTTCCAGCCTTGCTAGATATTATCCGAGCAAACGTGATCAGGAACTGAACCATCTTTAAGAGCCGCTAGCCGATATAATTTAGGAAAACGTTCCCGCAGAGGAGAGTCAATGACCCAAATATCTTTCCAAAATCTAGTTTTATCTCCAACATCAACCTGAACTGTTAAAGTCGACTGAACGGAAAGGCCTGTTTTGTTGAGAATGTCATCGGCTGCACCAATATCTTTCCACGTACCCGTAATGGACTTCTTGATCGGAACGAGAAGGTTATCAATCCTAGACTTGTGAATGGATTGGATCACCCTCACCCAAAGTTGATTGGGTTCGTTCCGGAAACGCCACCACCATTTAGTAAGCATAGCCGCATTGAAATCTTCCACTCCACCTAAACCAAAACCGCCAAGACGCTTAGGTCTAACCATCTTATCCCACTTAACCCAACAGATTTTTTGACCCGTAGCCGATTTGCCACACACAAAGTCGCGTCTAATTCTTTCGATTTGTTTGATAATACACTTTGGGGCTGCAAATAAAGATAAGAAATAAGACGGGACGCTTCCAAGAACCGCTTTAGCTAGGGTCATCCTTCCTGCAAAAGAAAGGGTGTTAGATTTCCATGTGGAAAGCTTCTTTCGGACTTTGTTGAGCACCGGGTCCCAATTCTTGGCTCGCTTCATGTTGCCACCGATTGGAATGCCAAGGTAGGTGAACGGGAGATGACCCGGCTCACACGATAGACGATTAGCCATAGCAACAATCTCTTCATTATCAACATTGACCCCGAACAATTTGCACTTTTTGTGGTTCACCATAAGACCCGAGATAAGGTACCAACATCTAAGAAAACGGGCAATGCTTTCCACATTTTGAGTCGACCATTATCCGACGAATATAACATCATCCGCATAGCACAAGTGAGACATCAAGGGCCTACCATTAGGGAGTTGCAACCCATGGAAGAGACCGGAATTAATCGCTCAGGTCATGAGCATATTGAAAACTTCCATAAGGATAAGAAAGAGGAAAAGAGATAAGGGGTCTCCTTGTCTAAGGCCCCTTTTAAAGGAGAATTCTTCCGTTGGCGACCCATTAACGAGAATAGAGCCACTAGCCGATTCGAGGCATGCCCGTATCCAACAAATCCATCTCGGGGGAAACATCATAAAATCTAACGTGTTAAGGAGGCATTTCCAATTCACCGAATCATAAGCACGTTGGAAATCCACTTTAAAGATCAACGTTTTAGTTTTGGATTTCTTAGCCCATGAAACCATCTCCCCAAGCATCAACGGACCATCGATAATATTTCTACCTCCGACAAAAGCCGATTGGGTAGGCAAAATTAACGAATTAATAATACCTTTCAAACGATTGGCTAGCACAGGCGATAATCTTGTATAGCGAACCAACAAGGGATATAGGTCTAAACTCGGCAATGTCTTGAGGGTCCGGAAATTGGCGATTAAGGCAATGAAAGTCGCATTACAGCCGGGCCCTATACAACCGGAATGATAAAAGTCCCGCATCATCTTCATAACTCCCGGCTTAAGCAAATCCCAATACTTCTTAAAGAACTTGAGCGAGAACCCGTTCGGGCCGGGCGCTTTGCCTCCATTACAGCTTTTAACGGCACCCAAAACCTCCTCCAAAGAAAAGGAAGAAGCTAACAACTCGCTTTGAATATGGCTAAGTTTAGGCAGGCCCAAGTTGGAATATAGCGGTCTGTTGCGCATAGGTTCTTTGAACATCCTTTTGTACCACCCTTTAATGCAATCTTTCAGCCGAGTAGGGTCCGAAACCCAGGAACCATCGAACAGTAAACCGTTTATGCGATTTCGAGCCAGCTTAAAATTCACCACCCGGTGAAAATAATTAGTATTATCATCTCCTTCTTTAATTCACTGTAACCGTGCCTTTTGATGGAGATCTTTAGCCTTAATTTTTTCCAACTCCGAAATTCGGATCCGAAGCCGGACCCTTTCTTCTTTTTCTGCACTCGTGAGGGCTCTATTTAGCGCTAAATTCTCAAGAGATTCGGCAGCCCTGGAACACTCAATAAGGCTCTTGTTATTCTCCTCTTGAAGCTTAGCTCTCCACTTAATCACCTCCTTTTTAATTCTTTTAAGAGCCGATGCCATACAGACCAAGCCCATCTCAAGAGTCGCTCTCCACTGAATGATTAGCCACAATCAACCTGAGAGCAGGGAACTCAAGTCAACTGTTGAACAATTTGAAAGGGGTAGGGGCAAAATCTTTCTTCTCACAAGAAAGAACAATAGGACAATGATCGGACAATCCTTTTTTGAGTACATCAACGGTAGCACTCGGCCAACGATTCATGAAATTGGCACACACCAGAAAACGATCTAACTTACTGAATTTGACATCCAGTTGGTTGGAAATATAGGTGAACTTGCCGCCCGACATACGATATTCCAAAAGATCCGCGTCCTCAATAAAAGTATTAAAGTGAGTGGCCGCTTCGAGATCGAACATGGAGTTGAGTCTTTCTGAAGGACCTGGACATCGTTAAAGTCACCGAGGAAGACCCACTCACCCTCCAATTGGTTCTTGATATCCAACAGATTATCCCACACAACCCTTCTCTAACAGGATCATTAGGAGCATAAACATTGACGACATTGAGACGCACCAAATGCCCCCCAACAAGACCCGAGGTAACAATAAAGCAAGAGCCTTTGACAATATCATCCACCTTGAACCAGTTATGATCCCATATCGAAGCCACTCCACCAGACCTTCCAATCGCATCAATATGAGCCGCTTCGAATATGGCGTTACCCTAGAATTTGCCCCAGTAATCAGAATTAATCGAATGTTGGTGTGTCTCTTGGAGGCCAAGGAAACAGGCCTTCGAACTAATTTTCACCCTTTTGACCCAACCCGGCTTCTCACAACCAATAACCCCCCTGACATTCATCGACAAAAAATCATTTGGAACAATTAATCGCCCTTTCCCCAACAACAAGTTTTCTAACCTGATTACCATGCCCTTCCAGATTAATGCTGAGAGAGTCTCCATAAAGAATGGTACCATCCACTTCCTCCTCAAAATCATTGAAACCCTTATCTACAGTGTCATCGGAAAAGCTCAATTGAGGTGACCCGGCAGGATTGTCATTCTGCAAGTCAGCTTCTGCACGATTAAGGGCACGGAAGGAGTTGGCAATCGTTTTCCGTTGTTCAGCATCTCGTTGGATAAGGTCAGCAAGGTCAAAAGGATCACTATTGACACTCAAATTTAAATCAGGGGTGACATAATCTTTTAGCCCACCAAATTCACCCAAGCGGATATTGGGCTCGGCCTGGTCCACCAAGTTAGGATTGGAATGTGTATTAAAAGAGTGGGCCTGATCCAACGTGGCACTAGCATGAGAATTGATTAAATTGAGGTGGTCACCCCTAGTGGCCCCATCTGGGGAAACAAACTCGGCGGATTGGGTGGCCCTACCATCAACATTGGAAGTTTCCCCTTGTGTCTTTCCCATGCAGGGTGATTCTATATCCCCATGCACCTCCAACACCCTTTCAACTTCCACCCCTTTGTTAACCTTCCCCACTATAACGGATTTAATTTTTCCGGTCACCGGACTACCAGAATCCACCGGTTCCACACAGTCATTAACAATAACAGACTTGAATTTGCCAAAGGGCCCAAACGTCGGCAACTCCCCCGAACCTGCCTGACCAGTTTGAACATCCGAATAACTACCTTCCGGACTATCCGTGGACATATGAAACTTCGACAGGCATTGGGGCAGCCAAACATGATCGAACTCCACCGCCCAGACGCGGAAGATCTTCTCATTCCAGACTAACTTAAATTCATGAGAGATGTTCAGGCCTTGGTCCGTTAAAACGGCAACTCTATCAACCGACACATCGGCAGCTTCAATCTTAGCCGAGGATTTGGAGATAAGTCTCCCACATCTCTCACCAATACGATTAATGACATGTCGATCCCAAAGATTTAACGGAATGCCAATGATCTTTAACCAAGCTACACGATCAAAAGAAATATCCACACCGTCCCAAATATAAAGCCGAAGGAACCATTCAGACCATAGTTCATATTGGGAATCAAGGAACTGGGTAGCCACTTCAGAGGAGCGAAAGGATATGAGAACCTTAAGCCCTCCGATGTATCTGACCATAACCCCCCAAGGTTTAAGATAATCCAAAATGGAATCAAAATTCAATAGCATCTGGAATTCTTTAACTTCACCAATTAAAGACTTATCCTTCCATGTCGTTCTAGCATGAGAAATCACCGGAGGTAAGTCAATGATATTGCTAGAGACATTAGGAGGCTTTCCCAAAGCAACATGGAGGTAGTTCATATCTGGTCTCGACCCATCCACCGAAACAGAAGGCAGATCCGTAGGTTTAGCCTTCACCGGGATCTGCTGAACAATATTTCTAGGAGGTCCCGAGGTGACAACTGGGCTAGCTGATTTGTCATTTAGGGAACCATCCCGGTTAAACTTAGCAAGATTCACCCCCAAAACTGCCCTATTAATGGAGACTTCCCGAAGAATTTCCAACCAATCCTCAGCCACCTGAACTCCTGAAAAACGAATGAAACCAAAGCAGTTACCTGACCCGTCACGTTTTCGAGGGACGAAGGCATTCTCCAGGTTATCAAAATGCTTAAAAGCTTCCCAGAGCCTCTGAGAAGAGCAGCTCTCCGGGAGATTAGAAACAAAAAAGGACGTGGTGTCTCAAACTTTGAATGTGTTTCGCGAATCTTTTCTCCTTTTGGTACTCCTTCTTGCTGATCACCTGCATCCATGATTCTTCTTGCTGCTTGTTTCCATTGAAAAGCCTGCTCCTTTCCTCCGTCTTCCTTGCTCTACTGTCAGCCAGGTCTTCATTCGAGAGACGGATAGGGCCACGTCTCTTGGTCTTCATGAGAGAGTTTTTTTTTGAGATGGTGGTGCTTTCTATTAACTAAAAGACAGGTAGGGTAGTTGTTGCTTGGCTTTAGTCTATAGATTACCATGCACACTTGCATATAAATTCGTTTTCAATAATCACGCGTTATAAAATTTATGCATCACAATTATTACACCTGTAACATTTATACTTTTATGTATTTCTTAAAAAGAACTAAATTATGTAGGAAGTTATTTCAATTAAAAAAATGGAGGCATAAATTTGAACTACCACGTCCGCGTGAGGTTGGTTTCTCACATGCGCTTCTAGTCACTTCCCATATCTATATCTATATCTATATCTATACTACTATATAATGAGTTTTATATGGATAAAATTATCATTTCATATTCCTTTAAATGGGTAAAAATGTAATTTCATTTAGTCATCAAGACAAATTAAATACAACTACTAAATCAACTTGTTTATGTGACACCCCAGGAAAATCCCACATCGGCCGTGGCCAGGACAGATCCTTGGTTCATAAGTAATGTCTTGCCTCTTAAATCACCAACGCGTTTTGGGGCTTAATGTTAGTGGATGAGAGGAGAACTCCACAGTTAAGCGTGCTCAGGTGGGAGAAATTCCAGGATGGGTGACCTCCGGAGAAGTCTCCACCAGGGCACCCAAAAACAAATCCGTGAGCTCTGGATGGGCAACCCATCGGGGCAAAGCGAACAATATTGGTGGTGAGAGAGGCGGGGTGTTACAGATGGTATCAGAGCCACTCCTGTGCCGTTCGGGATGGTGGGTGCATACCTCATCAGGGACGATGAGACTCTAACTGGGGGGGGGGGGGGGTGAATGTGACACCCCAGGAAAATCCCACATCGGCCGTGGCCAGGAGAGATCCTTGGTTCATAAGTAATGTCTTGCCTCTTAAATCACCAACGCATTTTGGGGATTAATGTTAGTGGATGAGAGGAGAACTCCACAGTTAAGCGTGCTCAGGTGGGAGAAATTCCAGGATGGGTGACCTCCTGGGAAGTCTCCACCAGGGCACCCAAAAACAAATCCGTGAGCTCTGGATGGGCAGCCCATCGGGGCAAAGCGGACAATATTGGTGGTGAGAGAGGCGGGGTGTTACAGTTTAACCTATTAAAAACTAGTGGGTTTACCCGCGCGTTGCTGCGGGGTTTAAATAAGACCCAATGACAAAGAATACACATTGGCTAATTTTCTTAATAAGATGCCTATAACTCCTTTGTAGTGCAAAGAATGCGCATCATGGTAAATTTACATATAACTCCTTTTGTTTACAAAATTGAACAAAAAAATCCATAGTTTTTTTCTGTTAACAAACTATAAGCAAATGTTGAAGAAGCATAGAAAAATACAACAATAAGAACAAAAATAGTAGACACAACATGTTGTAGAAGCATGGCAAAAAAACAACAATAAGCATAAAAAAACTGTAGACACAACTAAAATAGTTCCTTGCAAAACATCAATACCTGATAGAAATATTAGAACCTACATCAACATTAAATCACAAAGACTTCGTTACCTGTTAAGTAAACATGAGGCACAAGGAAGAAAGCAGGCACATAGAAGAGGAATGGAAGCCATTGAGTAACAAATTCATCTTCAATTGCACTGAAAAATTAAAAGACATGAATGAAAAATTAGTGTTTAGGAAAAAGAACAATCGTAATTTGATCAAAGAACATTATGCTTTTAGTTGAGAGTCTATGAAGGGGAGGCACAATAAATAGGTAGGGCAATTAAAGGAGAATGACATTCAATAGTAGTGAATGCGATTGAATTGAGAAACCATTTAATTGAAAGACGATGAAGGGCCTTGAGAAGATGTGACACCCGGCAAATTCTGGTTAACAACATTGTCTAGATGAAAGTCTACCTTAGCGAGTCACGCGTATATTTGTACTTAACTGGGTTAGTTAAGTCGGGTTATGGTTCGGGAACTATCGGTTTAGTCTAGACGATCATTGGATGTTGGTCTAGAGGTTCATTAGATGTCGGTCCTTAACCAAGTGTACAAACGGTGACGATCGGTAGGATCGTCAGGGCATACGGAACATACGAGTCTCGAGTCCCGGGAATTGGTGAACGAGTGTGAATATGTGTATTTACTTGTGTTATGTGTTTATAATCATTATGTGACTTGTCGGTACGTTAATATGTGTTAACATATGTTAAAACGGGGTTTAACGCGCAAAACACACGAAACAGGCCCATATAGGCGATCAGGATAGCCCAATCGCCTATATGTGGGGCGACTGGGAACCTTAGGGGCGATCAGGGGACTGATCGCATGACTGTTCATGCGATTAGGCCCCGATCGCATGAACTTATACGCGATTAGGCTTCCTGATCGCGTGTAAAGCTGCATAATCGCATGTTACGTGCTGGACGACTAAAAACGACTATAAATACCATACTTAACCTCCTAAACTTCATTATACAAACCCTAGTCGTCCCATAACCCGCCCCAACACATAAACAACCTCTGGAAGGCGATTTTTGATCAAAACACAAGGTTTCAAGCTTGAATCATCATTCTTTCATAATCCTAAGGTTTGGTTTTCATCCACAAATCTTTATAAACGTTTTTAATCAATCCCTAATGGTCCAGACCTGTTCTTAAACGAAAAAGCTTTCTGAAAATCGTTAATAAGGGTTGTTAATCGGATTATAACTAATATACATGCGTTATGGGTGTGTATGATTAGAAAGCTAGGATTTTTATGATTCATGATGATGGATTGATATGTTATTATGTTAGATCAGAATTGATATTGATAGTATGATGATAGAAATCTGAGTAATTGATTATTAGGGTTATTGTTATGCATGTTAGTATGATGATTGCATGCTATGTGTATGGTGTTTGGATTTCGTGATTGCATGCAGGGCTGATAATACGAGGCAAAACGAAGGGTTTTGGTTGAAACATGTTTAGGGTAGTGTTTGGGATGATATTGGGTAGTTACACACGTTCTGGATCTGATTTGGAGCGTTAAACGCGCGAAAAACTGGAACAGCAAGGTTACAGGCGATTAGGATTGCTAATCGCCAGTTTTACATGCAATCAGGGCCAAATCGCATGAGTTTACATGCGATCAGCCCCAAATCGCATGAGTTTACATGCGATCAGCCCTACTCACGTGAACTTACATGCAATCAGCCCTGATCACGTGAACTTACATGCAATCAGCCCTGATCACGTGAACTTATATGCAATCAGCCCTAATCACGTGAACTTATATGCAATCAGCCCTAATCACATGAACTTATATGCAATCAGCCCTAATCACATGAACTTATATGCAATCAGTCCTAATTGCTAGTTTACGTTTCCTAATCGCGTGTACTACTGTTGTAAGTGTAGATTAGCATTCCGAGACCCAATTTGACATGTAGTAACATGCTAGGAACCTCGTAACATATATGATAACTTGGTAACATATGTTTGGATGTAATTCGGTGATACGTGAACTATGTGCTATAACTTGTTGTGCGTTAACGTATGTTAAGTGTAATTGAGTTATTGTATGTTTTGGAGCGTAAACATAACACGGGGAGTCTCGGGTCACCAATGGGATGTTGAGTCTTGTACTTTGGGTCAGTTAAACAGTCACGGTGTTTTCAAACAAACTTGGTTATGGTCTGGACATCTAGGGACTAATTAACCTGCGGGTTATTAGTCTAAGTACTTGTAACTGTCATATGTTAGGTCGCCGCTTACGGGACTAGCATAGCAGCTGGGTTTACTCGGGTTAAGGAGTAACGCAACTTAAGGTGAGTTTACGGCCCCTCTTTTAAACTGGTTTTATACTTTCGGGGGAGAAAACATGTGTTAAAACGATTATTTGGTAACTACTGTCATACTATGGGTTTCTATTGTGTACTACACGATCTTTGGAAGTCCCGGGGGGAACCATGAATGTGCGGGTTTGCACAACGGGGAAATGTGAATAGCGCTATTGGGAGTGACCAACCCCGCTCGTCGGCTTGGAGGGCCGGGCGAGTGCATATTGTCTCAAACAGGAACAACAGGAACAACTGGTACTTTTCGGGCATAACATCTGGTATTCGAGTTAGTAATGGTTTTCCAATCGTGGTAGTAACAAAACGTACGCCTAGCTAGCGTATACTGGTTTTCGATTTATTATAGTATGGACAGGTGGACTTGGTACTTGGATACAAAACCTGTAAACTCACCAGCATTCTTGTGCTGACGTAAACTTTTACATGTTTTCTCAGGTCGCTAAGGTAGCACGACTGGACTAGGACGCACACGTCTGCACGGCGTCTAACTAGGGTTGCATGGTCTTTTTAACGTTGAACTATTATTTCATTGTTGAGATACTGTTTTTGAATAAGCTTCCGCTGTAAACAGGATTTTAAACTATGTTTTGAAATCGCATTTATATTCATTTAGACTTGTTTATTGTGATCGTTGGTTTGGATCCTGGTTTGTCATGCGTCTCGCGGTAAAACTCCGCAAGTGGATTTTGAGGGTGTGACAGATTGGTATCAGAGCCAATGGTTATAGTGAACTAGGACTGCATGTAGAGTCTAGTCTATAGCCGAGTCGCACACACTAGACGATCACATGGTACTAAACATTATGGTGGTTTACGTATAGTCTTGTCGGGGTGTCTCTAAATCGTTGGTCTTTCTACGTTACATCATCCGTTCTATCTTAGGTTGGGTTACTTGTTTTCTAGGCAGTGTAGTCTATTGGAGTAACTCGTGTGCTCTTGAGATTTGTCCAAGGCTCGGACATCTCCCTTTCGCGCTCCAATAGAAACACTTGTCATAAACTACCGTAGTATTACAGTGTGTAGCTAAGAGTCTATGTTCGGTGATTTGAACCTTGAACTAGGAGAACACTTGGAGGACCATGTAGAGCGGTTTATCATTTTGGGTGCACACAAAATAATAAACCGAAATGCATGGAAGCCCTAGTGAGCTCTGGGTTGAGGGGATAGTCCTGGATTGGATCTAGCTTTGATCTTATGAACATTAGTGGTTATCTTTAACTGCGAAACTAAATTTTTCTCGTTCTCTTCTGCCAGAATCATGTCTGGAGTACGAGGAGGACGTGGAGGTGGTCGCAATGGTGGACGTGGTGGTGGTCGCGGTGGTGCTGGTGGTCGTGGTGGAGGTATTAACCTATCGCAGGCTGATCTGAACAACTTGCTCCAAGATGCCTTTCAGTTAGGGCACAACGGTGGTGGTGGTCCTGTTGACCCACCCCCACCCATGTGCACCTACAAGATGTTCCGGGACTGTAAGCCCCAGGAATTCTCTGGCACTGAGGGTGCGGTGAGCTTGCTTAGGTGGTTGGAGAAAGTGGAGTCAGTAATTCTGATGTGTAACTGTCTCCCAGAAGATCGGGTTAAGTATGCTGCTGCGTTATTCCAGGATGTGGCATTGACTTGGTGGAATGGCATCACCCAGAGTATGGGTATTGGGGAGGCATATGCTATGCCATGGGAGAATTTTGTGTAGTTGCTGAAGCGTGAGTATTGTCCGAGGGAAGAGGTACAGAAGCTGGAGCATGAGGTGTGGAACCTCAAGATGACTGGGTCGGAAATTGAGAAGTATACTGTGAGGCGGAATGAGTTGGCAGTGCTGTGTCCCGATCTGCACGTGCCAGAATACCGTAGGATTGAACACTATGTCTCAGGGTTAGTACCGGAAATTGCAGGGTTAGTAGCTGCGGGAAATCATCCTACGTATGCAGAGGTAGTTCGATCGGCCCATAGGATGACCAACTTAAAAGTGAATGAGGGTATTTTGCCTGCGAAGGGTTCAACTGTTAAGGCCCCAGAGAACAACAAGCGCAAGTGGGAAAATGACGGGAAAGGATCTGGGTCAGCACAGCAGGGTAAAAGGTTTGATAATGGGGGTTCTTCTTCTTCGGGTAACAAGCAGGGTGGTTATGCGGGAAAACTGCCCAAATGCAAC
The DNA here is from genome assembly GCA_028751855.1 of Ambrosia trifida. NCBI lineage: Eukaryota > Viridiplantae > Streptophyta > Magnoliopsida > Asterales > Asteraceae > Ambrosia > Ambrosia trifida. The sequence continues at coordinate 115,390,513 of CM054128.1, forward strand.
AAGTGTGGACGCCATCATCAAGGGAACTGCGACAGTAACCGTTGTCACCGCTGCCAGCGAACAGGGCACTATGCTAAAGATTGTCGGGCTACACTTCCATCGACTCAGGCTCCGACTACTAACTCAGCTTCGACTACTCAGGGAACTACAGGAAAACAAGGATGCTACAACTGTGGTGACACTGGGCATTACAAGAAGGATTGCCCAAAGCTGAAACAGGGTGGGAACAACGGCAATGGGAACAACGGGGGCGGCGGCAGAAATGCACGTGCCTTCGTCATTGGAGCCGCTGAGGCTAGACAGGACCCTGACACAGTCACCGGTACGTTTCTTCTCAATAATCGTTCTGTTAGTGTGTTATTTGATTCTGGTGCCGACAAGAGTTTTGTATCCATGGATGTTAGTCGACTGCTAGATGTAGTACCCGTACTATTAGAGACCAAGTATATTATTGAGTTGGCTGACGGTAAAACGATTGAAGCTACTAGTATCCTTCGGGAGTGTCAATTAGAGTTGTCGGGTTTATCATTCCCCATCAACCTTATGCCGGTACCTTTGGGTAGTTTTGACGTTGTGGTAGGAATGGATTGGTTATCTTTGTATCGCGCGGAGATTGTCTGTTACGATAAGGTTATTCGGATTCCTCTCCCTGATGGAGAATTCCTTTCTGTGTACGGTATCAAGGGTGGTGTTCCGCTAAACATCATCTCTAGCATGAAAGCCCTTAAGTGTCTTCGAAAGGGTTATCCAGCCGTTTTGGCGCTTTTATCTGTTTCTTCTAGTGATGAGAAGAAGATCGACGACATTTCGGTGGTACGCGAGTTTCCTGATGTTTTTCCCGATGATTTATCTGGTCTTCCTCCTCATCGTCAAGTCGAGTTCGGTATCGATCTTGTACCAGGGGCTGCTCCTATTGCTCAGGCCCCCTATCGTCTTGCACCTCCCGAGATGTAGGAATTGTCTAGTCAGTTACAGGAACTCTTGGACAAGGGTTTCATCCGGCCAAGTTCTTCCCCTTGGGGAGCCCCGATCTTATTTGTTAAGAAGAAGGATGGAAGTTTCCGATTGTGTGTAGACTACAGAGAACTGAACAGGTGGACTTGGTACTTGGATACAAAACCTGTAAACTCACCAGCATTCTTGTGCTGACGTAAACTTTTACATGTTTTCTCAGGTCGCTAAGGTAGCACGACTGGACTAGGACACACGCGTCTGCACGGCGTCTAACTAGGGTTGCATGGTCTTTTTAACGTTGAACTATTATTTCATTGTTGAGATACTGTTTTTGAATAAGCTTCCGCTGTAAACGGGATTTTAAACTATGTTTTGAAATCGCATTTATATTCATTTAGACTTGTTTATTGTGATCGTTGGTTTGGATCATGGTTTGTCATGCGCCTCGCGGTAAAACTCCGCAAGTGGATTTTGAGGGTGTGAGACGAAGAGAACAATTTTGGTGACATAATGGCAAGTATGGAAGAAGTTTTTATGTTTTAACTATAAAACCATGATCAAATTACTATCATCTTTTCTCTATTATTTATTTATTATTATTATTTTATTATTACCTTATTATTATATTATATATTATTATTAAGTACCAAACAGGTCCAATAAGGTAATTTCAACATAATTTTAAGATGTTGAATAGACTCTTCACAAATGTCTATTTTTTTGTTATTTCCTTTCCTTTTTACCCCTTGTGTATAACATATCATGCTTATTCTATATGTGTGTAATACACACTTAATATCATTTCCAACATGTAACCCCCCATTTATAGAGAATTAGATGACCACATTAACTTTGTGAAACCCCTCATTATTATAAACCACTTCATAGTCCTCCATTATTACCCACCAACTACTCAATAAGTTATGATTTGCACATGAATGGATAACTTGAAATATCATTCTCTTATCTATTATACTATCTTAATAAGTACCAAAGCAACATGTATAATTGAATCAACCTTAATTCATAAGGGTATAATAAGAATATTTGTCACAATTAAGATGCTTTGTAGAAAAAAGTTTTAAAAAATATATGTAACTAAAAATTAATTAATATTAATATACATTTCAAGAGATAGCAAATTGTTGAAGCTTTTTTAGCTTCTCTTACCCAGTAAGTGTAAGACGACGTCGTAGCGGAGTCTGTGTTTTGTTTCTCTGGTGATACTATACCACCTCCTTCCATCTTCAAATTGAATTGGGAAGTTGGGGAGAATGAATGTTGTTTAATCAGAAAGAGAAAAAGTTTTAAGGTGAGATCTGTGTTAAATTAAGAATGATGCTTAATGAATACTCAATGGAAATAAAAGTTGATAAATTTTATTTTAAAAATTAAAAACCACTTAATAAAATAATGAAGCATTCTGTATTTAAGTGACAATACTATGAAGATCTTTCAAAGAATCAAACCTACAAAAAATATAAAATCTTAGCCACCTCAAAATTTTATATATCCATAAACATGGAAAAAAATAGCTATAAAAAATAAAATAAAAGTAACTTAACATTAAGTAATTGTATTTAGATGAATAAAGGGTATATAAAAATAGCTAAAATCATTAATATTGGACTATATGTTTAAGAACGCTTTTGATCTATTGAAACTCATGGGAACACTTTGGATCTATGAAACTTATGGAAACGTTTTATAAAACATGTGAACTCAATAGCATTATATGTTGACATCTTTTTGGCATGTTTTCTCAGGTCGCTAAGGTAGCAGCACATGAATTAGGCGCACTTGTCTTGCATGGCGTCTAGGGTCTTCTAGTTGCATATTTCAAATATATATTTCAGACTACGTTTATTATGTTTTGGGTTGTAAACACGTTCAAGCTTCCGCTCATGGTTTTGTTATAAAAACTTGTTGGTTTTACTTAAGTATCTTTTACATATAGTTGTCATTCATTGTGACCGTTGACTTGGATCTTGGTGTGTCACGCGCCACGCGGTAAAACCCCACAAGTAAAAAATTTTGAGGGTGTGACAACTTTGATACTTAAATCTTAACTAGTATTTCCCCCCCCCCCCCCCCCCCCCCCCGCGCTTCACTACGGAAACAGGGGTCGACCCGTTAGTAGACATATTGGAGAACATTATTATCTAAGAGAAATAAGGGATCGATAGGAACACCATTGAAAATTAATAAACCTAAATAATATATTCTCCACCAAATTTGATTCATAACCTAAGACAATAGGGAGTGGAGGGGGTGAAGCGTCATGCGACACTTGTGGGACCCATGTGGGGGGGGGGATTGTGGGGAGTGGAAAGGGGGGAAGGACTATTATTATTAATGTGTGTGTGAGAGATTTAAAAAAAAAAACCAACCAACCACAAGCTGCCACATCAAGCCCCACATCCCCCCACGCCATGTGAGTTCTCCCCGCCCACTCCTCCACGCCCACAAAGGGCGGTGTTCCCGCCTGTGGAGGCCACTCCCGCCCCACTCCCTCCACTCTAATGTTTACTTACACATATTTACCATTTGATCAGCCAATAGCAACAGTGTTCCCAATTGATGAACCTCAAGAGTTGATCCTAGCAAATCAAGTACAAAAATGTTATCCTCTCCATTTACAGCAAAGCATTATGAAAGTATATTAAGAAAATTAAAAAGGGTATGACTAAAAGCCAGTCAAATTTTAGTTTATAAAGGTACAAAAAATACTAAAATTATAATGATATGATAACAAATAAGTAATTGATGGATTAATGAGAGCTTACGGTTATTGAGTATAGTACCATGAACCTGGGTGTGATGCTCTCCTGATAGTCTCCATCTAAACCAACCACTGGTATCCATCCCTATTCAATCAGACAAACTACCACTAAAATTACTCGTCCTAAGAAAGGAAAAAAAGTGAATTAAAGTTACCCATGATGTTTTTGATTCCGAACCCTACTATGGCGTTCTAAAATTGTTTAGCAAACTTTCAGCCTTTGTTAGTTAAAACATGGGCTACTTACATGAACTTAGGCGTGCCGTCCCTGTCGTGCTCACAATGAAAAGGCAACTGACAATGTGAATATGATCTCTGTATGGCTGACATGAAATTTGACAATAGGCGCATTAAGCGGTCTCAAATGGCTCAGACATCGAAGAAAAGCAAAGCGCATACGCAATATGGCAACAAATCAGCTGGTTGCGCTGTCAATGCATTATTATTGACATCGTCTTCACAGCCAGTATGCAAAGCCAATAGCAAGCGTCATAGCTATGGAAAAACGATTTTGTCATCATTGCCCAGAACGACAGTTGAATGCGCAATAACAACAGGATGCCACAATGATAGGTGAAATACCACAATTATTAGCAAACATCCAGGCATAAAAAGTGGTCTTAAGGCGTCAGTCTTACATTATCATAAATGAGCATGGTCAATGCATACAACAATCTGCAAGGCTCAAATTATCCCAAGAAGTTATGGTTTATGCCACCATCATAAAGTAAAACAACATCAGAGATTATACCAAAAAGTTAGGTTTTACATCCAATACAACAAACCATAATCGAACCAGCATACCTCTTAAGCAAAAGATTGCCATCATCATCGAGCCGAGCGTTGGTAGTTGTACCACCGCCACCGCCGCCTAAGACGGTTGTCGGATGAACCGGCCACCAGCAACGGATCGCTCCTGCCCTCCAGACACCATCCGGCCGCCGCTAATGGGTTCTCCTGCCCTCCACACCATGACAACCGTAGCAAAAGAATGCCAGATGCCTTTAAATTTCAAAATTGAAAAAGACAATATCTTGTCTTTTCCTTCATCACATGCCCCTGATGTTTGAAATTAGGGCTTTCTTAAGTATTCAAAGCAATTTACTTTTGAAAATCATACACATCCTTCAAAGATTTTGATTTCTATTACCACCCATCAACATCATGAAACCCAAAATATAGGTTACCTAGGAAACACCAATTTCATCTCTCTTTGCCCCCCCCCCTATCTCTCTCGAAGTGGGACTGTTGTAGCGCAACAAAAGCCAAGTCGTCGGCAAAAGGAAACAGTTGCCGAAAACTGGTTATAGAGGAGAGAGAGAGAGATATTAGAGATAGAAACAGGAGAGAAACAAAGTGGTATTCGTAGAAGACAACCAGATATTTTGAAGGAGACGCAAAGAAGAGTTACCACATGGAGACACACGCAGTGAAAACTTGTACCGTTTGCAATAGTGGATTTACACTCACAGTCCACATTTGGTAAGTATAGTATGAATAATTACGAACTAGATGTTTCATATTTACTTTATTAAGCTTGTGTAATAAACGGCTTCGTAAACTTGCATATTAGGGGCCGGGGGGACGAGGCGCTTACCGATTTGGTCACGGGTACCCCACTACCAGCACGGTAACACTGCCGCCACTCGTGCTGGTAGAGGTCCCGTGAACCATTTTCTGGTTGTAGTTAACGGGCCGGTAACCGTGTTTTTCTTATTATTTATTTTACTTTAATTCTGTTTTTATTTATTTATAACCATTTTAAAGCAACATTTTGTTTATTTTTTTTAAAATAAATAAAAACACAAGTAAATAAAAACATAAGACAATATTTATTAATATTAAACATAAATAAAAATACATAAAAACATAGAATATAAAGCTTAGAGTTGACACATGAGTTGCCAGGCCTGGAGATGCTCAAAGTTGCCGCGGTAACGAGCCGCATAGCTCGTCTGGGTCAACTCCACAGCCAACTTCGGCACAATGCCTGGGTGCCGGCTAATGGTACGCTCGTAACACGTGGTCCACCGATCACATTTGTTGTTTAGATCGGTCCACTTTCTCTATAGGCTATCAATTGTGCAGTCGTTTTCGCCGACTTGTTGTTTGAAGTCAGCCAAGACACGGTCCCTGAAGCTTGTTTGGCAACCTCCTGAGCCCCCCGAGCCCCTACGTGGTTGGCGTTGCAACGTTGGGTTGTTTTGTGCATCCTTAACGCACACAACCAAAGCCATTTCTTCGTTTTCGGTCCAACAAGTCATTTTGAAGGTTTGAAGGTGTGAGTGTTGTTGTTGGTGTTCAAGTGTGTTTTCACCACCGTCGTTTATATACAAAAAAAACCAACCGTATCACATGCCAAAAATTGAACTTCTCTGACGGTTAGATAAGATCGATTTAAATAGGATTAAATTTTTTTGACCGTGTTTGGTGTAGACGGTTGAAAAATAAACACGGTCTGACGGTTTGGTGATAAAATTTATAAACCGTGTGAATTTTAAAAAAAAAAAAAGTGTTGTATTTGTATTTAAATGAAAAACAAAAACGAATCAGTGGAGTGCTACCTACAAAAAATGAAATCAGTAAAGTAAAGCAGTTAAGTGATATGACAGTGCATAATTGGTTAAAATCAGTGAAAGAAAAATTATATTCTAGTAGCACCCCTTTCACCCTTATAATAATAATAATAATAATAATAATAATAATAATAATAATAATAATAATAATAATTAAAAAAAATGAACAGGTTGTGTCACTCATATGGATGGGGAATCTAGTGGCCATATAGTGGCAGACAAAATATGCGGGCAAACTCTCCGTAATGTTGGAGAAGGGGTTATATAATCACCAACTTGGTTGGTGAAATTTCTAAGGAAATTAGGTATTAGCTGTGTATGCTTATCTTTGAAATATTATATACATTACTATACTTGCTAAAATCGTATTAATTAGCATTAAAATTTATTGTGTTTGATGTAAAGATTTTTTATAAATTTGATATAGAATTTGTATAAGAATTTACTGTAAAATACTAAAACTAGCTAGTAAATAGGTTGAACATCAATTTAATTTTTTGTCGTAATTAATAAAGAATAGAAAGAACATGCAGGTTATCAGGAACAAACTTTCTAGGTTCTATATGCGTTGTTGTGTGGGCGAGCCAATGTTCAATAATACGAGATATCTTTTTTAAACATTATTCATAAGATATTCTATATATATACTATTTTACTATTTTATTATAAATTCAATCAGCCAATGAATATGTACTTGAAAGATGCCATATTTTTTTGTCTTTGGATAATATGATTCTTCCCCCCTTGCTTTCAAATTTTAGGTACTTCAAAAGCAATCTAATAAGAAACTCGATCCCAACATGTCTCCATGATTTTAAAAAGAAAGAATAATAATTGACTTATATAATTAAAGGTTTATTTTTTATTTTCTTCACACAGGAAACACATGGAAGAAGATGCATTTCCAAACATAAAAGTTAGTTATAGCCTTATAGGATCATTTCACCCTTCGTAATATTTATAAACTTTTTGAAAATTATTAGTTCAACCTAACTAAACTTCTTATCAAATATGACTATATGAGTATATTTTTCGTTTGCTACTCAACGAATCGTTTGAAACTACTTACGATTTGGGATATAGGAAAAGCGGGATTATTTTACTTCATACAAACTATCAAGCAACATAGTTGATTTTTAGCATAAAGCAAGAACACACGAGAAATTCTAAAAGTAAAGAAAGCAAGACGGGTAGTTGAGACGACGTACTTCTCGTTAGAGGACCTATCTATTTTACTTAAGATCAGTGGCGGATCTAGAAACATTTTTCAGTAGTAACGTTTTTCATTTTTTTCATTTTAGTAGCAACGTTTTTCAAATTTCGTAAAAAAAAACAAATTTTCCACTAATTTTCCACTACGCGCGCGAAGTTGAGCCGCAACGTCCGCAACCCCTGCTTGTGTTGTATGTCCGCCCCTGCTTAAGATCATTATAATAACTTCTTGAATTCTTTAAATTTGTGAAGCTTAGAACAAGTTGAGCATAAAATTTGGACCTTCCCACATTTGTGACATGTTTTGTGTACTATCATAAGATATGGTTCTAATTAGGGTCCCACCATGGCCATGCATCATCCATTACCATAACAAATAATACGAGAAAACCCTAAACACTTCGACAAAATTATCCGTTACCGATAACGCATGCCATGGGTGATGGGACTTCATCACCATACATCATAACCAAAAAAAGCCACTTTTTTCAACAAGATACCAAATGGTTTTTTTAACACAAATGTCTAGAGGGACAACCATCATTGCAAAAAGCCAAATCAGTCAATGTACATTTCCTAATTCATAAGGTACAAGTAGTTATAGCAGCACAAGATAAGGAAAAAGATACCTTCTAAGTTCTAAAAGCTAATCTCAACTCATGGAAATAAAAAAGAAAGAAAGAAAGCTAGAACTTCACACAAACAAGCCATCAGTTCATAAATAGAAACCTTAAATTTAAAACCCTAAAAATAAAAGATCTTGTAATTAATATACCAAACATTTTCTTGAAGTCAACTTCTTCTTCTTTGTTTGATATCAAGTCATGTTTAAACTTAGAGCTTGATACATCCATTGAGGGTGTTTGAGTGATACATCTGAAGTATTATTGTTTCTTCTTTTGCCACTCAAAAAACTTGAGTTCTCTCTTGTAACTCTCTCCACTGTCTTAATGTTACTCGACCCCGTTGAGGACGATGAAAAACTCGGTAGCGAATCCGATGATTCGGGCTTAATCGTCATTCTTCGCCTTATTCGGTTAAAACTTGTTGGGGCCAACGTGAGCTCGATGTCACATTCGTCTACTATTTCTTGACCATCTTGTAATGTTTGTGTAACATGGTCATTCCCTTTAGTTGTTGCTGGCTGTTGTTCCAAATCAATAATTTTCTTTTGTTGATAGTTGTTAAAGCATATGTTTTCTTGATGCGTTTGTCTGCTGCCTTGCAAGTTCTTCATCAACATCTTTTGGATTTGATACAGTCTATGAAGCTCATAAACCTTAATTAACAAAATAAAAAATCTAATCAATACCAAAAGATGTACTTGATCTTTTGTAAACACAAAATCCATAAAAAATATGTATACATACCTGCTCTTTGAAGATTTCTTCATGCTTTAACAAAGCCATCTTCATGCATTCTTTATCATATGGTTGAACAAACTTATCCATTATTCTCTTCTTCAATTTTCGATTTAAACAACCAAAGCGAGATCGTATTTTGTGTTGCTAAGATTCAAATCTAAAAAGAGCTGCATTTGTAGAGCATAACTATATAAGGATTCAGAAATTGCATGGCTCTAATGTAACACAAAAAGTTCTAAAATTTTAATTATTAATTCATATGCCACCTTTAATGTTATAAGATCCCATCAGGAAGTGATCGATGAAATTATGATCATATATATATTCTGAAAAATATTGACAAAGAATTTGAACACAAAATCGGCCATTGAAGTTCATATATAAGATCGTACATATGCTTATGGCCACATAATTAGTTTATAAAGAATGTGCACTAGAAGGTTACGTGGGAAATTAACCCTACTGGAACAACTATGGAGGGATGAAAGGATCAATCATTTTATAAAAACTAGTAATTATATGAATCAAAACTTTTGTGGAAAATAATTTCCATAACTGGAGAAGAACACAAGAATAATTAAGGTTTCTTTACCTTTTTGGAAGTGGTCAAGATATTGAAGCAAGTTGTAGTGATTAGAGGTTTTCAACTCCAAGAGTTTCTAGTGATTGTGTTTTAAGAAGAAATAAGGAATATTAGGAGGGGTGGGGGGGGGGGGGGGTAAGGATAGGAGGTGTCTCTTTCTTTGTGTTGCTTACAACTCAGAGTTGTAATAGAGAATAACCACAAACAGCTAATCAGTTTGTTTGATACGCATGATAATATATAACTTTAGGATACACCTTACAATCCTCATGTTCACAATATTTTAAATTATTCGTTAGTTAAAGTAGCAGCTATTTTTATTAAAAGGATGTAATAAATTAAAAGAACTATATATTCATTTAATCTTATATAGTTTTTTTATTTATAAATTTCTGTCCAGTTCAACTTTATTTGCTATTGATTACGATTGAATATTTGTTTTATAGTTAAAGCATGTTATAATAAACAAAGATTGCGGTGCAGTTTTTTACCTGTCTATCTAACACTTATTTGTAGTCGGTTGTTAAGCAAATTGGTTCAAATCTAACATAATTGTTATGTGACAAGTAAACCTATTACACTATCACATGTATATTATAAAAGTGGTCTATGGTATATTGAATTGATTGAATAATAGATACAATACAAGTCTCCTTATATAGGGAGAGCATTAAAGAGATAAACATGGCAACTCTATCTATACATGGCAAATTTGAATTATTCTAAATATATGATAAACCTATCGCTAAGATCCCCCCGCAGTTTGAGCGGACGCGGAGCAGACGGTTAAACTGGACCGAAAAGTCTGAAACAGCTCTCGAGAGAGACCCTTCGTGAAGATGTCAGCGTACTGAGAGGAGGATGGCACGTGAAGAACCCGAATGTGGCCGACCCGAACTTTTTCTCGCACAAAGTGAATGTCGATCTCTACATGTTTCGTACGTTGATGTTGCACCGGATTATTTGACAGGTAAACAGCAGAGACATTATCACAATAGACCACAGTAGCACGCTGTAAAGGAACTAAAAGCTCGAGAAGCAGGTTGCGTAACCATGTAGCTTCGGCAACGGCATTAGCGACTCCGCGATATTCAGCTTCAGCACTTGAACGGGAAACAATAGGCTGGCGTTTGGAAGACCACGAAAGAAGATTATCACCCAAGAAGACACAATATCCACTGGTGGAGCGGCGAGAATCTGGACATCCGCCCCAATCGGCATCAGAGTAAGCGACCAGAGAATGAACCGCAGATTTGATAATGCGAATACCATATGACAGCGTTCCTTGAAGATACCGAATAATCCGCATCATAAAATTAAAATGGGGATCACGAGGCTCATGCATGAATAAGCAAACTTGTTGAACGGCGTAAGAGATATCCGGTCTCGTGAAAGTGAGATACTGAAGCGCCCCGGCAAGGCTACGGTACAAAGTGGGGTCATGAAATAGGGCCCCGTCTGAAGCACTAAGCTTGCATGAGAGATCCACAGGAGTGACGCATGGTTTGCATGATGACATCTTTGCTCGGTCAATAATATCCTTGGCATATTGGGACTGAGAGAGAAATAAACCATTACTCTGATGTGTAACTTGAATACCCAAAAAATGATGCAAGCGTCCCAAATCAGTCATAGCAAACTCTCGTGAGAGTGACTGAATAATCTCCTGTAAGAAAGCATCCGTGGATGCAGTAAGAATAATGTCATCAACGTACAGTAATAAATATGCCGTATGAGGACCCTTGTTGTAGATGAACAAGGATGTATCACATGCACTGCTTCGAAAACCCTGTGATATAATGTAAGTAGCAAATCGAGTGTACCAAGCTCGAGGTGCCTGCTTTAAGCCATAAAGAGACTTCTTCAACCGACACACATAGTTAGGGCACCGTTTGTCCACAAAGCCAGGTGGCTCATGCATGAACACTGTCTCCTGTAAATGCCCATGAAGAAACGTGTTCTTGACATCCAACTGGTGGATAGGCCAAGAACGCGAGACAGCCAAAGATAACACAGTGCGTATAGTAGCCGGTTTAACAACCGGACTAAAAGTGTCCTCACAATCAATACCAACCGTCTGGGATTTACCATTAACAACCAGACGTGCCTTATATCGTTCAAGGGACCCGTCCGACTTAAATTTGTGACGAAACAACCACATACAACGAATAACGGGACTATCGGTCGGACGGGGGACTAAATCCCAAGTTTCATTTTCTTGCAATGCATTAAATTCAGCCTGCATGGCATGTGTCCAATTAGTATCTGAAAAAGCTTTGGCATAGGTTGTGGGTATGGGAGAAATCGGGGCAGTGTGGAGATTGAGAGGAGGTTGTGGTTTTAAGGAGCCGGTTTTAGAGCAGGTGGACATGGGGTGGGTGTTTGTTGGGGCCGAGGATGAGGCAGACGCGAAGAACTGGTGTACGGGAGGAAAACCGGGTGGTGGTGGAATGGTAGTGGGCCGGTTTGATTGGGCCGCAGTGGGTTGGGCCTGGGTAGGTTGTTTGGGTCTGCGAGAATATGTGATGGGTGGACGTGGGTTAGGTGGCCGGTTGGATGGGGCAGCAGAGTGTTGGGCCTGCTGTGGAGGGGGATTATGCTGGGCCTGGTGAGGTGGAGATGTGGGCAGTGGGGTAGTGGGCTGGGTTGGGGGCTTAAGGACCGGATTTGGGTTAAAGGTGAAGGCCGGTGGGATTTGGTCATCAAGAAAACTATAGGAAGTGGGAGATGAAGGTATGGTATACGGGAAGGTGTTTTCGTCAAACGTGACGTGACGTGAGATGTGGACTTTACCCGTGGTGGGGTCAAAACACCGGTATCCCCGGAAATCTGGAGGATATCCAAGGAAGATACACCGGATGGCTCGGGTATGTAACTTGTGGGGTTGGGTAGCAGAGGTGTTTGGGTAACACGCACACCCGAACACTCGTAAGTGGTCATAAGTGGGGTGGCGAAGGTAAAGGGCAAAGGTGGGAGTGAAGAAATTTAATCTTTTTGTTGGTAAGATGTTATGTAGGTAGGTAGCGGTGTGAAGAGCTTCCACCCAAAAGGAGGGAGGAAGGTTGGCGTGTATGAGAAGGGCACGTATGACGTCGTTAAGGCGACGGATCATACGCTCCGCACGGCCATTTTGGGAGGAGGTTTGGGGACGGGAAAAACGGAATAGTAGGCCATTTTGGTTGGCGAATGTTTTGAAAGCATTATTATCAAATTCGCCTCCCAAGTCACATTGAAAAGTTTTAATTAGGCGGTTAAATTGGGTATGGATAAGACGGTGAAATTTAACAAAAGTTGTGAAGGTTTCGGATTTATATTTCAAAGGATATACCCACACAAAATGTGAAAAATTATCAATAAGTACCATATAATATTTGTACCCCGTTTTACTAGGTACGGGTGAAGTCCACAAATCACAGTGTATAATATCAAAGGGAGCAAACGTGTATGTATTAGACGAATAAAATGGTAAACGTTTACTATTTGAAAGTTGGCAAGAATTGCAAAAGTTAGACCGATGGTCTTTATTACATGGCAAATTAAATTACGAGATAATAAATCTAAAACATGAGCCCCTGGGTGGCCAAGACGGTCATGCCAGGGTTCAGAAACAGTAGTTAAGAAACAGGCTTGAGGCGGCATTCAGCGGACGTTGCGGGTGGGGGTTCGGTGCCGTCTATGTGATCTAGCACCTTGTAGGCCACGACATGTAGCCGGAATAATTTGACCCACGATGTATAGGTCACAGTTTTGCCGTCAAGGGTACGTATTTTGCTCTGAATGTTAGTAACGGAATAGGTGGGATAGAGAGAAACAGGTTTGGTAGCCGGGCCGGATGATTCAGACTGCTCGTCGTCTTTCGCCATCGATCGTAACCGAGAAGACGAAGGTGATGCGGCTGCCGGCGATTAGGGTTTGAAGAGCCAAAGCTCTGATACCATAAAAGTGGTCTATGGTATATTGAATTGATTTAATAATAGATACAATACAAGTCTCCTTATATAGGGAGAGCATTAAAGAGATAAACATGGTAACTCTATCTATACATGGCAAATTTGAATCATTCTAAATATATGATAAACCTATCGCTAAGATATTAGGTATGCTCTCTATGTATAAGTTAAGTTTCAAGTCTCACTTGAAAACTATGTTCTTTTTTAACGCATAATTTTTCCCCCATTTTTACCCTCTTTTTATTTCATCTCTTATTTCACGAATCATTTACATAATTAGGGGTTTATTATTTTACAAATTACATTTGTGGGTAGTGGGGAAAAAAACTAAAAATGGTGATGCCTTGGTTCCATTTGGCGGCATCAAAGAAAATCTGCAAATAAATAGTGATGCCGCCAAACCAATTCCTTTATTCACAATGATGCCGCCAAATGACATCAAGGCTTTGATGCCGCCATTTCAAATGGAGTGTTTGATGTCACCAATTCATAAGGAGGGTTCATTTCTTATATACGGCAACGACCTCTTCCCATTCTCTCCATCCCATTCCACCTATACAAATACATTATATCATTCCCACATATCTCAATCCCATTTACAACACAACATATCTCAATCCCATTTACAACACAATTGTAGAAAACTAAACAAAATACCAATATGCGATATAATACTTTTCCCGCAATTGTTCTGGAAGGTACGGTTTTTTATTGATATTGGGTCGATGTTACATCCACATGGAGTTTTAACAATTTTGGGCGGGGATGAGCCGTGCTTAAAAGCATCCTCTCCTGTCTCATCCCCTGCTTGGCATCGCTTTTCTGGGGTCCAAAAAAGCGGTGTCTTTGGATCGGTGTTACATCCACATGAAACTACTTGGATCGATGTTACATCCACACGTGGTATAACACGTGTAGAATGCAACATTGTCACTGTAGTTTATAATATTTTGCCGTTGGTTGTCATTGCTGATCTCAATCTCCAGTCTACCAAACCCGGACATTCCAACGGTCTCTTTAAGGGGTCTACTTTCCAGACAAAGCCTGTAGCGCTAGGCCATCCGGTGTTGACGAATCACATCATGTGATTAGCGACATCGGCGACATCGGATGATGCGATTCTTCACCGTGCTACTTTGGCAGGGCAGCCTGGGTTGATCATTGGGTACCTTTAGATTTCGTACACATGTTCAACAGATTGATTTATAGCCCTGTTTGATTCAAATCGGTTGGAATCCCAACTTGGTCCCAAGCCCCCTGTTTGACTTCAATAAAGCAATTGTGATGGAAGGTGCGAAATGAAAACTTAATGAACTCTGCAACAAGAAACGGTGGTAGAATATTGGAATTGGTGATCTCGAAAATAGATTGTCTTGTAACTCGGTAGATTGTATAGTTTGATTGAGTAGTTTAGAAAAATAGTTGTTAAATAAATTTGTATTATTTGTTTTAAATAAATCTATCATTATTACATGTATTTACTTTTATTTTAGAAAACGTATAGTAATAATACTAGTAGTATTAAAATTAACAGTAAGATAATAAGGATGCCTGACGAGCAGGCCCTGCCAGACTGTACAGAGGCCCAAATATGGCAGCTGTGACACCCGGCAAATTCCTGTTAACAACGCTGTCTAGATGAAAGTCTACCTTAGCGAGTCACGCGTATATTATACTTAACTGGGTTAGTCGAGTCGTGTTACGGTTCGGGAACTATTAATTTAGTATAGAGGATCATTAGATGTCAGTCTAGAGGCTCATTAGATGTCAGTCCTTAACCAAGTGTACAAGGGGTGACGATTCGTAGAATCGTCAGAACATAGGGAACATACAAGTCTCGAGTCCCGGGAATTGGTGATCAAGTGTGAATGTGTTTGTTTGCAAGTATTATGTGTTTACAATCATTATGTGACTTGTCGGTATGTGAAAAGGTGTTAACATATGTTAAAACGGAGTTTAACGCGCCAAATGTGCTGAACCAGACCCTATAGGCGATTAGGATCTGTAATCGCCTATAGGGAGGGGCGAGTAGGGTTCCATAGGGGCGAATAGGCCCTAATCGCCTATACTAGGGGCGATTAGGAGCCCTATTCGCCTGATGCTGCTGCGTACTCGCCTATAACGTGCTGGACGACAAAAAACGACTATAAATACCATACTTGACCTCCTAAACTTCATTATAACAACCCTAGTCGTCCCACAACTCGTCCCAACACACACACAACCTCTGGAACACGATTTTGGATCAAAACACAAGATTTCAAGCCTATTACATCAATCTATCATTAATCTAAGGTGTGGTTTTCATTCATGCAATCTTTAATAATGTTTTATTGAATCCCTAAGGGTCCAGACCTGTTTATAAACGTATGTATCTTCTGAAATTCGTTAATAATCGTTGTTAATTTGATTCTAACTATTATGCATGTTGTATGTGTGTTTATGATTAAAAGATAGGGTTTTTGTGATTCAAGAAAGATTGTGAGCATGATATTAAGGTAGTTACAGATTGATGATGATAGCTTGTTGATGAAATCTGAGTAATTGTTCATTAGGGTTACGGTTATGCATGTTAATGTGATGTTTCATGCTATGTGTATTGTTTTTGGGTTACATGGTTGCATGCAGGGCTGATAGAACGAGGTTAAACGAAGGATTTTGATTGGAATATGTTTGGTATGGTTGTTTGATTGATATTTGATGTTTACACACGTTCTGGATCTGATTTAGAGTGTTAGACGCGCGAAAAACTGGAACAGCTGGGCTAAAGGCGAATAGGGATCCTATTCGCCTATGCTATAGGCGAATAGGAGGCTATTCGCCTGAAATGGAGTCCTATTCGCCTATAGTATAGGCGAGTAGGGGCCTATTTGCCTTTACTTCATGCATTTACGATCCTAATTGCTAGTTAAGCCCTGAATTGCATGCCTTATGACGTAATCGCCTATAAACTCCTGATTTGCATACCACATAGCCCTAATCGCCTATAGTATAGGCGATTAGCCTTCCTAAATGCCTGTTGACCCACGTAATCACTAGTTGACTTTTCCTAATCGCCTGTACTGCTGCTGTAAGTGTAATTTAGCATTTCGGGACCCGATTTGACACCTAGGAACATGCTAGGAACCCCGTAACATACCTAATAACTTGGTAACATGTGCTCGGACTTATTTAAGTGATACTTGAACTACGTGCTACAACTTGTTGGACTTTAACGTATGTTAAGTGTGATTGCGTGATTGTATGTTTGAGAGTGCAAGTATAACACGGGGAGTCTCGGGTCACCAATGGGATGTCGAGTCTTGTACATTGGGTTAATTTAACAGTCACGGTGTTTTCAAACGAACTTGGTTATGGTCTGGACATCTAGGGACTAACTAACCTACGGGTTATTAGTCTAAGTACTTGTAACTGTCATATGTTAGGTCGCCGCTTTACGGGGCTAGCATAGCTTGCTGATTTTACTCATATTACGAAGTAACGCAACCTAAGGTGAGTTTACGGCCCCTCTTTTAACTGGTTTCACTTTTTGGGGGAGAAAACATGTGTTAAACTTATGTTTTGATAACAACTGTCATACTATGGGTTTCTATGGTTTACTATACGATCTTTGGAAGTCCCGGGGGAAACCATGAATGTGCGGGTTAGCACAACGGGGAAATGTGAATAAATCTATTGGGAATGACCAACCCCGCTCGTCGGCTTGGAGGGCCGGGCGAGTGCATATTGTCTCAAACAGGAACAGGTTTACTATTCGGGCACAACATCTGGTTTGCGAGTTAGTAATGGTTTTCCAATCGTAGATGTAATAAAACATACGCCTAGCTAGCGTACTTGGTTTACAAATTGATATAGTATGGACAAGTTGAACTTGATACTTTGATTACAAAACCTGTGAACTCACCAGCATTTTTGTGCTGACGTAACTCTTACATGTTTTTCTCAAGTCGCTAAGGTAGCACTACGGAACTAGGGCGCACGTGTCTGCACGGCGTCTAGTTAGGATTGCATGGTTTTCAAACATTGAATAATTTGGTTTACTTTTGGATTATGTTTTAAGTATAAGCTTCCGCTGTAATTGGGGATTTTAACTATGTTTTTGAAATTGCATATGTTCATTTAGACTTGTTTATTGTGATCGTTGACTTGGATCCTGGTTTGTCATGCGCCTCGCGGTAAAACTCCGCAAGTGGATTTTGAGGGTGTGACAGATTGGTATCAGAGCCAATGGTTATAGTGAACTAGGACTGCATGTAGAGTCTAGTCTATAGCCGAGTCGCACACACTAGACGATCACATAGTACTAAACATTATGGTGGATTACGTATGGGCTTGTCGGGGTGTCTCTAAATCATCTGACCTTTCTATGTTACATCATCCGTTCTATCTTATGTCGGGTTACTTACTTTCTAGGCAGTGTAGTATATTGGGGTAAATCGTGTACTCTTGAGATTTGTCCAAGGCTCGGACATCTCCCTTTCATACTCCAATAGAAACACTTGCCATAAACTGCCGTAGCATTACGGTGTATAGCTAAGAGTCTATGTTCGGTGATTTGAACTTTGAACTAGGAGAACACTTGGAGGACCATGTAGAGCGGTTTATCATTTTGGGTGCACACAAAATCATAAACCGAAATGCATGAAAGCCCTAGTGAGCTCTGGGATTGAATGGATAGTCCTGAGTTGGATCTAGCTTTGATCTTGTGAACGCTAGTGGTTACCATTAGCTGTGGAACTGAAATTTTCTCGTTCTTTCTGTCAGAATCATGTCTGGAGTACGAGGAGGACGTGGAGCTGGCCGCGCTGGTGGGCGTGGTGGTGGCCGTGGTGGTGGTGGTGGTGGTCGTGGAGGTGTAAACCTATCACAGGAAGATCTGAACAACTTACTGCAAGCTGCCTTTCAGTTAGGGCACAATGGTGGTGGTAAGTTGATTTATCCACTTTTGCCTCATTAGTGAACCTTGTTTACATTCTTCGTGGTTTCTCATGCGTTTCATTTCAGGTGGTCCTGTTAACCCACCCCCACCCATGTGTACCTACAAGATGTTCCGGGACTGTAAGCCCCAGGAATTCTCTGGCACTGAGGGTGCATGGAGCTTGCTCAGGTGGCTGGAAAAGGTGGAGTCAGTGTTTCTGATGTGCAACTGTCTCCCAGATGATCGAGTCAAGTATGCTGCTGCGTTATTCCAGGATGTTGCTTTGACCTGGTGGAACAATATCACCCAGAATATGGGTATAGGGGAGGCGTATGCTATGCCTTGGGAAAATTTTGTTCAACTACTAAAGCGAGAGTACTGTCCAAGGGAAGAAGTTCAGAAGTTAGAGCACGAGGTGTGGAACCTCAAGATGACTGGGTCAGAGATTGAAAAGTATACGGTAAGGCGTAATGAGTTGGCAGTGTTGTGTCCTGATCTGCATGTGCCAGAATACAGGAGGATTGAACACTATATCTCGGGGCTAGTACCAGAGATCGCAGGGTTGGTGGCTGCGGGGAATCTTCCTACATACTCAGAGGTGGTCCGATCGGCTCACAGGATGACAAACTTGAAGGTGAATGAGGGTATCTTGCCTGCTAAGGGTTCGACTGTCAAGGCCCCGGAGAGTAACAAGCGTAAGTGGGATAATGAGGGGAAAGGATCTGTGCCAGCATCAGCACAGCAGGGTAAGAGGTTCGATAGCGGGAGTTCTTCTTCTTCTGGTACCAAACAGGGTGGTTATGCGGGGAAATTACCTAAATGCAACAGATGTGGGCGTCATCATCAAAGGGACTGCGACCGTAATCGTTGCCATCGCTGTCAGCGACTTGGGCATTTTGCTAAAGACTGTCGGGCGACACTTCCATCGACCCAGGCCCCAATTACTAACTCGGCTCCTACTGCTCAAGGAAATACGGGGAAACAGGGTTGCTACAACTGTGGGGAGACTGGGCATTACAAGAAGGAGTGCCCGAAACTGAAGCAGGGCGGGGATGTGAGAAACGGTAACGGGAACAACGGGGGCGGTGGCAGGAATGCACGTGCCTTCGTCATTGGAGCCGCTGAGGCTAGACAGGATCCTCACACAGTTACCGGTACGTTCCTTCTCAATAATCGCTCTGTTAGTGTTTTATTTGATTCCGGTGCCGATAAAAGTTTTATATCTATGGAAGTTAGTCGACTGCTAGATGTAGTACCCGTACCATTAGAGGCTAAGTATATAATTGAATTGGCCGACGGTAAAAAGATTGAAGCTACTTGTATCCTTCGGGAGTGTCAACTAGAGTTGTCGGGTTTGTCATTCCCCATCGACCTTATGCCGGTACCTTTGGGTAGTTTTGACGTTGTTGTAGGCATGGATTGGTTGTCTCTGTATCGAGCTGAGATCGTTTGTTATGACAAGATTATTCGGATTCCCCTCCCTGATGGAGAATTCCTTTCTGTGTACGGTATCAAGGGCGGTGCTCCGCTAAATCTCATCTCCAGCATGAAAGCCCTTAAGTATCTTCGGAAGGGTTATTCGGCCGTTTTGGCACTTTTATCTGTTTCCTCTACCGATGAGAAGAAGATCGACGATATTCCTGTTATACGCGAGTTTCCTGATGTATTTCCCGATGATTTATTTGGTCTTCCTCCCCATCGTCAAGTTGGGTTCGGTATCGATCTTGTACCGGGGGCTGCTCCTATTGCTCGGGCCCCCTACCGTCTTGCACCTCCCGAGATGCAGGAATTGTCCAGTCAGTTACAGGAACTCTTGGACAAGGGTTTCATCAGACCAAGTTCTTCCCCTTGGGGAGCCCCGATTCTGTTCGTTAAGAAGAAGGATGGAAGTTTTCGATTGTGTGTGGATTACAGAGAATTGAACAAGGTGACCATCAAGAACCGTTATCCTCTTCCACGTATTGATGATCTATTCGACCAACTCCAGGGTTCTAGCTACTACTCTAAGATTGATTTGAGGTCCGGTTATCACCAGTTGCGCGTAAGGGAAGCTGACGTTGCAAAGACTGCCTTTCGTACACGTTATGGCCATTTCGAATTCTTGGTCATGCCTTTCGGTCTCACAAACGCACCGGCGGTTTTCATGGATTTGATGAACCGCGTTTGCAAACCGTATCTTGACAAGTTCGTCATCTTGTTTATTGATGACATCCTGATTTACTCCAAGAACAAGACCGAACACGAGGAACACCTGCGTTTGGTTTTGGAACTTTTGCGACGGGAACAACTTTACGCTAAGTTCTCAAAGTGTGACTTTTGGTTACGCGAAGTTCAGTTCCTAGGACATGTGGTTAATGAACTAGGAATTCATGTCGATCCAGCTAAGATCGAAGCGATCAAGGACTGGGAAGCAACAAAGACGCCAACTGAGGTGCGGCAATTCCTAGGCCTTGCGGGCTATTATCGTCGTTTCATTAAGGGATTCTCGAAGATCGCCCAACCCCTCACCACTCTTACTCAGAAGGATAGAAAATTCGACTGGGGTGAACCACAAGAGTCGGCATTTCAAGAACTGAAGTCTAAACTTTGTTCTGCTCCTATTTTGTCCTTGTCTGAAGGCCCTGATGATTTCGTTGTTTACTGTGATGCTTCTATTCATGGTCTCGGTTGCGCGTTGATGCAACGCGAGAAAGTGATTGCGTATGCTTCTCGTCAACTCAAGGTAAACGAGAGGAACTACACCACCCATGACTTGGAATTGGGTGCAGTGGTTTTCGCGTTGAAAATTTGGAGACATTACTTGTACGGTACCAAATGCACCATTTACACCGATCACAAGAGTCTTCAACATATTTTCGACCAACAACATTTGAACATACGACAGCGTCGTTGGATTGAACTCCTGAACGACTATGATTGCGCCATTAAGTACCATCCTGGCAAGGCGAATGTAGTAGCAGACGCCTTGAGCAGGAAGGAATCAATTAATCCTCGTCGCGTTCGGGCGTTGCAGCTCACCATTCATTCCTCTCTACCTGACCAACTCCGTTCTGCTCAGTTAGAAGCTTTGAAGGAGGAATACCTTAAAGCTGAGACTATGCACGGTGCCGACAAGCACCTCGAGCAAAGGCCTGATTACCTGCACTACTTCGCAGAACGCATATGGGTTCCTTTATTCGGGGGACTTAGGGAGCTTGTCTTAGATGAGGCTCACAAGTCCCGGTATTCTATTCATCCTGGTTCGGATAAGATGTACCAAGATCTGAAGGTGCTTTACTGGTGGCCGAACATGAGGTCGTATATAGCCTCATACGTGAGCAAATGCTTGACCTGTGCTAAGGTCAAGGTGGAATACCAGAAACCGTCGGGTCTCTTGCAACAACCTGAAATTCCGGAGTGGAAGTGGGAACGGATTACAATGGATTTTGTTACGCAACTACCTAAGTCACCAAGCGGGAATGATAAGATATGGGTGATTGTTGATCGGTTGACGAAATCAACCCATTTCCTCGCTATTAAGGAGACCGACACCATGGATCGTTTGGCTCGTCTTTATCTGAAGGAAGTTGTTTCTAAGCACGGGGTGCCGGTTTCTATTATTTCGGATCGTGACTCCCACTTTACTTCTCACTTCTGGAAATCTTTGCACAAAGCTTTGGGTACCCAGCTAGACATGAGTACCGCTTATCACCCACAGACTGACGGTCAGAGTGAACGCACGATTCAAACCTTAGAAGACATGCTGCGAGCATGTGTGATCGATTTTGGCAAAGGTTGGGAAGCTCACCTACCGTTAGTAGAATTCTCTTACAACAACAGTTACCACACGAGCATCAAGGCAGCTCCGTTCGAGGCACAGTACGGGCGGAAATGCCGTTCTCCTCTTTGTTGGGCTGAGGTGGGTGAGAGTCAACTCACTGGGCCTGAGCTAGTGTACGAAACTTCGGAAAAGATTGTACAGATTCGTAACCGGTTGGCAGCGGCACGGGATCGGCAAAAGAGTTATGCTGATCAGCGTCGCAAGCCATTGGAATTCCAAGTTGATGACAAAGTACTTCTGAAAGTTTCACCGTGGAAGGGCGTCATACGCTTTGGGAAGCGTGGCAAACTCAACCCTCGGTATGTCGGCCCATTTACAATCCTGGAACGGATTGGACCGGTGGCATATCGTCTTGATTTACCGACAGAGCTCGGCAACGTACACAACGTCTTCCATGTGTCCAACTTAAAGAAGTGTCTGGCTGACGAGTCTCTTATTGTTCCACTGGAAGAGATCAAGGTTGATGATCGTCTTCGAATTGTGGAAGAACCTGTTGAGATCCTTGACTACAAGATTCGTAGCCTACGTCATAGCAAGATTCGCATTGTTAAAGTTCGCTGGAACTCGAACCGGGGACCAGAGTACACTTGGGAACGGGAGGATCAGATGAAGTCTAAGTATGCTCATCTCTTTCCTAAGGAAGCGTTCGAATCGAGATATGTTACCACTGCTGCTGAATGAATCTCGGGGCGAGATTCCTTTTTAACGTGGGGATGATGTGACAACTCGGGTAAATCTCATTCTTGGTTTCTATCTATGTGTCTGTTTCTTTTGTTATTCCTTTTGGTACTTGTGCAATATCCGGGACGAAAATTCTTTTAACGTGGGGATGATGTGACACCCGGCAAATTCCGGTTAACAACGCTGTCTAGATGAAAGTCTACCTTAGCGAGTCACGCGTATATTATACTTAACTGGGTTAGTCGAGTCGTGTTACGGTTCGGGAACTATTAATTTAGTATAGAGGATCATTAGATGTCAGTCTAGAGGCTCATTAGATGTCAGTCCTTAACCAAGTGTACAAGGGGTGACGATTCGTAGAATCGTCAGAACATAGGGAACATACAAGTCTCGAGTCCCGGGAATTGGTGATCAAGTGTGAATGTGTTTGTTTGCAAGTATTATGTGTTTACAATCATTATGTGACTTGTCGGTATGTGAAAAGGTGTTAACATATGTTAAAACGGAGTTTAACGCGCCAAATGTGCTGAACCAGACCCTATAGGCGATTAGGATCTGTAATCGCCTATAGGGAGGGGCGAGTAGGGTTCCATAGGGGCGAATAGGCCCTAATCGCCTATACTAGGGGCGATTAGGAGCCCTATTCGCCTGATGCTGCTGCGTACTCGCCTATAACGTGCTGGACGACAAAAAACGACTATAAATACCATACTTGACCTCCTAAACTTCATTATAACAACCCTAGTCGTCCCACAACTCGTCCCAACACACACACAACCTCTGGAACACGATTTTGGATCAAAACACAAGATTTCAAGCCTATTACATCAATCTATCATTAATCTAAGGTGTGGTTTTCATTCATGCAATCTTTAATAATGTTTTATTGAATCCCTAAGGGTCCAGACCTGTTTATAAACGTATGTGTCTTCTGAAATTCGTTAATAATCGTTGTTAATTGGATTCTAACTATTATGCATGTTGTATGTGTGTTTATGATTAAAAGATAGGGTTTTTGTGATTCAAGAAAGATTGTGAGCATGATATTAAGGTAGTTACAGATTGATGATGATAGCATGTTGATGAAATCTGAGTAATTGTTCATTAGGGTTACGGTTATGCATGTTAATGTGATGTTTCATGCTATGTGTATTGTTTTTGGGTTACATGGTTGCATGCAGGGCTGATAGAACGAGGTTAAACGAAGGATTTTGATTGAAATATGTTTGGTATGGTTGTTTGATTGATATTTGATGTTTACACACGTTCTAGATCTGATTTAGAGTGTTAGACGCGCGAAAAACTGGAACAGCTGGGCTAAAGGCGAATAGGGATCCTATTCGCCTATGCTATAGGCGAATAGGAGGCTATTCGCCTGAAATGGAGTCCTATTCGCCTATAGTATAGGCGAGTAGGGGCCTATTTGCCTTTACTTCATGCATTTACGATCCTAATTGCTAGTTAAGCCCTGAATTGCATGCCTTATGACGTAACCGCCTATAAACTCCTGATTTGCATACCACATAGCCCTAATCGCCTATAGTATAGGCGATTAGCCTTCCTAAATGCCTGTTGACCCACGTAATCACTAGTTGACTTTTCCTAATCGCCTGTACTGCTGCTGTAAGTGTAATTTAGCATTTCTGGACCCGATTTGACACCTAGGAACATGCTAGGAACCCCGTAACATACCTAATAACTTGGTAACATGTGCTCGGACTTATTTAAGTGATACTTGAACTACATGCTACAAATTGTTTGACTTTAACGTATGTTAAGTGTGATTGCGTGATTGTATGTTTGAGAGTGCAAGTATAACACGGGGAGTCTCGGGTCACCAATGGGATGTCGAGTCTTGTACATTGGGTTAATTTAACAGTCACGGTGTTTTCAAACGAACTTGGTTATGCTCTGGACATCTAGGGACTAACTAACCTACGGGTTATTAGTCTAAGTACTTGTAACTGTCATATGTTAGGTCGCCGCTTTACGGGGCTAGCATAGCTTGCTGATTTTACTCATATTACGAAGTAACGCAACCTAAGGTGAGTTTACGGCCCCTCTTTTAACTGGTTTCACTTTTTAGGGGAGAAAACATGTGTTAAACTTATGTTTTGATAACAACTGTCATACTATGGGTTTCTATGGTTTACTATACGATCTTTGGAAGTCCCGGGGGAAACCATGAATGTGCGGGTTAGCACAACGGGGAAATGTGAATAGATCTATTGGGAATGACCAACCCCGCTCGTCGGCTTGGAGGGCCGGGCGAGTGCATATTGTCTCAAACAGGAACAGGTTTACTATTCGGGCACAACATCTGGTTTGCGAGTTAGTAATGGTTTTCCAATCGTAGATGTAATAAAACATACGCCTAGCTAGCGTACTTGGTTTACAAATTGATATAGTATGGACAGGTTGAACTTGATACTTTGATTACAAAACCTGTGAACTCACCAGCATTTTTGTGCTGACGTAACTCTTACATGTTTTTCTCAGGTCGCTAAGGTAGCACTACGGAACTAGGGCGCACGTGTTTGCACGGCGTCTAGTTAGGATTGCATGGTTTTCAAACATTGAATAATTTGGTTTACTTTTGGATTATGTTTTAAGTATAAGCTTCCGCTGTAATTGGGGATTTTAACTATGTTTTTGAAATTGCATATGTTCATTTAGACTTGTTTATTGTGATCGTTGACATGGATCCTGGTTTGTCATGCGCCTCGCGGTAAAACTCCGCAAGTGGATTTTGAGGGTGTGACAGCAGCCTGGCCCGTTTTCAACATATTGAGTTTTCAACAAAAATGACCTCCTAGCCGTTTTCGGGCCTCCCGGATCAGGCACCGGAGACCCGAAAACGGCCCGGACTTCGTGCGAAACCCGTGTATTAGCCAAGGGCAGCGCGTCCGAAAGTGCAGAACCTGACTGGCAGGCCCTGGCAGACTGTACAGAGGCCCAAAAATGGTAGCCTGGCCCGTTTTCAACATATTGAGTTTTCAACAAAAATGACCTCCTAGCCGTTTTCGGGCCTCCCGGATCAGGCCCCGGAGACCCGAAAACGGCCCGGACTTCGTGCAAAACCCGTGTATTAGCCGAGGGCAGCGCGTCCGAAAGTCCGGATGCCTGACGGGCAGGCCCTGCCAGACTGTACAGAGGCCCAAATATTGCAGCCTGGCCCGTTTTCAACATATTGAGTTTTCAACAAAAATGACCTCCTAGCCGTTTTCGGGCCTCCCGGATCAGGCCCCGGAGACCCGAAAACGGCCCGGACTTCGTGCGAAACCCGTGTATTAGCCAAGGGCGCGCGTCCGAAAGTCCGGATACCTGACGGGCAGGCCCTGCCAGACTGTACAGAGGCCCAAAAAGGGCAGCCTGGCCCGTTTTCAACATATTGAGTTTTCAACAAAAATGACCTCCTAGCCGTTTTCGGGCCTCCCGGATCAGGCCCCGGAGACCCGAAAACGGCCCGGACTTCGTGCGAAACCCATTTATTAGCTAAGGGCAGCGCGTCCGAAAGTCCGGATGCCTGACGGGCAGGCCCTGCCAGACTGTACAGAGGCCCAAAAATGGCAGCCTGACCCATTTTCAACATATTGAATTTTCAACAAAAATGACCTAGACGTTTTCGGGCCTCCCGGATCAGGCCCCGGAGACCCGAAAACGGCCCGGACTTCGTGCGAAACCCGTTTATTAGCCAATGGCAGCGCGTCCGAATGTCCGGATGCCTGACGGGCAGGCCCTGCCAGACTGTACAGAGGCCCAAAAATGGCAGCCTGACCCGTTTTCAACATATTGAGTTTTCAACAAAAATGACTTCCTAGACGTTTTCGGGCCTCCCGGATCAGGCCCGGAGACCCGAAAACGGCCCGGACTTCGTGCGAAACCTGTGTATTAGCCAAGGGCAGCGCGTCAGAAAGTCCGGATGCATGACGGGCAGGCCCTGCCAGACTGTACAGAGGCCCAAAAATGGCAGCCTGGCCCGTTTTCAACATATTGAGTTTTCAACAAAAATGATTATACAATCTTGTTTTAGTGTTTAACGCTTGTATTTGGATTTTAATTCTAGTGGTTGTTTCTCACATCAATGTTTGAATCACATGTGGCTTAACGATTTGTATATTCATATGCATACACCAAAAAAAATGTTACAACAACAGTAATTAACACATGTTTACAAGTTAAACCATTTCGTAAACTCCGTGGGAGGCTGATTCATAAGACGTTCAGATTGCCTTCTTGGTGGTTGGTGTTGGGCTTGTGTTTCATCGTTGGGTGGTGGTCCTTGATTCCCGTACTGATCATCGGGAAAGAGGTTTAAATTCAGTGCGGTCGAAGGTCCTGGCCTGGTTGAAGGTCCTACGTCACACGAATTATGCGGGGGATGGTAATGAAAATCACTAACATCGAGATCAACCCGTGGCAACCCCTGCCCAACCGGCGTCACAAAATCCTGTGACGGAAATGCCCAACTATCTCCGATGCCAATTCCGCTTGCAATCAAGTTAGCTAGCGGACATGTCACCGCCGGTTGACCGCTACCGGACCCACCAATATCACCAGTTCCCTGTACGAAGGAACTATCCAATCCAAACGAAGTTCCAAGTTGATCCAATCCAACGTCAAAGAGTTGCGGGACATATCCCCCACCCTGGTTCTGATTGTTGCTGGCCGCAACAGATGCACCAAACCCAGTGTTGGATCAGTTTGCTCTTGTTTGCTAAGTAAGAACTTGCTATCTTGACACTTAAGTGTTTAGCAAGTCCTAGTAAATCAGATTATAAGCACAGCGGAATGTTATAAGTTAAAGCAACACTTTTTATGCAAAGGCAGAGTTGTAACTCCCCCTTGATGTTTGAAACAAGATAAATGACAAAGTATTTATTATGAATCTAAGTTGTAAATGAGAATTAGATACTTAGCAAGATTCACAATAAATACAGAAATGGAATAATAACAATGAGAGTGTTTGAAGGATTTTTCTGTTTAAAAATCAATGTCTAAAATAGAAGGTTGAAGCCTTCTATTTATAGACGATTACATGCATGTATCTTGCCTGAAAAGCAAGCACAGAAAGTCCAGTTACAAGTTGCACAAGTTGCAACATTGAAAGAAACAAATAAAGCTAAAAGTAATATTAAACAATAAACTACTGATGCAAAAGGGCGGTGGCAAATATCTTCTGTTAAGTGCTGATGAAGGACAACTACTGAAGAGTAGTTTTGTCTTCAGTACTTCTGAAGTGAACTTGTCTGGTTTGGACTTCAGAACTTCTGCAACTTCAGCACTTCTTCATATCTTCTAATCAGCAGTTTCTTGTCTTCTATTCAGTACTTCTATTTAGCCAAAAATGACAGAAGTGAATTAGACTAAGGTTTACAAAAGTGGTTTCACCAATCCTCTTTGTCCTAACAATCTCCCCCTGGATTGATGAAGCCAAAACCTTACTAATTCCTTATGTGTTTCTTCTGTCTTGAACAATCTTCCATATCTCTTTGTACATGGTGTTCTTGAGCTGGTTGTACAGATCATCAGACAGAGATCCTCTCTGTGGATCTAGATGTTGAATTGTGAGCAGGTCTTGTGTTGACAGTTTCTTTAGATCACTGATCTTTTTGTAAACCCTGCTTGAGAAGTCTCTTCTTGTCAACAGTACTGAGTTGTTATCAGTAAGTGACCATCTGATGATAGGTATCTTTGACTTGTTAAAGTCAGAAGAATAGGGAACCAGACTTGTCCCTTGGGTTGATGGTCCTGAGTGCTGGATGTCTTCAGTTTCAGATAGCCTCAGGTGGGATTCTCTTCCTTGTTGATGTTGTTGCATACCAGGCATCTGAACAGTTGGGAGATGGTGTTCAGTCACTACTTTGGTATGCAGCTTTTCTGTGATGGTCTTTTGTATTTGATAAGCAAAAGTGGAAGGATCCCTGAACTGTGTTAACAGAGGTTTCTCCTCAATGTCAAAATCTGAATGGACTATTGAGCTTCCCTCAAGTAGTACCATTTTGAAATCAGTTTTGACATTGTCCTCTGCCTTCTTCTTCTGAGCAGCAGATCTTCTAGATACACCAGAAGTTCTAACTACTGATCTTGAAGGATCAGCAGTTTGGAACTTCTCAGGATTTGCAGCCTTGGCAGCCAAATATTTTCTATATGTATCCATTAGTCTTTCTTCTTTCCATCTGGATACAGAGGCTTTTGAACCATATCCTTCTGCTACTAGCTCTTCTATTATCTGGGCTCTCTTGGCCTTTCCTTCTTTGCTTGTGGCCATTTTGTCTGCAAGCAGTTGTGCTCTTCTGGTCAGCTCTTGCATAGAGAGTCCTTTGAGTGTAAAGGCTTTGGTCTTGCTGTTCTTGGTGATATAAGACACCAGTTGTTGTCTTTTATCCTTTTCAGCAATCTCATCAAGGCTAGCCTGCCTTTGTAGTTCAGCTGCATAAGCCTGAAGTTTTTCTTCATGGCTTAAGTCCAAATCATCCCTTTCTTCCAGAGATTTCCAAATCTGATCTTCTCTGGCCTTCTTGTTGGCTGCAATTAAACTCTTCTCTAATAGTTCAGCTGAGTGAGAGATGGGAGAAGGGTTTAATACAGTCATTGTTGTAACAGATGTAGGCCTGATGGGGTCAGATGTTGGTTGAGTGGGAGCAGTGGTTCTGGAAGGTTCAGTTGTTTGAGGTTGGGAAGTGTTGACTTCTGATGTGCTGACAACTGCTGATGGTTTGTCAGCTACTGAAGGATTGTCTTCAGTACTTTCTGATTCTTCATCAGAAGTTTGGTCATCAGAAGTTTCTTCATTACACCTTAGGGAATCATCAGAACTTTGGGTCTCATCTTCTTTCTCAGCAGCTTCAATTTCTTCAATAGAGACACCAAACTGTTTGGCCAATTTTTCTTTTCTGGCCTGATCTTTCTGATCTCTTTCAAGGAGTGCCACTCGTGCCTTTACTCTGGCTTGGAATGACTCCTTAGGTTCCCTGATCTTCTCCCCCTTTTTGGATTCATCAATTCTAACCCTTGAAGCAGAGGGTTGGGAGAAGTGTCCTTGAAGATGAGCAATCTGCTGGCTGTTGTAGTCTATTTTGTTAGACAGATCGTTCATCTTGGTTTTAATCACTCCAAATTGGTTCTTGATTGACAGCTCCAAGTCAGCTGTATATGTTTGGAAGTGATTTCTGATGAGTGTGTTCATCATGTGGTACAGGGGACCCTCTGGGCTGCATAGCTGGTTCAGGTCTATGCTTGTGTGCCCAGGGAATTGGGTAGGCATTTGTTGTGAAGGGGGTGTTTTTGGGAGATCCTCATGTTGTACAGAGGATGCCACTCTAGGGGTTTTAGGGATTGAGTGGACTTTAACCTGTGCAGAGGTGACTGGCTTCTTGAGCCTGGATACCTTTGCAGCAGGACCTTCAGAAAGTGCCGTCAATTCAGTAGTTGGAGTTTTTGAAACATCATCCAAGTTAATGGAATCATCTGTATCCCTGATGTTGCCCTCAGAGAGGACTGTCTCAGTTAAATCATGAGCTGAGCCCAACTCAGTTCTCTCATGAACCTCTGTTTCTTGGTACTGAGGATTTCCTACCTCAGGCATTAAGCCTTCATCAGTAGTTGCCACATTTGAGGTCTTAGCTATGTTACTTCTGTCCTCAGATCCACCACTGGGTGGTAACTGAGTAGTAGCAGCCTCAGATGCCCCAAGAGTCTCTAAATTTGGGCTTAAAGACTCTGGTCCACCCTCATCTCTTGGGATAGGGCTAGAGATGTCCACATCCATGTCTGATGTTGTGGTTATGTCCCCTGTTTGTTGTGGTTGTAGGGGACTGACATGATCAGATGGGACATTCTCTCTTAGCCCAGAGAGAAGTTTGGCAATTTCAATTGCCTCTTGTTCAGAAATTTGTAGGGAAGGTTCAGTAGTTTGGGCAATAGTTTGTTGTTCAGCAGTTTCAAAAGAAGAGTGTGTTTGATATGTTTTTCTAAGTCTTTTTCTTTTGAAATGAACAGAGATGGGTGCTCTTGGTGGGGTTTGAGATGGATGAGACTGAGAGGGTGTTTCAGTCTCATCAGTTTGAAGAGCAGAATGCTCAAGAGCATGTTCAGGCATCTCAACCTCCTGAACAGCTTTTCTTTTGGGTTGGTGGGTTACAGTTTTTGTTGGCTTGGGCTTTTTGGCTTTTGGTGGTGTAGGTGTGGAAGATGTGGGCTTCAGGGGGACTTGTTGTTGTTCTCCCTGATCATCTTCTGGCCAGGCAGCCGGTTTGTTTAGTCTTGAGTATGCTTGTGATGTTAAAGGGTTTAAAGTTGAAACTTTTCCCACAAGCACCTCATTACCCAGTTCCCCTATTATGCATTGCATAATGAACCTTGGGTACAACAAAAACTTTTTCTTGGTATTATTATGATGTAACACCAACTCATGAAAAAACAGTTTTGATGCCCTGTATTTGGTTTCATTCACAATGGAATGAAATATTGGTTGAAAAGTGGAAGGCATCTGGTCATATGACCCTGTTTTTGGACTCAAACACATAATTATATAATGAAACAAAAGTTTATATTTTGGTTCAAAATATTTTTTGAATATAGTAGCATGGGAGAGAGTACCTTGATAACCACACTCAGTCATGGTTAGATGAATATCTTTGTTAGCAACATGGTCAGGGGCAGCTACATCATCCAGACCCAGTCTTGTTGCTAGTGTGGCCGGTGTGATGGTCAGTTGTTTCCCTTTTATCTTTGAGTTGAGGGAAATGACCTCACCACCCATTGTAACCGTCTCAGCATTTTCCCAGAACTCATTCAGAGTTTCAGTGTGAATTGGTGGGTTAATTGTGAGAGCAGTAAAGTATTGGGATTTGACGACAAGATCAATGATCTCATCGTATTGGGACCAGCCTTCTTGTTTTTCAAGAAAAGCTCTTTGATTGTGTCCCTGTTTTAGAACTAAAGCCATTGTGGTTTGGGTATGTTGATCGAACATTGAATTTTCAGGTGTAGGTTTTGAGAGAGTTTTGAGAGAGAAGGAGGGATATTTTGTGAGTTTAAAAGGATAAGTGTGTGAAAAAGGTATTTATTAGAAGTTTTAACCGCTTGAATCTTCTTTATTAGAAGTTTTAAAACCGCCTTTGGTTAAAAATCTCTTTATCAGAGGTTTTAAACTTATTAGGTCAAATCTCTGATAATGGGAAAAGTCAGATTTGCCCTTTTGACTTAAACTGCTGATGAAGGATTACTTCATCAGTAGTTCCCATTTTCTCTTCAGTAGTTTTAACATCTGATGAGAAATGTCATAAATACTTTATTCATAACTTCTGAAGTTTATTTTATCAGAAGTTACACACTTTTTCAGAAAGTTTATCCCCATACTGATGAATTTTGTTCATCAGTAGTTTCTCTCAAACTGTTTTTGTTTTTCAGAAGTTTTGTTTCAGACTTTTGACATTTGTAAGTGAAAACCAGAAAAAAGATGGAAAATGTTAACCTGAAATCCACCAAGGTAAACAGGATGGAATCAGGGGTGGAAAAAGGAAAAATAAATTTTTCATTTTGATTCCACCATGATAAACAGGATGGAATCAAGGATGGAAAAAGGAAAGAGAAAAATTTTGATACATATCAGTAGTGATTGATGTAGAAGTTTGCTGTAGAGTTGGGTAGAATCAAGTGTTAACTTGGATTCTAACTGATATGCAGAAAAAAAAATAAAATAAACACTTACAAATTTAGCATTCCAAGCATGGAAACTAACTTCTGAAATGTTGATGTGTCAAGGGGCTTAGTGAAGATGTCAGCTATCTGATTAGCTGTTGCTACATGCTTCACCTCAATCTTGCCTTTTTCATAGCAATCTCTTATGAAATGGTACCTGATCTCAATATGTTTAGTTTTTGAGAACTGTACCGGATTTTGAATGATGCTAATGGCAGATTTGCTGTCTACAAACAAAGGTGTCTTGGTCTCTTTGATTCCATAATCAAGAAGTTGATATTGGAGCCATTGTATCTGTGATGTACAACTTGCAGCTGCAATGTATTCAGCTTCAGCAGTTGAAGTTGCAACAGATGTTTGCTTCTTTGATTGCCATGACACTAGACAGTTACCCAGGAATTGACAACCACCAGATGTTGACTTTCTTGTCATCTTACACCCTGCATAGTCACTATCTGAAAATGCTGATAACTTGGTATTGCTTGAAGCAGGATACCAAATTCCCAGCGTTGGAGTTCCTTTCAGATATCTAAAAATTCTTTTGACTGCTATAAGGTGTGATTCCCTTGGTGCTGATTGATATCTAGCACAGACACATGTTGAAAACATAATATCTGGTCTAGAAGCAGTTAAGTATAAAAGGGAACCTATCATGCATCTGTACATGGTTTGATCAACCTGTTTTCCTTGATCATCTGGTTCAACTTGTGTGATAGGTGTCATGGGAGTGGAACATGATTTACAGTCATTTAAAGAAAATTTGTTCAATAATTCTTTAACATATTTTGATTGATGTATAAAAGTTCCATTTGTTTGTTGTTTGATCTGCAGTCCTAGAAAGTACTGCAGTTCTCCCATGGTACTCATCTCAAATTTTGATTGCATGAGTTTCTTAAAATCATCACACAATTTTGTGTTTGTTGA
The DNA here is from genome assembly GCA_028751855.1 of Ambrosia trifida. Lineage (NCBI taxonomy): Eukaryota > Viridiplantae > Streptophyta > Magnoliopsida > Asterales > Asteraceae > Ambrosia > Ambrosia trifida. Next base: position 115,423,982 of record CM054128.1, read on the forward strand.
ACCAAAGATGATATCATCAACATAAATTTGAACAAGTAAGACATGATTTCCAACATGTTTAATGAAAAGTGTTTTATCAATGGCACCTCTTGTAAAGTTATTTTTGAGTAAAAAGGTGGAGAGTGTATCATACCAGGCTCTTGGAGCCTGTTTGAGCCCATATAGAGCTTTATCCAGTCTGTACACCCACTCAGGATGAGAAGGATCCTCAAACCCAGGTGGCTGACAGACATACACCTCCTCCTTGATTTTACCATATAAAAATGCACTTTTCACATCCATTTGATAAACTTTTATTTTGTTGGAAATGGCATAGGCCAGAAATAACCTGATGGCCTCAAGCCTTGCAACTGGAGCAAAGGTTTCATCATAGTCAATTCCCTCTTCTTGAGAGTACCCTTGAACTACCAGTCTTGCCTTGTTCTTGATTATCATACCAGCTTCATCTTGTTTGTTCCTGAAAACCCATCTTGTACCAATTGGTTGCTTGTTTTGAGGTAAGGGACAGATTTCCCAGACCTGTTGCTTGTTGAACTGTAGTAGTTCATCTTGCATAGCCTGCACCCAATTGTTGTCTTTGAGGGCTTCCTGGTACTTCTTTGGTTCCAACTGTGAAATAAAGGCTGAGAATAGGCAAAAGTTGGAGAGCTGGTTTCTGGTTAGAACACCTGTAGCTATATCACCCATGATTTGATCAAGTGGATGATCTCTGTGTTCAATCAGTTGTTGTAAACCACTGACAGGTGTAGGTGGCTCTTGTTCTTCAAACAAACTACTGAGGTCTATGATATCTGGTTCAGCAGTTGCAGCTTCTTCAGTAGTTGCAGGTGCTGAGGCAGATGTTTGAGTTTGGCCTTCAGTATTTGTTTGATCAGAAGTTTGGAAAACTTCTGATGGTGTTGTAGTTGACTTAATGACTGTTTGAGGAGTCCATGGTGCAGGATCCTCATCTTCAAACCTTTGATCACCATAATAAGTAGGTTTGGAAGAAGTAACAGCCTTTTCAGGTCCAAAGTGAAAGTTGTCAAGGTCAAAGAGTTCAGCAGGATGTGCTGGAATAAGAGTGTGTTTTGACTCATTGAACTTGACATTCAATGTTTCTTCTACTATCTTGGTGTGAGAATTAAAAACCTTGTAGGCTTTTCTAGTTGAAGAGTAACCAAGAAAGTAACCTGAGTCAACTTTGGCAGCAAACTTTGAGATAGATTCCTTGATGTTCAAGATGAAACATTGACACCCAAAAGCCCTGAAAAAGGAGATAAGGGGCTTCATGCCATGAAGAACTTCATAGGCAGTCTTGGAATGTCTCTTGACCACAAGAACTCTATTCTGAACATAACATGCTGTGTTAACTGCTTCTGCCCAAAAGTACAATGGCAGTCCAGAATCAGCTAACATTGTTCTTGCTCCTTCTATCAGTGTTCTGTTCTTCCTTTCTACTACACCATTTTGTTCAGGAGTTCTGGGAACACTGTATTGTCTAATAATCCCTTTAGACAAACAGAATTCATCCAGAGTTTTGTTCCTGAACTCTGTCCCATTGTCACTTCTAATGGTTTTGACAGATAGAGAATATTGTTTCTCTACTTGTAGAATGAAGAACTTGATGATCTCAGCAGCCTCATCCTTGGAAAATAAGAAGAATACCCATGTGAATCTTGAGTAGTCATCAATGATGACTAAGCAGTACTTCTTTTTACCAAGGCTCATAATCTTGACAGGCCCAAATAAGTCCATATGGAGTAGTTGAAGACATGCAGTTGTTTTTGATTCTTCAATAGACTTATAGGAGGACTTATGCTGTTTTCCCTTTAAACAGGATACACAGTGTTCTTGACACTGGTATACTTTCAAAGGTAGACCTCTGACCAAGCCCATTTTTGTGACTTTATTTATGGTTTTAAAGTTCACATGGCCAAGTCTCCTGTGCCAGAGATCTGTTTCTGAAGTTGATGCCCTTGAGAAGAAACAGGCATTGTTGTTCAATACTTTGTCTTTTTCAATGTCCACTGCATAGACATTGCCACATCTTTTGGCAATCAGCAAAGTATGATCTTCTATAATCTTCTCAATCAACTTCTGGCCTTCTGGTGAGATGATCTTGCAAGCTGTCTTTGTGAAAAAGGAAGAATATCCTTTATCACACATTTGTGACACACTCAGCAAGTTGTATTCAAGGTTCTCCACCAGATTGACCTTGTCAAACTGTATTTTGCCAGAGGAGACATTGCCATGTCCTAGCACATATCCCTTGGCATTGTTCCCAAAGGACACAGATCCTTCTCTTTGGCTGATAAAGTTGTTTATCAGGTATCTGCATCCAGTCATGTGCATAGAGCCTCCACTATCAACATACCATATGCTGTTCAAGCCCCTGGAAACTCTCTGCACATAAAAGCAAATTAGTTAGATTTGGAAACCCAAGCCTGTTTGGCTTTGGGTTTGCTCTTGGGAACAGTTACAGTTTGTTCTTGACCAGGTTGAGAAATCCATGTCTTTTTGGCAATGGATTTTTCATGAAGAACTATGGTGGTATCCTTTTTAGGATCACCATCAACCTTGGTCATCAGTAGTTCTACCATGTTCTTTAGATTTTGAATCTCAGCAGTTTGTGAAACTGCTGATGATTTTGGTCTAACTACTGACAAGGAATTTTGAGAAAAAGATTTTGGTTGAGATTTTATCTTTTTCTGAGAAAAGGTGTTTTCAGGTTGTTGTTTCTTGGGTTTAAAGACTTTTTCATAATCATTTCTGATTTGATTTCCCACAACCTGTTGTTTGAATTTTTGATTGAACTGAATTCCTTTTCTGTATCTACAAAATTCAGTTTTGTGGTTGAACAGGCCACAAATTTCACATGCTTTTGCCTTCTGTTTTTGTTCTGAAGGCAAATTTCTGACAGTTGTAAAAAGATTTTGCTCATCAGTAGTTTTCAGGATCTCAACTCCTGAAGTAGATGAAACTACTGATGGCTTGTTGTCAGTTTTTGTATATACTTCTGAAGTACTTTCTTTAAAAATACCAGGATTTCTGGTTAGAAAGTTTTCATGGAAAGATGTGCATTCTTTCCCTTCAGAAGTTTCATTTGAAACAATTCTTCTCCCATCTTCAGTAGTTTTGGGAGAAAAATCTGTTGGTGTTTCAACATGATGGTATCCTATGCCAAACTTCACATTTGAAGCACTTTGTTTGTTTAGCAGTAGTTGATACCCCCTACAAGATTCAACCCATTTTTCACAAGTGATCCTGGTATCAGCAAGCTCTTGTCTGACATCTCCCAGGTCATTTAGCATCATTTTGATTTGTGCTTGGGTTTCAATGGCAGAGTCAGTTAATTTAGAAACCTCTTTAGTTTTAGCACACAGTTTTCTTTCCAAATCACATTTTATCTGTGTGTATTTTCTTTCTAAATCATTGGCTTTGCCTTGTAGGTGCACGTTTGTCTCTCTTATGAGAGCAAAAGTTTCTTTGCAAGAGTTTGAACATAGTTTTGTCAAAGATTCTTTTGATACCTGAGACAATGCAGATTTTGAGGTAGAGCCTTCAAATGCCATTAAGGCAAAGTTCTTTCTGCCATTGTCTGGTTCTCCCCAGTTGATGTCAAACACTTTGTTGTCTGCATCAGGATTACACTCTGTGGTGTCATATGGGAGACTGCTCCAGTCAACATACCCCGAGGTAAAGAGGCTTTGTTGAGGGGGTTGTTGAGGCTGTGGAGGAAGTTGAGCAGCTGGAAAGGGAGGGATTGATTGTTGGCTCTGCATCTGTTGAGCAGGCACTTGAACATATTGTACTTGAGGCATATATTGCTGTTGAGGAGCTTGTGCCTGTACAAAATGAGCACTCCCTTGAGTTCCATTGTTCCTATTATAATTGGGGTTATAGTTATTTCCAGATTGTGATTGGTTAAAGCTAGAGCTTCTACACTCTCTAGCAAAGTGTCCCAACTTCTGACACTTGTGACATCTCAGTTTAGATTTGTCAAAACCAATTTTTGTGTTACTGGTCAATCCTGGAAATTTCCTTCCTGACCTTTTATAAAACTTGTTAGTTTTAATGCTTAACATGGCCAGTTGGTGAAGTATGTCCATTTCTTCCAAGTCATCACTGCTAAAATTTTTCAAATCATCCATGATAAAACATAGATTATCAGCAGTTTGACCTTGGTCATCATTGTCATAACCTGGGAAAGATCTTTCTGATGAGATCCCAGAGGTTATGTCAATATTGTCATAAGATCCATAGGAACAAGTTGGTGAATCTTGTCCCAAAAGTGCTGTACTACCTGGTAGGTAGTCATCAGCAGTTTTACCAGAAGTTTGTAATTTCTTCTTTTGATCGATTTCTCTTTCAAAAGTGAGTAATCTCCCATGGAGTTTTGTAAGAGTGAGGGAGCTAAAATCTGGTGAGGATCTTAAGACAATGGAGTAAGTTTCCCATTTGTCAGGCAGAGACCTTAAAAATCTATGTAACATAGATACTGTTGTATAGGTCTGCCCATTTAACTTTAGCTCAGAGATTAATGAGGAGAATCTTTCAAATTGTTGTGTCAAAGTCTCCCCATTAATATAAGCAAATGTTTCATATTGTTGAGCCAAAATTTCTCTGGTGTTGGCAATCACCTCTTCAGTTCCTCCAAACTGTTCTTTAAGACAGTCCCAAAGTTCTTTGGCACTTTCACAATGTAAAAGGCCAGAGTATATTTCATTTGGGAGAGCCATTGCCAACATAGAGAATGCCTTAGCATCTAGCTCAAGTTTTAGGAAATCTTCATCTGTATAGTCTTTGGGATCCTTAGGAATCCCTTCTTTTGTTTCAAGGTTTATGTTTACTGGTTTGTGTGGACCATATATCACAGATCTCCAACAACCAGTGTTGGTTTGTGACAAGGTGTGTGCCATTCTTTTCTGCCATATATTGTACTCATTTCTCACAAGCATGGCAGGTTTGGTGGCAGAACCAGTATTATGTGGATCCATTTTTAAAGAGTTATAGATTTGTCTGATGACTCTTTTAAGTGATGGATATTGATAAAAAGTGAACTTTTGATCTTTTTATTGAATATCAATAAGAGCTTTGTGTCTGATTCTCAATTTGTTAGATTGATATGTGATCAGATAAACCAATGCTCTGATACCAATTGTTGGATCAGTTTGCTCTTGTTTGCTAAGTAAGAACTTGCTATCTTGACACTTAAGTGTTTAGCAAGTCCTAGTAAATCAGATTATAAGCACAGCGGAATGTTATAAGTTAAAGCAACACTTTTTATGCAAAGGCAGAGTTGTAACTCCCCCTTGATGTTTGAAACAAGATAAATGACAAAGTATTTATTATGAATCTAAGTTGTAAATGAGAATTAGATACTTAGCAAGATTCACAATAAATACAGAAATGGAATAATAACAATGAGAGTGTTTGAAGGATTTTTCTGTTTAAAAATCAATGTCTAAAATAGAAGGTTGAAGCCTTCTATTTATAGACGATTACATGCATGTATCTTGCCTGAAAAGCAAGCACAGAAAGTCCAGTTACAAGTTGCACAAGTTGCAACATTGAAAGAAACAAATAAAGCTAAAAGTAATATTAAACAATAAACTACTGATGCAAAAGGGCGGTGGCAAATATCTTCTGTTAAGTGCTGATGAAGGACAACTACTGAAGAGTAGTTTTGTCTTCAGTACTTCTGAAGTGAACTTGTCTGGTTTGGACTTCAGAACTTCTGCAACTTCAGCACTTCTTCATATCTTCTAATCAGCAGTTTCTTGTCTTCTATTCAGTACTTCTATTTAGCCAAAAATGACAGAAGTGAATTAGACTAAGGTTTACAAAAGTGGTTTCACCAATCCTCTTTGTCCTAACACCCAGCCTCATTGTCCAACGGAGTTCCAGCTTGGGGTTGATTTTCCGCCATGTTTGTCGGCACCTGACGGGGAGCGTGTCGCCGACGTACCCTTTGAGGTCGTGCCAGTGCTGACAAGTCGACGGCGTCCCTTGTAAGATGCGTCGGATTTTGTAAGTGTCCGACATCGTGTGACATCATCATACTGTGGAACGCCGTGTTCTGTATATGCTCAAGCTGTGTGGCGAAGGACTGAGGATCATTAAATGCCTGCTGGGAAGACCGGTAAATATCCCCTATGGCATCCCTCTACAAACAAAATTATTAGTTAGAAACCGTAAACTCAAATAATTAATGTATGAAATAGACACGTAAAAATGTTTTACCATCAGCGGGATTCTAGCACCGTCGTCTTGGAAACCGCCAACTGGGGCCGGTGCTACACTCGGATTCTCAATAAATGCAACGGTACACCCCCAAACACCATTGCATATAACCTGGCTCTGTGGAAGTCGTCCTTATGGGATCGGACCTGTAAACCGTGTTACGACGGTTATTCCAGGCGTTGATGTAGGCTTCGTGCCTACTCATCCAGTCCGCCCCGTTGTGTCCTTGCCGCCCCAAAGCATGCAGTCTTTCAAGCTGAGCCATGGGTACGGTTAGGTTTATTTGGGGAGGTATGTACTGGAGCATGCCGAATTGCTTCATAACCCGTTGAGGGTAATGATGCTCAACGATCTCAAAGCATATAAGCGGACAACAGCTCGTCCAGCTTTCGATCCCACTTGAACATATGGCTGGTAGTCGATCCAAAACCGAGGTGTAAGGGGTCCAGTTGAACTAAAAACATAAAAACAAACACTTAAGTCAGTTACAAAACACAATAAATGCATGATTAATACAAAAAACTAAAAATAATTACTAACATGTGTAGAATGAACATACCATGTTCTCGTTCAACGATTGTAGCTGTGAACGATATGCCCTAAGGCAGTGGGTGGATACCTCCTTGAAGTTTAAATTGTGGTCTCTCCACCTACAAAATTAACAGTTTAAAAAACGTGTTCAGTAAAAAAATACAAAGGGATGCCATGCAGGCACATTATATTTGTTTGGGCTTTGCGATATATACCGAGCCGCTAGCGGACAAGTATAATCAAACCGGTTTGAGGGTGGTCGTGGCGCGAGACACCGAATCCTCTCCCATGCCCATATTTGAAGGAGAATCATGGGCCCGGTCACGGCTTTCCTATCTGGCTGGGTGGCATCGCAAAGCCGCCTGTAAAAACAACCGAGAACCGCACTGCCCCAACTATAAGATGTTGTTCGGCTTAGGTCTTGTAAAAATCTTAAATAAAAAACATTTAGTCTATTATTGTTATTATCAGGGAATAAAGTGGAACCGATCAAATAAAAAATGATTAAACGAGCACGGAAAATGCACGCTTCATCCGTAGCCTCAGCTTCAACAAACGGCTCGTTTAGTTTATTAATAATAACACTACCCAAAATGGATTTGCTGGACATTTGGTTCTCTGCAGGCGTAATACCTAACCATCGTCGGCACAACGCTATTGCCTCGGTAGTAGACATTGCATCATCTGCCCCAGACACAACAACTCCCTTGATAAGTAACCCCCACAAGACGTTAACATCTTGTAAGGTGACAGTAGCTTCACCAAATGGTAGGTGGAACGTGTGAGTTTCGGGCCTCCATCGTTCCACCAAAGCTGTTATTAAGGAGTGGTCAACGTATCGATAACCACAATCTATAAGGCCACCAAACCCTGCGGCATCGACAAGGTTACGAACCCGTCCTACAACAGGGTTGTCACGAAGTGCCCGCCATAGGCTTCTATCGCTACGTTTTACCATAAGGGGCTCATTGAAGTCTTCATCGTTTACGAAAATGTGAAAGGAACGATGTCGATCGCGCAGATACAACACATCGTTGCTTAGGGGACCAGGGTGTAAGTTTATGTTTTGATTCATGGTGGGAGGAATTTGCTTGGTATGATTTTTTTATAAATTCAAAGGTTTCAGATGGAGATTGTAATGGTGATGGTGTGGAAATGGATGTGGGTGGTGCTCCTTCTTCACCTCACCCTCCATTTTATAACCTCCAAAGGCTCACTCTTGCACTCTCAAAAACACTATTTGCCTATCAAATCATCTGCAAAATACAAGACCATTGCATGCAATGCTAGAGACTTTTGTGAGTATGTTTATAGCCTGCATGTTTGCAGGTCTCGAGCCATGAAGACTCACTCCCATTTGGCGGCATCAATGCATGAATGTAGATTGGCGGTATCATGACGGCAACATTGAAGAACACACTATATGGATTAGAGGTATTAATGGACTAGTCACAATCAATTGGCGGTATCAATAAAGCCTCTATATGGATTGGCGGCATCAAGAGGTGACTACAACATATCAATTGGAGGCATCACTATACACTGCAGAAATTTAATTTGATACCGCCAAATGGAACGGCGGCATCACTATACACTGCAGAAATTTAATTTGATACCGCCAAATGGAACCAAGGCATCACCATTTTTAGTTTTTTTCCCCACTACCCCCCAAATGTAATTTGTAAAATAATAAACCCCCTAATTATGTAAATGATTCCTTATTTCATCCCCTTTTAAATACATCTATTTTTTGCTTTTTATAAGGCTTAAACTCCCAACATCTTTTTAAAACTTCAACACCTTTACCATCACGTCACAAGGGGTGGGGCTGAAAAATATATATATATAATCAGCTGAATATATCTGAAACATGTTTGAGGATTTACCTTAAAATGATAATCGGCTGAATTCAAATGATTATGGTTTGTATAAGAATACAATTTAAATCTAAAATTTGTTGTTACCCTATGTTTTTTTGTAGTTTTTTTTATAGATGAATAAACGAGTATCGCTTCGATGCTAGTCATATATACACCTTTTATTTGCATACACAATATTTCGTTTTACAAGAAAGAAACAGAATGAGAGCTTTTATAGTTGCAATAAATTAAGTCAAAAACTTTAAAATATGTAATAAAATATATCTGAGATAACTCAGATAAGATTGGTGTATCATAATTTATTAATGTATGTTTCTAGCTAGTGCACAGAAATTCAAAAGCATGCTGAAATTTGAGTCATATACTATACATACCAAACAAATCTTACTCCTTTGTCCAATCTCCTTCATGTTTTGTGCAACTCTTCCTGCCCCACCCCATTACTTTTTTTAATAAAAAAAATTGTGAGCCGCATTTTTTTCAAAAAGATTTAGGCAAATTTGTTTCTATCTCTTGAATATAAATATATATATATTTTATCAACTTTTTAACTACGAAAATCCGTTATCCAACAATATCTTGATAAATAATAGGATTAGGAAAAACGTAGACACAAATTAATTGTGTTAGTTAGTTCTTAGATTGTGTAGTGGATTAATTGGAAGGGGTGTGTCCTCTATCACCATGAACAAGCATAGCCTTTACCACGGTTAAAAACATAAAAAAAGTAAAAAGTAGATTTAAACCTGAAACCTCTACTTGTTGAACCTATGATACACCACTCCTTCGTAGATTTTATAATTTAAAATATTATAGTTTGATTATTGTACCAAATCATATATGATACATTTTATGCTAAACTTCTTCAGAAAATAATATTCATTTCAATCCGAGGGAGTGAAGTGTAACTTTGTCCATCTGAAACTGAAAGTTATGAGTAGATATTATTATACGAAGTTACGAACCAGTGGGCCAGCATCAAACGGAATATGTGGACGACGAATTAGATGTCGACATACACCTGGCCTCACTTATCACACAGATATTGACCGTTCTTTTTATTTGTCTGGATCCACATATAAGAAATCTTGTTTCTTCAACTTTATTATTTAAATTCATGAAAATTATAAATCTGTTTGAAAACTACATAAAGTTATAACTTTTACTTTTTTGGAAATGAAATGTTTTCATGTATAGTTAAGAAACATAAATATAATATATTTAAGAGTATGTGTTATGGCTAGAGGTATTTCTTTGTTCACCTTTTTGTAGGTGATTTCAAAGTTTTTGCACTTCGCTTTCAAATCTGCGTACTTGTGAGAGATGGAGTCGCAAGTACGGTTGGTACCCCGACAAGGGTACCAAACTTTGCTAGAACCTTGTGCCACTGCGGTCCGCGTCTACGAGACCCTCGACTTTTTGAAGCACCGTCACCATGCACTTGGTTATAAGCGATGATCAATGCTAGTTCTTCCTCCTCGGTCCATTGAACCATGATTGAAGGTTGATTTTTAAGATTGAGGGTTAGGGTTTGAAGAATTGGGTGAAGAATGGTGATGGTTTTGTGAAGAAGAACAAGGAGTTAATTATATAGGTAAATTTTATAGTTGGGTAATAAATGAAAATAGGTAAAAAAAAATTTATTTTTTTTATTCAAACCTTTGGAGCCCGCTAACGGACGCGAGACGGCTTGCCTGTACTCGCTCGCGGCAGTTATCACGTGGGCCTGTTACCGTGTTCGCTAGCCACGTGGATCAATTTGTGGCTCGCGACAGATGGCTCGCGGACCAGAACACAAAGTCTAATAAAGAGAATAAAAAGCATAACAAATATAATATAATTTCTTTTATAATTATAATTATGATTCATTAGAAAGCATTTTAGTTGTGTTAGTAAATAATATAATTTTGAGGCAAAATCGATTCTCATCATCGATACAATTATGTTCCGGTGCGTTAATTTGACAAATAAGAACCTTTTTTTTTGTGTAGAAGTTTATTAACATAAAAAGAACAATCCAAGAAGATTATATATGTTTCCGTGGTTTCCTTTGATTGAATTAGATCCAATAAATCCGTCTTTAACATTAAATAACCATGTGGGGTAAGGGTGGACTTAAATATTTTATTTATTATTAATCAAACCATACCATTAATCACTCTTTCTAAGATTCATTTTCACATGCAAAATGCATCTTTATTTCAATAATTAATAACTATAATATAAATTTAAATATGAATAATTTATTTTAGCGTAAACCAAAATTGAAGAATAAAATTATTTTGTCCATCTGTCGCAGATTCGATTCTCGTAATCCATCAGCGTGTACTTTTCTCTGTATAAACATATATTATTTAAAAAAATGGTTAAACCAGGACAAATCAGACAAGTGTATATTCTTTAAATTTCATTTGAAAGTAACTATTGCAATACTTAATTGTTTTTAATTAATATCTTAAGAGGCGTTTGGATAAGCTACAAACACAGTAAACTAGTTTATTATTATTTGGAAAAAATGGGAAGAATTATCTTTTTTTTTTTTTTTTTTTTTGTGTGTGTCAATAATCCTATTTGAAAAATCAAGTAATTATTACGAGTTTACAACAATAGGACTTGTTGTTAACGGTAATTTTGGAATTATAGTAGTATATTCTTTTTAAAACGAAATTTATAGCAATATATAAATTAGTATAAATAATAATTTAACAAGGAGATGGGGAGTGGGGACGGAGTGCACATGCATCACTGGGTCTGGGGATCTCTTTCTCGATCTGTGTCTCTGTGTGTAGTCTGTACTCTCCATGTACCTTAATATACAAACATGTCATCATTTGTTGTGCATAATCTATAACTACTTTATAACTATGATACATGTTACATATCTCAACAAAACGAATTTTTTAGGAAGGGGTGGAATATTATACACGTTATCATGTGTTTTTTTCATTTATTTTATCTGTAATCTGTAAATATAAAGTATAGCTAAGAAAATGTTTTTTTAACTTTGATTCTAAACCAAACGCTAGTTAATGAAACTAAGATGTAAGGATTAATGAAAAAGGTTCTGAACTATGGTGGTTTTTATGCAACTGTATAATACAGATAAATCATAAAAATAGTTAACCGATCAAACTTGCAACTTTTAACACATTTGTAACTGTTTCGGCACACTATTAGACTACTCGGAGTGGTGTGTGTGGGGGGATGAAGCGTCATGTGGCACTTGTGGGACCCCTGTGGGAAGGGGGGATTGTGGAGTGTGGAAGGGGGAAGGGGAAGGAAATAATATTATATTGTGTTTAAAAAAAAAAAAAAAAAAACTGGCCAATCAAATAGTGCCACCTCATCCCACCAAAATGCCCCACGCCAAACCTGCTGCCCCTGCCCTCCTCCTTCCTGCCCTCTCCACGCCAGGGTGGCGGTGGTGTTCCCCCACCCCCACCAAGCAGCCTTATAAAAGTTGTGCATCACATCCATAACAATGTATCATATTTTCAAAGTTTAACCACGAACTACCACAAACCGCCATAAATACACCCTCAAATATAACGTGATTCCAAAAGAAAAGGAATTCAGTATTGGATAAAAGCGTTTCAAAGAACAAGGACCCTATTTTTATGTAAACAACTTGAAAGTGTAATAACTTAGATGATTTATGTCTTTGGGGTTGGTGGCCCAATGGTAGAAGCAAAACTTCTATGAACACCTAAGGGGGAGATCATGGGTTCAAGTCCCACAAGGAGTGAAATTTGCCGTTCAAAAAAAAAAACTTAGATGATTTGTATTGAGATATTACAAGGGTTTATATACAAGAAATGTTACAAGAAATGTTACAAGTAATTAGGAGAGAAATCATCCTATAACATAAATGAAAATTACATAAAGGTCTTTGAATGTATTGAGTAGAATGGGAGATTAGATGATTGAATGTGTTGACTAGAATGAGAGATTGGAGGATTGAAAGTGTTGACTAGAATGAGGGATTTGAAGCATATGTCTTAGGATGCCTAATACCCCCCGTCAATGCGAGTCGGAGGTGGTTGAAGACGAAGCATTGTCCGGAATTTTTTTTTTAATAATGGCTTGGGGAGACTTTTTGTGAAGATGTCGGCTACTTGTTGATCTGTCGATATGAACTTTGTGTGGAGCCGACCTGTAGCAACTAATTCTCGAATGAAGTGATAATCAAGATCAACGTGTTTTGCTATCTTGTGTGATATCGGATTTTGACTTAGAAAAAGAGCACTTTTGTTGTCAAACAATAAAGTTGGTGGTCCCAATGGCAAGGCATGTAGTTCACGTAGTAGATGAGTTATCAAAATAAGTTTCGAAGCGGTATTCGCCATGGCCCTATATTCTGATTCACAACTTGAACGAGCTATGGTGGGTTGCTTCTTTGCAATCCAAGATACCAAATTCCCTCCCAAATAAATGCAATAACCATATATTGATCTGCATGTGTCAATGCAACGAGCCCAATCTGCATCAGAAAAACCTAATAAAACAGTGTTAGGTGGCCTATCAAACGTTAATCCATGATATAAAGTTCCCTTGACATAACGAAGAATGCGTTTGACAAGTTGAAAATGAGTAGTGGTAGGATTATGAAGATATTGACTAGCTTGATTGACAGCGAAGGAAAGATCTGGACCGGTTATAGTTAAGTATTGGAGGGCACCAACAAGAGAGCGATAAAGGGTTGGATCATGAAAAGGTTCATCGGTAGAGTTGAAGATGTCTTTGGGTGTGAGTGGTGTGGCAACTGGTTTGGAGTCAAGAAGGAAGGCTCGAGAAAGTATGTCATAGGCATACTTAGATTGATTGAGAAAGAAGTCGGTTTTTGTGTAGATGACTTCTAAACCAAGAAAGAAACTTAGGGAACCAAGACCTTTAATTTTGAATTCCTTGTGTAGTTGACGAGTAAAGTTGTTAATAAAGTTTTCATTGTTACCCGTGATGATTATGTCATCTTCATAGACAAGGATGTAAATTAAAGTACCATTATTGTTGAAAATGAATAATGATGGATCGGCTCGACTGCATGTGAAACCAAGAGTGATTAAAAATGAACTTAATCGTTGAAACCGAGCTCGTGGAGCTTGTTTAAGGCCATAAATGGCACGATTTAGTTTACAAACATGAGTCGGATGGTTTTGATCTTGGAAGCCTGGTGGTTGTTCCATGAATATTGTTTCTGTAAGTTTTCCATTTAGAAAAGCACTGTTGACGTCGAGTTGTCGTAAGTTCCAATGATGAATGGTGGCAAGACTTAGGACAACTTGAATTGTGGAAGACTTGACAACGGGGCTAAAAGTATGAGAACAATCTAAACCCGGAATTTTATTAAAACCTTGCGCCACAAGTCGAGCTTTGTAGTGATCAATAGAACCATCGGACTTGTATTTTATCTGATAGATCCATTTAGAGCCGATGATATTAGTAGAAGCGGGACGAGGAACAAGGTGCCATGTGTTGTTGGAATGTATGGCTTGGTGTTCCTCATTCATTGCATGAACCCATTTGGCATCTTTCAAAGCAGTTTTTATGCCTTTGGGTACGTGGGATGATAAAAGGGAATGATGAAGAGGGTGAGTGTAAAATTGAGATAAGTTAGCAAAGTGTTTTGGTTTGAAAATACCGTTTTTGGAGCGAGTGGTCATGTGATGATTGTTAGTATTTGGAATCGGTGAGTTTGATGGGCTTTGAGTTTGAGTTGAAGAAGAGGATTGCGCTAGGCTGGATGGTTGGGCAGAGTCAGTGGAGTGGTTCGATATTGAGGTTGGTTCCAAGTTAGGCTGTTGGGCTGAGGTGGACTGTTGGGCCGAAGGGGTTGAGTGGTCAGTAGGGAGTGAAGGTGTTTTATTTGTAGAGGATTGGGCCGATGGTGAGATTGGAGGTGAGTGGTCGGTTGATGTGTATGGTGAGGTTGGGGATGATGGTTCGCGTGAAGGGCTGTAAGGTGAGGAGTCAGTGTGATAGGGTTGGGTAAAAGGACATTGAGAGCATGTGGGTATTGGTGTTGGTTTGGTGGGAGATGAAGTAGGGTTAGGATGGTTATGAATGTTGGGGTAGGTAAAAAATCTTCAAATTTTGTGAAAGGAAGATTTGTGGTGTTGGAATTTGTGGAGGAGGTGAAAAAAGGAAACACATCTTCGTCAAATTTGGCATGTCGGGTCGTATAGATTCGTCCCATTGAAGGATCGAGACATCTAAAACCTTTATATTTTGGATTATAACCAATAAAAATACAAGGGGCACTTCATGGTAATAATTTGTTTTTGGTATAGTCACGAAGATATGGATATACGAGACACCAAAAATGCAAAGGTTAGAGTATGATGGAGGTTGTTTAAAAATAAGTTCAAATGGTGTCTTGTTTTCAAGAAGCTTTGTTGAAAGGAGATTTATGATGTAAGTCGCGGAAGTGAAAGCATCAAGCCATAATTTTGGTGGTGCATGTGCATTAAACATCATTGCTAAACCGGTTTCTGTGATGTGTCGGTGTTTACGTTCAGCCCGACCATTTTGTTCCGGTGTATAAGGACAAGATAAGCGATGATGTATGCCATGTTTTTGAAAACAAGTTTGAACTCGATTATTTGTAAACTCGGTTCCACCATCACTTTGAAAAACTTTGACATTTGTTGAAAATTGATTTTGTACAAAGTTTAGAAAAATGGTGAGAACATCGTAGAAATTGGATTTTGCCTTTAGAGGATAAAACCATGTGAATCGAGAATAGTCATCTACAAATATCACATAATATAAATATCCATCGATTGAGGCAATAGGTGCGGGTCCCCAAATGTCACAATGAATTAAGTCTAAAACTTGTTAAGCACGTTTGGTGTTTTTAATAAATGGTAGATGTTTGGCTTTAGATAACTCACAAGAATTGCATAAACCCGATTTGGGTAATAAAGAGGTAACAAAAACATGACCAAGTTTGTTCAAAGTAGATATAGTCTCAAAGGAAACATGTCCTAAGCGACTATGCCATTTATTGAATGAAGCACGAAGTTGAGAACCGGAAAGTGCGGCAACAAGATACTTGTGACTTTGGGTAAGGACATAGAAGCCATTTTCGTAAATGCCTCTAGCAAGAACTTCCCCCATTTTTCGATCTTGAATATGAAAAAAATTGTTAGAAAATAAAACGTCAACGGGAGAATCATTTGTGAGCCTATTAATGGATAGAAGATTTTTTGTATGGTTGGGAACAACAAGAATATTTTGTAAAGGTATAGAATTATTTAAAGACGTGTTCCCAATGTGAGTAACGGGTAATGATTGCCCATTACCAAAGGTAACACGCATGTTACCTTTGTGAGATTTAGAAACCTTTAGATCAAAGATATTATTTAGCATATGTGTTGTTGCACCTGAATCGGCCATCCAATCCGGATTTTCGGAAGCAAGATTGCATTGCGCATTAAAAGCTTGAGCTAGATTTGCATCTAGAGTTAGAGCTTTTTGCGCATAAGAGGCTAGAGTGGGACAAGTACTAGCATAGTGGCCTTCTTTGCGACAAAGTTGACAAGTGGGAGGACGTTTGTTGTAGGAATTACCACGACCCCTTGAGGAGTTCGAACGACCTCGTCCACGGAAAGACGAAAAGGGTCGATGTTGTTTGGAGTAAAAGGCAGCTTCAGCGGGTGTTGTCCCATGAAGTTTTTGGACAAAGAGTTCTTGATTTTCCGCATTCGCGAGGAGATCACGAAAGGGAGGCGCGGGATGTATGGTGTGTTGAGAAGTGGAGAATTTTTTAAAAGAAGCGCCTAATTCACAAAGAAACCAATGGCGCTTATCTTCATCACTGATTTGGTGACCAATTGTAGCAAGTTGGTCGGATATGAGTTTGAATTTTAGACCATATTCGGCAACCAATCCGTTTCCTTTTTGGAGATTTTGAAGGGAATCCTTAAGATTGTGAATGCACTCAGTTGAGCAATGGCTATAAGCATTTGCTAAGGCTTTCCAAACCGATAAGTCGGTGGTATAACCTATGGTTTCGGCCATGGCCTCCTCAGTTATAGTAGAGTTTATGAGGAGTAGCACTTTTTGATCGGCCACTTTCCATTCGGTGAAGGCAGGATTTGGGATGGTTTGGTTGTTTGAGATGATGGTTTCGGATGGAGAGATTTTCGAACCATCAACATGGCCGAGTAGGTTTAGGTACGATAGAACCGGAGTGATTTGATTTTCCCAAGGAAGGTAATTGGTTGAATTGAGTTTGATGTTAATAAAATGGCTAAAGGAGAGGAGGGGGATTGTGGATAATTCGGTTGAGATAGATATGGAGAGGTGTTACGAGAACAGTAAGGTGGGCGGGTGGGCAAGAATCGAAGAAGAAAAAAGGAGCAAGAAGTGCAAGGGAACTTTAGAATTCAATGGATCAAAGCTTGATACCATGAAAGTGTAACAACTTAGATGATTTGTGTAACACCCCAACCGATGGCGGAAACATCGAGGTGTCATGTAGTGATGATTGTTCAAAAGCTCATAGTACTAAAATGTAAATATTCTATTCAAACTCGTATTAAGTTTACAAATGTCACCAAGTATAAAATAGAATCAACACGTTGTGTGAATTATTGTCTTTACTAAGTCCAAAAGTCTTATATGTAGCATCTCAATACTCAACCTGAAACATGTACGGAAATAATTTTGTCAACATAAATAATGCTGGTGAGCATACTTGGTTTGTGTACATATAGTATAAGTTTAAAAAAAAATTACAATTCAAGTGTCATGAATTATTCAAGGCAAATATGGAAAACACGTAAGTACACAATACGGTTCAAAATCAAACCTCTTATGTTGACAAAGATTAAAGCATTAACAATGACCTAGGACTTCCCACACACATAGGTACTTTCCACTAGGCGGGTTGTCAATCCAAGTAGCGTTATCCATTGTTAAAGTCGGCTAGCTAAGTTAATGATTTTGTAATGATTGCAAGTATACTACGTTTATGTTTAAGCACAAAGCACAAGAATTCAATCATAACACGTATATGAATTGTATGTAAAATGTCTATGAATAAGTGCACGTGTAGGTTTAATATGTGTACATGAATCACCCTAAAAGTGTAAAAATGAAAAAGGGGATAAGTATACTCACTTTGATTGAGATGACGAACTTGTAGGGAATCAACGAGAAACAATGAATTATGCTTGAACCTATATTTTCATTTTATGTCAAATTAAATTTACGAAACACTAAGTTACTTATCAGATTCGTTGATGTATCGATTTTCGGCGACGAAGATGTGTTAGGTTACTATTTAATTATTACGCCCTTAATACATTATGACATCATATATAAGAATATATTTTTTTTACATTGACTACAATTGAATTTAGACATGGGATGTAATTTGCATTGTACTAAATTTAATTATACTTGATATCAGTTCATATACATCATATATATTCGTTATTATAAATCCTAAATTCTCTTAACTCGTCAAATTATTATAAATCATTATTATTACTATTACTATTTTTTTGTCACTTTAGGTTTCTAAAGTTGTAAATAAATCATTGGAAAAATCCCGAATGTTACAATTTGTATTGAGATATTCCAAGGGTTTATATACAAGAAATGTTACAAGTAATTAGGAAAGAAATCCTCCTATGACATAAATGAAAATTACATAAAGGTCTTTGAATGTATTGACTAGAATGAGAGATTGGAGAATTGAATGTGTTGACTAGAATGAGGGATTGGAGGATTGAATGTGTTGACTAGAATGAGGGATTGGAGGCATATGTCTTGGGATGCCTAATACAACTAGACCATTTAACGTAGAAAGGTAATAGAGAGATCATAAAAGCCTTGTTGCAAGCTACCACTCACCTGTTCAACATATAATTACCGCTTTTCACACATTCTCTCATAAAGTGGTACTTTGTGTCATTGTGCTTGCTACGCTCGTTGATGACGTGGGTAGTCCAAGGATAAAAAGCTGACTAACTTGCTTAAAACGTTAAAAGCTTAAAGGGATCATAAAAGAAATATTGGTCGTCACCAAAAAAGGATCAAACCAGTGACACGTCTTGTCACCACTTTCTCGTTTAACTCCACCAGCTGGACACAACCATCACATGGGAGAGTCACATCCTATTACCCGCAGGTCTCAAGCCTTCATCGGCTTAAGTGAAAAGTCCTTGGTTGTAAATAGGATCACGAGTCTTGGCTTTCCCAATATAGAAGATTCCTCTTCTATAAAGTGAGCCTCAAACAATCTTCCTGATTGTCCCTTACACACACATACTTCTATTCCTTCTTTCTATCACACTTCACGTGTGATATTCTCTCTACTTCCCTTATCACAAACATAACACAATAACACCAACATTCTGACTTTGGGACTCTCCCAAATCAGATTAACAACAACAAAAACCAAAACTCTTGAATCTCCCATCTATGTTTACAACGTAGAGGGATACCACGACCTGCGGTTGGTGAACCTAAACCCTTTAACCCTTTTACCCCTGTGAGACTCTTCCTCAGTGTTGGACCCTTACTTGTTGTAGCAACACTCGTGAAATACGGAATTATTCATAAAAGATATAAATAACTCATTATCAGCTAGTAACTTCACACACTATGCATCTTCACCTATTGTCTCATTGATCAAGTTCTTTAGCCACACACCATGGCACACTCCTTCGGTTGCAACTATAAATTTTGCTTCACACGATGAAAGAGTAATTGTATTTTTTTTTTATTCCGATGACCAAGTAATTAAATTGTTTGACAAGTAAGACACCACACCTGTGGTTCCCCTATGGTCATCATCATTCGTCCGATGAATGCTAACAAGACACTCAAAGATAAACTCACAAACAGACTTTTGTTTACTGCTTCAAAAGGTTATTTTGTTAGTCACCATATTAGGCCTTTAAATAGCCAACTACTATATGAAAAAGTAAACAATTAACACCCTAATAATTTGCCACTAATACAAAAGACTCGGACTGACACAACTACTAAAAAAACACACAGTATTATGACTCGTACTCGACCTGAACCAGCCCGGAACATCAAGATTATACCCAACATTCACCCCCTTAATATTGATTTCGGTTCTCACATCTTTCTTCTTTCTTTCTAGCTACTTGCTTGCTTTCGTTCTTGCTATCCGAATCACAACGATCCAATCTTTCTCTTTCTAACGAACAAACACGTGTCTATTTCTTTCTTTCTTTTTTTTTGGTTGTCGAATTTTCTTTTTTCTTTCTCATCGACACCCATTCTTCCTTTCTTGTGGCTTGCTGATAACTCACATTATTAACATATAAAACAGGCATAAACAGTCTTATAATAGGATACAATTAGGCTTATATTATTGAATTTGATGCTTAAATCTTTCCTATTTGTATTTCTCAGGAAAATGGAGCTCCAAGACGGAAAGGAAGGATTTCCGGGCAAAAACAATCAAAAACTGGAGATTCCTGAAGATACGAGACTTGCAGCATGTTCTCTGTATGTTTTGAAGACAATCCCGAGGCTTAAACAATAATAAAACCAGTTCGGGAGTGACCCTGCACGCCCACGCACACTTGCACGAAGGCCCTGACGCTAGAAGACAACGCAGCGCAGCTGAAAAACAACGAAACTTGGGGAGCAAGGCAGTGCACGGCCGTGCCTACCTAAATGGCACGCCCCTGCAGCCCCTGTTTTGCCTATAAATACCAAGCTACCCCTCACCATTTGTTTATCCCTTCTTGTGCTCTCTTGGGCCGACTACCAAGCTTCTTCCAGAGATCTTGGGGTCCCTTGGGAGGCCTTCTGGTCCTCCTAACATCCCTCAATGGTTAGGCTTCGACCTACTTTGATTAGCTTGGCCAAGAAGAGGATCGTAGAGTAGTATGCAATAAACATCGAGGGTCGTGAGGATCATGAGATAGTACATATCACCTGGAAGATGGAGAGCTTGTCTATGAGCAGCCATGATCTTTGTGTTGACCATTCTTATGGTTGTATCTTTCTTGTATTTGCGAACCCGCTTCGATTCGTAGACCTTTATTATTATTAATAGTAGTTTATTTTTAGTTATTTGTTGTGTTATCTTCTTCTAATCTTTATTTGTTTATCTTGGTGATAGGTTTGAATGATGATTAACTTAATAACAACCTTAACTTAAATAATTAGTGGTATAATCAGCTTCTGGTAGTCCCGAGCTAGATCCAAGGCGAGGAAACCGGTAGTGAGACAGATCCTTCGGGCTTCTGATATCCAAACCGAGTTCTAAGCAATGGCTTCTGAAGTGGACCAGATTTGAGTGGCACATTTCTGATTCATACCAGATGATTGGGTAATCTTCTTGGCAAAGGATGGTTTCCCTACGGGTGCACCAGTGTCTTTTGTATCATACGTCTTTAGGACTATGTGCCGCCTTTGTCAAGGACTTCATCCAGCTTGGGAGGTTATGGGTTGGGTAATTAAGTCATCATTTACCAACTTTATCAGGCCTATAAAGTGTCACTAAGATAAATAAAATAAAGGTTCTTTATCTAGTTCTCGTTAGTACAACGTCGTTAACCAATGGAGAGACCGCCTTCTTGTGATAACCGTAAGAGAGATCTTTTAGCTTTGACCGTTAACCAATGGGGATACGTGGTTGCCAGGATAAAGAGACTCTTCGTTGCGGAACGCGAGAACTAAGGTGAGGTGTACGATGTCCCTAGCCGGAGTGAAGCCTCCAATTTAAGAAAATGAAAATTTAGAAGACCCGAAGACTTGACCGTGGTTCGAGGAGCCCGATATACGCGAGGACCTAGCGAAGTACCCCAGGTGGACGCACGCTAGAGAGGTTTAGCATTCTACTTAGTAGTCGCCTTCGCTTCTCTATCAAGGAGTCGGCACTTCAAGATCACTCTCGTCTTCCACACAATTAACTATATTAAATTATTAATTATAATATTAAACTTAGCTACTTAGGCGAAGGGTCCCGAGAATTTGGATTCAACTAGTTAAAACCACCAAAATACAGGGACTCAAATAGTAATTTACTCTAGAATAAAATATAAAATAGTAGCGATAGAAGATGTGCTAGCCTTGGGAACCCTCCGAATACATAGATTAACTAAATTAACGGTAGTAAGTTTTAATTATTGATGTGGAAAACGGGTTTTAAATGGTCCTTTCAGAGTTAGGAGATGGGAAAATAAGGAATTGCACGAATCCTCATAATGGTGTCTTCGGACTGCTGGCCTGAAAGCCGGTCTTCTGCTGGTTAATAAGTATCGTCGAGCCTAACGCACACAATTCATGTAGCTTATTGTAAAGTTTGAGTCCTGCTTTATAGGCACTTCCCAAACCACCGCAAACCACTCATTTAAGCATTGGGTTTTCTAATCTATCTTCTTAAATTAATGTAGTGGCGAACTCCGACCATGATCCCTTCAACCTCTCTTAACTCACACTTCTCGTACCGAAGGATTTCACATGCCATGACCATCTTGTGATGGGAACCATCTAAGAAGTAAACGGCTTTGTACTAATGAGATATAGATAAAATATCCTTGTTTTGATTATCTTTACAAGTGACAACTTAAATATTTATTGAGCAAGTAAATATAAGTTCGGTTTAGAGATTAAGTGACTTAACAAATTCAACCCTTAACCCCCAAGACTTGTGAATGATAATCTTAATAAAGGTAGAACATAATCCGAAAGGTGTGCAGTCCAAAGATCACTGGTGCACTTGTAGGGAATCCGCCCTTTGCCAAGAAAACCACTCACACATCTGGTGTGATACCATAAACTTGTCACCCGGATCTGGTCCTCTTCAGAAGCCTTTGCTTAGAATCTGGTTTGGATATCAGAAGCCCGAAGGATATGTCTCACTGCCGGTTTCCTTGCCTTGGATCTAGCTTGGGGCTACCAGAAGCCGTACGAACACCATGATAGTTTTTAGATAAGTTAAGTTTTGGTTGATTTTAGGATCGTTAAGATAACCACTAATCGAACCGGTCACAAAAGATAAACAAGCAAGAGTTAGTTAAGAAGATAAACACATCAAATAACTAAAATAAACTACTAATAATATAAAAAGTCTAACGAATCGAAAAGGTTTGGAGAATACGGGATGGATACACCTATCTAATGATAACAACATAAGAACATGAAGATCTTCCACTCATAGACAAGCTTCCAACCACCTTGATCATATGTGTATGAAGTGATCCTCACAACCCCTCAACTTTATTGCATGTAACCTAAGCAGTTAATGCGGTAAAATATCGGTTATCGGTCAAGAAACAATATTTGAGATATCGATTCTTGCGCTGAGATATCGGTGGGATATTGGTAGTTACATATATATATATATATATATATATATATATATATATATATATATATATATATATATATATAACATAAAATACTAAAGAAAACTATATAAAGATATTAAACAAGCTTAACTCTTAATGAAATAAGGGAAAAAACAAATAAACAAAGTTTTAGGTTAAAATTGAAAGAAAACAAATAAATAAAGTTTTAGGTTAAAATTGAAAAAAAAAAAAAAAACAAAAAGATTAAGGGTGTAACTAATAAAATGGTACTAAGTTAAAATATAAACAACCGTCATCTTTTTTATCTTCTTTCCAACCTCCATCTCCAGCCTCATCGCCATGGTTCATATTCATCTTCATTGTGCTTCTACATCATTGTCACAGGTAAGCTCATATTTCTTTATCTTCATCTCCATTCTTGAGCATAAATGGACCAAAAAAAAAACAAAACAAAATGATATAATCGGTTAAATCACTAATATTATTAAGGGTATATCGGTTGATATATCGCCTATATCGGCCGAGATTATCGGAAAGGAGATAATGACCAATATTTTTTTACCGATATAAACCCCTAAGGTCGATAACCGAGATTAATTTCTTAGCATGTAACTACTCCTACAGCGTCATTTTTTGATCGAGGACCCAATTTAGGAAAGCTCCTAACCTTGGAAACGTGTTTGGTCAGCCCTAAGGCCTCCCAAGAGACCGCAAGAAGGCTCAAGATAGGAATCGACGCACAAACGGCTGAGTTGAAGCTGCTATTTATAGGCAAACCAGGCTGAGCAAGACCGTGCTTATGGGTGGCACGTCCATGCTTACAGCTACACGTATGTTCTGTTACTGCAGGGGACAGTCTATATGTACGAATTGTCAAACACGGCCGTGCCAAAGGATGAGCATGGCTGTGCACCCGACCAGGTGATATTTTCTTTTCGTCCCCCCCCCCCCCCACTGACCGCTTTGTCTTCTAGTGTCAAGGACTTTGTACTAATGTGTATGGTTGTGCTTGGTCGATCCCGGACTGATTTTATCATTATTTTAGCCTCGGAGAGGTCTTTACACGCCCTAGGAACATGCTCCGAGTCTCGTGTCTTCATGAACCTCCATTTTTTTTTACCCTAGAATTGCTTCTTTTTGGGTTGGAGCTCTATTTTCCTGATAAGGGTGCCCGGAGTGGGGGCGGGAAGGGGGGGGATACCGCCGCCATAGTGGCGTGGGAGGGGCAGGAGGGGGCGGGCATGGGGGGACTCACCGGCGTGGGGCTTGGGGTGGGGGTGAGGTGGCACCATTTGATTGGCCAGTTTTTTTTTTTTTTTAACTTTAACACAATATAATATTATTTCCTTCCCCCTCCCCCCTCTTCCCCCCTTCCACTCCCCACAATTCCCCCCCCCCCCCCCCCCACACACACACACATGGGTCCCACAAATGCCACATGGCGCTTCATCCCCCCCTCCCCCCCCCCCCCCTCTCCCACTCCGAGTAGTCTAAACACAAATAGAAACGATTAACTAGCTTTTATTATCAATTTTTGCCCAATTAAGTCCTATTATTATACTATTTATACATGTTTATTATGTGTAAATGATGGCACATAAGTCCTCAACTTTCTGCTTCTACCCCACTAGAAAACAGTCGTGTCAATACATAATTACACCATTGTTACTTGGCAAACAACCAATCTTTATCTCCTTATTAAAAATAACGATGAATAAAATTCAGAGTAATGTCAACTAAGTTTTTCAAGTGTTTTACTAAAGTCACTCAAAGTTTTTTTCTTTTGAAGTCATTCAACTTTCGTTGCATGTTCCAATATTGTGATTTTTTATAAAATTTAAAATAAATTAAGTGAATAAGAAATTTATAAAAATCCTTGTTCTATTTAATGATTGTTATAATTTCTATTTGACTCAAATTGAGAAGTCTTGAAATTTGATTAAAATTTAATGAATTTTTTCTTCACTGTTAACATTCGGCCACCCATGGTGTTAGCTATTGAACAAATATAGGAGCTCATCCATGGCTATCTATTAGTCTACAAAAACACTCTTTAAATTAGAGATACTCTAGGCTTGCTAGTTTCATATTTTTGCGAACACGAAGGTGTTATGTGCCTACTAAACCCAAGCTAAACAAAAGGAAGACCAAAACTCCATTAAACATGCATGCGATTAATGCATGACTTGATCCAAGTCAAAACTACTTATTTATTTTGTGCTAGAATAAAGGAATGATTGGTTTGACCACCTTTCATATCCACCTAAAAGTGGGATCTTAATTAAGCTATAATGTTGCCTTGTATCTCCTTATAAGGAGGACCTTGCATTCTTGAATATTATGCAGAAAATTAGTCTAATACTCTCTCTATAGTTCTTCTAGTATTCTCTCTATTTTCTTAGGCCACCGATATAATTGTTGGAACCACATATGTGCCTGCTAAACCCAAGGCTAAACAAAAGGAAGACCAAGACCCCGTGAAACATGCATGCGATTAATTCATGGCTTGGTCCAAGTCAAGACTATTTATTTATTTTCTGCTAGAAATAAAAGAATTATTTGTTTGACTGTCTTTCATATCCACCTAAAAGTATTATCTTAATTAAGCTATAATGTTGCCTTGTATCTCTTTATAAGGAGGACCTTGTGTTCTTGAATATTATGCAGAAAATTAGTCTAATACTCTCTCTAAAGTTATTCTAGTATTCTCTCTATTTTCTTAGGCCACCGATATAATTGTTGGAATCACATCAGAAGGCGGCAACGACGATGATATACGTGGTAAAATGCGACAGGGTGGTGGAGCTGGTGAGGGTGGGTACCAATAATGGTGGTTGGAGTTGTTTGTTCATTTGAACGTATTTGAGTTAACAAATAACAGGTTTTACATATAATAATGAGTAAATGGCCAAATTCATCTCTGAGGTTTGGTCAATATTGCTAGATCCATCAAAAATAAGAATTTTCGAAATCTGAGCCACTAAGGTTACAAATCTAGTTCTAAATCCGTCCAATTTACAAACTCTCTTAAATAATGTCATTAACTCGATGGCAGTTTGGTCATTCCCATCATTTTTTTATATATTATTTTTTTTACCACCGGCCATCTTCATCATAACCCTAAATGATGAACTCCCACCATCTAGGTATGGCAAAAAGAAAACCAAACCCCACGGGTATACCCGATATTCGATGGGTACGGATCCGGATTCGGGTTTAAATTTTTTTTTCCGGGTTTGGGTTCAGGTATGGTATATAGCGATACCCGACCCGATTACCCAATATATGGATATCCGATTACCCGTAAAAATACCCGATACAATTTATTTATAATATATATATATATATATATATATATATATATATATATATATATATTATACTATTAGTATATTTCTGTCTATTTGTATTGCTAAAATATCATTTCCTGTTATATTTAGTGTTTCCAAACCTCCCCTAATCCCACTAATTACTATCATAGAAGAATGAAATATCAAAACTTTATGAGTATTTTCTAATACAAATCCCAATGGGTATTTTCTTTAACAAAATAACGAGTATACCCATTACCCGCGGGTATAACCAATACCTGACGGGTAATTAACTGACAATACCTGACGGGTATCAGGTCGGGTTTGGTATTCAGTTTTATAAACGGGTACGGGTTTGGTATTACCAATACCCTACTCGAACCTGACCCATTGCCATCGTTGGCACCATCATCCATCACCATCTCTACATTTAACCTCCACCATTCCGCTGCCACCTACAACCATAACGCTAGTCACCACCCCGATCCACTCTACAGGCCACCATCACAAACACCAACCACCAACTACCATCATCCCCACCCGACCACCTGTAATCCTTCATCATTATCATTCCTCCGCCAGATTCCACCCACCAATCCAGCCGGTTGCCACATCCCATATCTAAACTTTAGATATGGACATCAGACCCCCAACTATTGGTAACACGAACATCATACTAGCTCCTTCAATCGAAAGTTTCTGAAAGAGTGAGAGATGGAGTGAAGATCGAGTGGGTGTACAAGGTTGGGTTTACAGCCGACTTGGGGTTGTGGTGGTGGTATGGATTGGTTTTGATGGTTGGGGGTTGTTTGTGGTGGATGGTGATGGTTATGCAGATGGTGGAGATGATAGGGGCTGAGGTGGTGATTGGTTGTGGATATGGTGGAGACGGTGGCTGAGGTGGTGATTGGTGGTGGATATGGTTAGATGAGGTGGTTTTTGGTGGTGGATATGGTGGAGACAGTGGCTAAGGTGGTGATTGGTGGCGGATATGGTTGGCTGAGATGGTGATTGGTGGTGGATATGGTGGAGACGGTGGCTGAGGTGGTGATTGGTGGGAGGGAATTTAAGGGATAAAAAGTGATTGGAAATGACCAAAATGCCCATGATTTAACGTTGGTATTTAACAGAGTTTGCAAATTGGACGGATTTAGCACTAGATTTGTAACCTTAATGGCTTAGGTGTCAAAAATTCTTGTTTTGGATGGATCTAGCAATACTGACCAAACCTCAGGGTCGAATTTAGCCATTTACTTTATAATAATTGTCAAAGTTTTTTGCTTTGTGACTCAGATCGAATTATTTCAATGGTTCTGCCAAAAAAAAATCCATTTGGATACAACTTGATTATGAATTCGTGAACCAGCCTGTGACCAAAGTTTTGGTTTCGAATTTAGAGGATAAACCACTGTTATCTTTTAATTCATATTTAAAATAAAAATTTGTCAATTTTGACACCATTTTTATTAACATAAAAATCTGAAAATATTTCGACCTCAACTAGGGGCTCTACCCCTTGGAACCTCCAAATTCTAATACTAAAACAAGCATGCACTCTCGCACCTCCTAACTTTGTTGATGTGTATTACAATTTACTTTAGTCACTAAATTAATCCCAATTACACTAAAATAACCGGCACTAACTCTGTTATATTTACTCTTAACAATACGGACCATAAGTTTGTAGATATGTCATCTTATATTTATATATTCAGTTCAAGCTAGCTACCTCTCCCAATCGATAAAAGGTAACTTTTTTCATTTAATGTTGGGCTTCTCTTCGTAGGATCTAACAGGCAAAACTTGTAGGTTGTTAATCTATTGGTCAATATATTTTTTCTGAACGAACAACTAAAGTATTGCCGGGTATTCTGTACGCGGCCTCCAATGGCCGAAAGGGGCCCCAGCCGGCCTCTAGTCCGTACGGACAGAGCCCTTCGGCCCACCCGTCTCCTGTTCCAGGGAAAACCCGGCCCACAAACCCGCCCGAAGGCACGACGGTAGTGAACCGGTAAAACCTGGAGGGATCAGGAGTCGAACCCATGACCACAAGGGTCAAGGGTCTCTCCATCACTTCCCAACCACCTACCCCACCACAAGGGTGGGGGTATCCATCACATGCCTCCCGTGGGAATCGAACCCGGCTCCCCCAAAGAGAGAACCAGCCCTTTTACCACTATCGATAATACATTGATGAAAATCCGTAAAATACGTTGTTTTTAGTAACTTATTAAATAATAAATTGTAAAATACGTTTTTAGTTTTTTTAAATAATAATTATAAAATAAGTTTTTAAATTAATAATTCATAATGATATTTATTAACTTTTTTAAAAACAAGAGCCAAAAAACAAGAGTGGCTGAAATATAACTTCACGAAATCGTCTCCTTTTTTCTTCCATCCTTTTATAACAATGGCGTAACCATGTTCCTTTCCCGAATCTTGTACCCAGTCGATCAACTCCTGGCGTGATGGAAAGGTCCGGTCACTCTCAAATGAAACTATGACTGGGTAAGAGCCTTCCTGAACTTCTACTGGCTTCTCCTCACCACCACCGTCTCCCTGGTCCAGATAGTCTTGTTGTAAAAATGTCTCCTCACCACCGTTAGTGTAGTTAGGATAGCTTTGGTGATCAAATGGTGGCTCACCACCGTGACCATAATCGGGTTGACGGAGATAGTGTTGTGCATACGGGTCCTCCAAGGGGGTATTCAGGTCAAGTGATGTTGTATTGTCATGATAACGAATGCTAGATTGAACCTCATCGACATCATCTGGTTTAGACTCGTTGTAAGAATCACAAAAAATGAAGTCGTAATACGACATCTTGTATATTGTGGATAACATTTGTATATCGTGGGTAAGGATGTAATTGTTTAAATGTAAAACGAAAACGAACGATACAATATCAAATGTATCAAACGAACTTATAGTCAGAATCTGATGGGCTAAAGCATATCTCTATGGCTAAAGTGAGGCGCTTAGGGTTCACATGTTGCCCTTTCTGTAGACTTTATCGGACTTTCAGACCAATAAGTCAACCTCGTACCTCCATGCGTCTCGCTTTGGCCAAAGCGGGGCGCTTTGGGGTACGAGGTCTGGCTGATTTAACATAAAGTCTGAAAAAAGTAACCCTAAGCGTCTCGTTAAGGTCAAAGCGAGACGCTTAGAAGTAGGGACGGCAATGGGTCGGGTTTGGGACAGGTTTAGGTAATCCCAACCCCATACCCGTTTAGGTATGCTTGTCCCAAACCCGGCCCAAAACCCGTCGGGTTTGTGTCGGGTAATTACCCATCGGGTATCGAGTATACCAGCGGGTTTCGGATAAACCCATTAATTTTTAAAACTTACCCATTGAGTATATCCGACCAAAAACCCGACGGATATCTATTACATAACTATTGACCAATTACATTTAACATTATTAAATATATATGTAAATGATTACAATGTATAAATATTAAATATTTAAATCATATAAAAACATTCAAAGACATAGATAACAAATAGTATACACTAATTTTTTATATTTTTAGCACAAGATGACAATCCAGATGGATAATTAGATATATTATGCATACATATTTAAAAAGATATATTAGAAATTATATTGGGTATCTAATCGGGTAAATGGGTATACGTTATCGGGTAATCGGGTCGGGTAAACGGGTATATCATCAAATCCCAAACCCATCCCAAACCCGCGAAAAAAATAAAAACTTATCCCATACCCGGACCCATACCCGATTACCCGACCCCAAACCCATCCCAAATGTGTCGGGTTTACCCATCGAGTTCGGGTTTGATTGTCATCCCTACTTAAAAGGTGAAAATAATTTCTGGGGGTTGAAATATAAGCACCCTTTGCTAATTAATGGATTATCGACAAATTTCATCCAAGCAAATTCTTGATATATGCTAACTTTTATTTTATGGACTATTTGCTACGGGTTTTATTTGCAGTGGTTCTTATATAAATATGAAATAAAAAGTGTTGCAGTCGGCATAATATTAAATCTATTTAGATTGAGTTATGTGCATTCAAATGTAGCATACATTCGGTGCATGTGTGTAGATGTGTGGCAGTATAGGGACATGGAAAGCACGCCTGGGTGGAGTACGAGAGTATGGGTTCGAGTGTGGTGGAAAAGGCTGAGCTACCGGCTCGTGTTGGTCCCACCCTTGGCTCGTGTTGGAATCAAACACCCTTCTCAATGTTCCAACTTTTTGCTATATTTTATTCTTACATAAAATACACCAATACCTAAAATTTCGAACTTCTTTTTATTATTGTGGGCGTGTCATAAAATAAAAACCTTTATTCATCTCTTTAGAAAAATATGATACTATGCTTTTTACAAAGTTATATGCGTCAATGTAACACCCTCAAATTCTAGCTACTTACGGAGTTTTACCGCGAGACGTATGACAAACCAGGATCTAAGTCAACGGTCACAATAAACAACACTATATGAAATACGTAAACTTAAAAATATAGTTTCATAACGTAACAACCGTAGCGGAAGCATTTAATCTGTTACAAAACCGTGTTTCAATGTATTCAAGACACTTATTTCAAAACGTGTAACTAAGCCTAGACGCCAATGCAGACCCGTGCGCCTAGTCCAACAGTTACTACCTTAGCGACCTGAGAAAACATGCCAAAAAGACGTCAACATATATAATGCTGGTGAGTTCACAGGTTTGTTCAATATGTTACCAAAATGTTACCAAATGTTACCATAGTGTTACCAAAGTGTTACCATGTCCATACTATATCAATGTTACCAAGTACGCTAGCTAGGCGTATGTTTTGCTACTACTACGATTGAAAAACCATTACTAGACTGTTACCAATGTTCGGCCCGAGTGTGTTTAGCAATGTTACCAGTGTTACCAGTTCGAGAAAATATGCACCAGCCCGGCCCTCCAAGCCGTCGAGTGGGGTCTGTCAAACCCAATAGATATATCCACATTTCCCCCGTTGTGCATCCCCGCACATTCATGGTTTTCCCCGGGACTTTCAAATATCGTATAGCAACGCAAAGTTAAATCATAGTATGACATATGTTACCAAAATAAGTTTAGCGCATGTTTTCTCCCCCAAAAGTAAAAGCAGTAAAAGTGGGGCCGTGAACTCACCTTAGGTTGTGTTCTTCAGTAATATACGAAAGCCAAGCCCTTGATAATCCCAACTACCGGAGATCTATCAAAATGTTCAAATAAGTGTTCCGACTAATAGCCATAAGGTAATCCAGTCCCCGATTGTCCAGATCGTAACCAAGTATGTTTTTAAAACATGTTTTGAATGCTCAACCAACACACTAGACCGACCCGACATCCCGTTGGTGACTCATTACCCTAACTAATCAAGTATACATAGATTACACACAAGGTTCAAGCATAAAACACTTAGTTTGCATCAAAAATCTCATTTTTGAATGTATAGGGTCGAACCAGGGTTTTCAGTTACACCTTCGCCCCTTTTCTACCACGTTCGATCCTTTTGAGACACGTTCGACCCATTTAGAGCCACATTCGACCCATTTGAGACAGATTCGACCAACAGATTTCCAGGTTCGACCCTGGGGTTCCACCTTCGACCCCACGACTGGTCGAAGGTGCCCAGGTTCGATCCTGGCAGAGTGTTCTTCCACAAAACGCTTCAAAAACATCCGAAAACATCCCGAAACATCACCAATCACATTAGTCAAGTATGAATAACATATCCCCACAAAACCCCACCAATTTTGCCCCAAAATCTATTCGTTTTAACCCTTTCCCAAAATGGCAAAAATTATGAAAATGTCACATCATGCATGAAATCTTTACCCAATTTGGAAACTTTTCGAAATCCTTTCATAATCATCTTATCATGCTCAGTTTAATGTGTATATGAAAACCCCCAATAGTTTTATTGATGATACTATCATGCAACAAGCCCTAGATTTATCAAAATCCCCAAATTTGACATAACATCATCATTCATCTAATTGTAACCTTAAACAATCATATACTCACAATGATAGCAGTCCTAGATCATGTTTCTACCATTAATACAACAGCAAATCATTAAACAACACATAATATCACATAACACATAATTAACATATGTTTATTGATATGAAACCTATGTTTAATGATAAGTTTATGTTTAGGAAGATGTTTTAAAAGGTTTTTAATCATAAAACATTCTTAGAACAGATCTGGACATTTAGGGTTAGATGAAAACGAATGAAAATGCTTTAAAAAGGGTTTAGGATTAAGAACACACCTTGGATTCTTGATTAGATGTTGTTTGTAGGTTAGATTATGAAAAACGAGAGCAAAAACTCCTTCCTCAGTGATTAAAATCATTTGAGAGCGTTTGGAGGCGTTTAGGGTTTGTGAAATGGTGAAAAATGACAAAGTGTGGTATTTATACTTACTCCACATTCGCCCCTTGTATGGGGTCGAAGGTGCCACCTTCGCCCCTTACAAGGACGAATGAGCTTGTTTTGTGGTTTGTTCCAGGTTCGCCCCTTAGCCATGGGTCGAACCAAGACTCATTTCCAGGTTCGCCCCCACGCTATGGGTCGAACCAGGACTTATGTTTTCCAGGTTTTCCAGTTTTGTCGTTTTAACGCATTTAAACACATTCTAACGTATGATCATGCAATTCTAACACATGTTAAGCACATATAGGCACGTATAATCATGTTCACACCTTGTAGCACGTATTATCATGTTATGTTACACGTATGTTAATAATCTACCTGTCATACTTGATTCAGTTCATGTAATTTCACCAACAACGGGACCCGGTACTAGTGTATTCCCAAAACGACTTCCAATGATCATCCAGATCATTGAACCCTGGACAATCCTATCATGACCCGACTCAACTAACCCAGTTAAGTTCGTTTATAAATGTTCCTTGCTAAGGTAGACTTATATTTTACTAAAATGTTTAAGCCGAACATGCCGGGTGTTACAATCAATCTTATAAGTCTTAACTAATTGTTCTACATGAGTTTTCAAGTCAAAGTTTGTATTCTGTTTGAATGTAACATTTGTTTAAGGTATTTTGAAATTCATTTTTCATAATGATAATTCATAACTTGTTACCAAAAGATAGGTTGTTTTAGTGGTAAATAATTTTAGTTAGAATCCGTTTAATTTGCCTTAATATTCGAAACGACTTTTTAAAACTACATAATGTGATTCGAACTCGTTATGCTTGTTACTTTACTTAACCAAACTCACGTTGCATCAGGATTTCACCTATTATATTATATTGGAGGTCAATTATTTGCGTATCTCGTGTGAGAAATGTTCTATTATCTTCAAGTATTCATTGTTTATGAGTATGTTTGGCAAATAGCTCTTAAGAGTTTTTATAAGCTTCATATTTTTAAGAAAAAACACATGCTCAATAAAAAGTCTTGTTTGGTTGAAGGAGCTTGAAGCTTTTAGGTTATGAGAAAAAACTCTATATTGAAACGCTACTACTACTAGTGTTAAAGAAAAAACTCCTACTAGCTACAAGTATTTAATGAGTAAATAACACAAATACCCATTCTATCATAAAAAAAATAAAAAAAATAAACACAAATACCCTTGAGGTTCCACACCTCGTGCTCTAGCTTCTGCACCTCTTCCCTCGGACAGTATTCACGCTTCAGCAGCTGCACAAAATTCTCCCAAGGCATAGCATACGCCTCCCCAATACCCATATTCTGGGTGATGTTATTCCACCAGGTCAGAGCAACATCCTGGAATAACGCAGCAGCATACTTAACCCGATCTTCTGGGAGACAGTTACACATCAGAAACACTGACTCCACTTTTTCCAACCACCTGAGTAAGCTCACCGCACCCTCAGTGCCAGAGAACTCCTGGGGCTTACAGCCCCGAAACATCTTGTAGGTACACATGGGTGGGGGTGGGTTAACAGGACCACCTGGAATGAAACGCATGAGAAACCACGAAGAATGTAAACAAGGTTCACCAATGAGGCAAGGAAAATGGATAAATCAACTTACCACCACCGTTGTGCCCTAACTGAAAGGCAGCTTGGAGTAAGTTGTTCAGATCATCCTGCGATAGGTTAATACCTCCACGACCACCAGCTCCACCGCGACCACCACCACGTCCACCATTGCGACCACCTCCACGTCCTCCTCGTACTCCAGACATGATTCTGGCAGAAAAAGCGAGAAAATTTAGTTTCGCAGATAAAGATAACCACTAATGTTCGCAAGATCAAAGCTAGATCCAATCCAGGACTATCCCTTCAAACCCAGAGCTCACTAGGGCTTTCATGCATTTCGGTTTATGATTTTGTGTGCACCCAAAATGATAAACCGCTCTACATGGTCCTCCAAGTGTCCTCCTAGTTCAAAGTTCAAATCACCAGACATAGACTCCTAGCTATACACCGTAATGCTACGGTAGTTCATGGCAAGTGTTTCTATTGGAGTATGAAAGGGAGATGTCTGAACCTTGGACAAATCTCAAGAGTATACGAGTTACTCCAATATACTACACTGCCTAGAAAGCAAGTAACCCGACCTAAGATAGAACGGATGATGTAACATAGAGAGACCAAATGATTTAGAGACGCCCCGACAAGACCATACGTAAACCACCATAATGTTTAGTACCATGTGATCGTCTAGTGTGTGTGACTCGGCTATAGACTAGACCCTACATGCAGTCCTAGTTCACTATAACCATTGGCTCTGATACCAATCTGTCACACCCTCAAAATCCACTTGCGGAGTTTTACCGCGAGGCGCATGACAAACCAGGATCCAAACCAACGATCACAATAAACAAGTCTAAAATGAACATAATGCAATTTCAAAACAATGTTTAAAATTCTCGTTTACAGCGGAAGCTTATTCAAAACAATATTCAATAGTAAACCAATGTTCAACGTTTGTAAAACCATGCAACTCTAACTAGACGCCGTGCAGACGCGTGCGCCCTAGTTCCATTGTGCTACCTTAGCGACCTGAGAAAACATGTAAAAGTTTACGTCAGCACAAAAATGCTGGTGAGTTTACAGGTTTTGTATCCAAGTACCAAGTCAACCTGTCCATACTATAACAAATCGAAAACCAGTGTACGCTAGCTAGGCGTATGTTTTGTTACTACCACGATTGGAAAACCATTACTAACACGCATACCAGATGTTGTGCCCGAAAAAGTAAACCAGTTGTTCCTGTTGTTCCTGTTTGAGACAATATGCACTCGCCCGGCCCTCCAAGCCGACGAGCGGGGTTGGTCACTCCCAATAGCGCTATTCACATTTCCCCGTTGTGCAAACCCGCACATTCATGGTTCCCCCCGGGACTTCCAAAGATCGTGTAGTACACAAGAGAAACCCATAGTATGACAGTAGTTACCAAATAATCGTTTTAACACATGTTTTCTCCCCCGAAAGTATGAAACCAGTTTAAAAGAGGGGCCGTAAACTCACCTTAACGTGCAAGCAAAGAATCTGAACAGCAAGCAATATATGCTACCGACACCCTAATAACAGTGTCGCTCAGTGAGTATAGGCGTAATATCATTACCCATATAACTCGTTTGTCCAAGGCGTTTTAAATGTTCAAAAGTGTGTATGCGACGCCTAGTGATTCTACATGCAATAGTAAACCCTACGGACCCGTTGGTGAATACGTTGGTTACAATTAGTTTTTACATTCCGTATGTGTCTCAGACAAGTGTACTTCAGTTACATGTCAATTCCATACCACCTAAGACCTCAATTAATCACAGAAGCACATAATACACAATCTGTGTTTTCAGGACAGATTGTGCGCCATCAAAACGAATTTATTTAAAATAGCAATTCAGTGAGTTAACCTCCCAAATTTTTACTGAATTTTCTTTGGGATTCACTCGACAATACCTATTTTTGTTTTGTCCTAATTCCAAACACAAAAATTATGAAAATTCGTACAACACGGCTATGTCCAGAAAATCTCCTCAACAGGTCAGTTTAGTAGGAAAATTCTTACAAATTGTGTATTCATCCAAACGAGATGAATCCACTTGGAAAAGCTCTATTTTTCCAGTATTGACCTACTGGAAAAATTTCATAATCTAATTCCTTGTAAATCTCAAGTTATGACCATTTAAAGTTAGCCCAGTTTACAAATCCGAAAATCTGATATGACCCCTAATCAATTAAAATTCCAAAACCGACTCAAACGATGTCCAAAATCGATGGTTTTGCCCACTATGAAAAGCTAAGACCTTTTACGTTACAATCATGCAAAGAATCGATCAAACCAATTATTTTCAAGCCACGAAACAGACCCTACAAGTCGACATTCAGAATCTGTCCAGATTCTAATCGTGCAATATTATCAATTATATCAAACCCTAGTTGCATATTATCAATCAATAACACCTAATAATCATCATACAACTTTCCTAATACCTATTCCCATCAGATCCTATTATCAACATGTCAAGATCAAAGCTTTTAGGATCAAAACACCAATAACTTGCGCAACAAGCATCCTATGATGTTACTACGCGTTTATTAATAGGTTTAATCCGTTTAATCTTCAAAAAGACTCATGTTTTAATGTTTATTAAACCCATTCAGACCTGGACAAACTTGTTATATGATTTTTACAATAAAACATAAAGTAAAAAGCGTAAGAAATCATGAGTTATACCCTTAGCTCTTCAAATCAATCAATCGTGCGCCTTGGAGCCTCCCAATTGATGATCTTGAGCCTTAGCAGGAGTTTTTGGAGTGAAATATTCGTGTGGGGCAGTAAGGGGGCGATTAGGGTTGAGTATGAGGGCTGCATGGGGGTTAAGGATGCTTATATACGAGTTTGAGGCGGTTTAAACCCGTTAGATAGGTTCGAGCGGCCGCTCGGAGCCTGTGAGCGGCCGCTCACAGGTCCGGGGCGCGCGTTTTTGCTTTGTTTAGCCTCCCGACGCGTTATCCATCGACGTTTTCGTTATTTCGGACCGTAACAAGTGTAACCCCATGCGTTAAGACCCTAATCAACCTCACGCTCCACTTTTAATAATTTTTATTAACGTGTTCGGTTTAGGTTCACATAATCACGTATGGTTTTCACATAAGTTTGTCAGATATCACCGAGACACATAAGTTTGTTATTCACCAACGTCTGAGGTTCACTAATCATGAAATCACATGTTAACTCACACAAGGAGTCAGAACCCGACCCACACAAGGAGTCAAAGCATCTCATAACCCGAGATGTGAAAGTAGTCCCAAACCGGACTAGAAAACGTTTTGTAAGTTGTCTCAAACCCGAGATAATGCTCGTATGTCCTATCTAGCTATCTAGATAACCCTCGTTAAGTATAATATACGCGTGACTCGCTAAGGTAGACTTTAATCTAGACAACGTTGTTAACCAGAATTTGCCAGGTGTCACATATACTCAACCGACTAACCCTAGCGTGTTGTGGCGAGAATTCAGTCTACCCCGATTCGATTTATTACGGTATCCGCATTCACAAGCCCTACAATAAAGACAAAAATACATATACAAAATACACATAAAGACAAAAAAAAAAAAAAAAACGTAAATGTCACTGTCTATTATAACAATGGCATGTTTTGTAAATAACATTAAAATGGATGGCAATTTGTGTACTGTACACAAGAATTGATTCAAAATGTAAGATATAAGAATATGAAATATATAAGGTTGTGGCCCAATGGTAGAAGCAAAGCTTCTATGAACACCTAAAGGGGAGGTCATGGGTTCAAGTCCTACAAGGAGTAGAAATTTGCCGTTAAAAAAAAAAAAAAAAAAAGAATATGAAATATATATTTTTTTAATATTTTTTTTCCATTTAATGGGTCACAAGGATCGGGGTCAAAAGGGATATTTGCACTAAAAACTTCAAAGGATCGTGATTTATGACGGGATACATTTGTCAGTTGAAATGATCTTAAGCCATGTAGGAGTTTGAATTCATTTTTAATAATATGGCATGCATAATGATGTATAACTTAGTGGCCCACTTTTATGTGATACTTTAAGCTTGATAAGATTTGGTAGAATATCCCCGAACTAAAACCTTGAAAACATATATAAATGCGTCTAAACCTAAACCTTATAAAAACCATTTACGAAGGCGTCTAAAATTAAGAAATGGGTCATAATTTTATTAAAAAAAAAAAATGTATCAACGAAATTGTAGTACACGAATCGTGTTCAAATCCAAACATAAAATAAACATAAATGCACTTTTATATAAATAAAGTGATTCAAATCGTTGTCTTCGATAACAGCTTGAACCGCGCCTTTCTGTACGGTTTCCGCTTCATCTTTAAAAAGAAATTGAACCGCGTCTTCTTATATGATCATTCTTGACTACAAGAATAAACAAACTAATGTTGACGGTTGTAGTTGATGAGTCGTGTTTTCCATGGGTCCCTTAAAACGGATTTTGTGTCTCACTTGGATAGCGCGTCTATCTCTCAGGTTATAACAGCCGAAGCAGAATGTATTGTCGGAGAAGGCCACAACCGGAGGTCACACCGGATGAATTAGACATGTATTACTTGAAAATATAAAGATAAAGTTTGGAGTGTACTCTTTTCTATTTATCTTCGGAAGAAAGAAATATTCTAAGGCTAATGGGTATGGGTATGTGCCTCCCTTGAAAGATTATCCTCCACATCACTTGTCACATTATTAAGGAGGGTAATTATCCTTTTTAAGATGCATTTCCCCCTTTTATTATTATTATTATTATTATTATTATTATTATTATTATTATTATTATTATTATTATTATTATTATTATTATTATTATTATTATTTTTTAAATCTAATTCAAACTAATAAATAACTATAAAACTAAAATAAATACTAAAATTAAAAAAAAGTTACAATAAAAAAGTTGGTTTTCCTCGCTCAACGAAGATGAATCGACGAAGATGAAGAATCAACCAAAGATAAATACTGGTCCTTCCCCTTTTTTATTATTATTTTTTTAAATCTAATTCAAACTAATAAATAACTATAAAACTAAAATAAATACTAAAATTAAAAAAAAAAAGTTACAATAAAAAACATAAATTTAAAAAAAGTACAAGATTACATAACATTAAAAAATTACAAAGAAACTAGTCGTGTCCGTTGTTCCAAATATATTCAATCAAATCTGCTTGAAGATGATAATATATGTGCTCATTACGTAACTCGACTTCTTCATCTTCCTCCACCACAATGATTTGCCCGCTTCCCAAACGGTGTTTATAAAAAATTGGTTTTCCTCGCTCGACGAAGATGAAGAATCAACCAAAGATAAATACGACATTGCTTGGTTTTTTTAGAAAGAATTGTTTTTATAAAAAATTAAAGAGCTTTGAGTTTAGGTAGAGAGAAATTTTATAAAAAAAATGCGATGAAATGGTTTGGTTTTTATAATTTGAAAAAAGGCCTTTTTTTATAAATTAGCTGTTTGATTTCCAATGATATAACAATCAAACAAACCGGCCCTTCCCCAACGTCTTACATAAACCGTGTAAGACGGAAGACGATCCAACGGGACGGTGTGGGCCGTCCCAAACGACCCAAAACGGGTCGGAGGCAAGCCCCATACCCTTTAGCCCAAGGCTTCTTGGTTGGTAAAATTTGTGCGTAGTAAAAGTTATGGGTTTTCTCTTTACATAAAATAGACCGTCATGTTCATTATATAATCACATAAACAATAAGATCCATGCCCACTAATCATGATAATATAATAAAGAATTAAGTGACATACTAATCTGTATTTATATTTACTATATATAATGCATTTCACAATGGTATTTTAAGATACTTAAATTTAAGAACTTTTTATCATTTAATGCATAAGATACAACCTTAAAATGAGGGTAAATTCCCAGCTAGTTTGAGGTGGGAAGGCTTACCTCTTTGAAGGGTTCCTTTCCGGGTTTGGTCTCATGTTCGAATCTCACGCTCCACCGAAAAAATAACCGCTTGGGTTTGAAAGGAGAAACCCATGTGGTGCTATGGGATTCGATCATGGGCAATGGTCACTTTGCAACACAGGATTTATCGCTGAAACACTACTCTCCAAAAAAAATTAGCCTTTCAAAAACATTTACACATTAATACCCTCATCTTAATTACTCCTTTAATCCCCCCCCCCCCCTTGATAAACTTTTAACTATTTACGTTATAGTTACACATTTTCTCCTTATTTTAAGTCAAGTAACCTCGATCTTTAAATAACCATAATTTTTTCATAGGTTAATACTTTAAAAAAATAGATCATAAAAACGAGCATTGTATTAGCTTTAATTTGAGTACAGTATTGTTGTTACTTTTTTGTTTAAACAATCGATGTGTTACATGATTAACAATATCTAGGGTGAGCGATAACTGAAACAGATGAAACCAAACCAAATCACTTGAAAACTGAATTAACCAAAAAAACCTATTTATTTACAATTGGATAACCGTTTTTGTACCCTTAATTAACCAGTATTAACCAAACCAAAACCGAACAATTCATATATGCTTAGCTTTTGTACTTTCATTTCATTTATTTATAACCCCATTCCCCTAATTTCATGTACTCTTAAACAAAAAAAAAAATATAACTAAAGTTTGGTTTTG
The DNA here is from genome assembly GCA_028751855.1 of Ambrosia trifida. Taxonomy (NCBI): domain Eukaryota; kingdom Viridiplantae; phylum Streptophyta; class Magnoliopsida; order Asterales; family Asteraceae; genus Ambrosia; species Ambrosia trifida. The sequence goes on from CM054128.1 coordinate 115,464,865, forward strand.
GTTGTTAATAAAAATTAACTAGACCGAACTATAAATTGACAGTCTTACAAAAAAAAAAAAAAAACTGAACCAATTAACCGATTTGTTTATAAGATCAACAAACCAATGATTTTGTTTTCAATTGAGACTAATAACATGACTGAATTGTACCATGCGCATCTTTAAAAGTGCGTTTGTTTCCAACCTAATAACGCGAGCATGTTGCTAGTATTGTAAGAATTGTCTTTTAAGATCACATGAAACTTCCTTAAAAGCTCATATAAACCATCAAATTTAATGAAATCAAAGTTAATAACCATCCAATTTATTGAAAAACAAGTTAAAATATGTCATGACGTGACTAGTGACATAGCATTGTTTATTCCAACTAATTGATTTCGCATTCATCCTTGTATTAGTAAAAACACGTTTTTTGCTAAATTTTCCAACATAAACTAAAACCTTAAAAACATTTATAACACGCTTAGTCACTTGTTATATCAAATTTCCAAGTTTTTATTAAAGACACATATGCAATTTGTAACTCATTTAGTCCCTGAAATTAAATGACATAGGGGGATTAAAGGTGTTACATATTGAAAAAAAGTTTGAACTAAACGTGTTAAAAATTTCAAAAGTGTAGGCTATCTGTGTAAATTATCATACTTAGGGACTATTTACAAAATTTTATTAAAGCACAAGGACTATCCGTGTATTGATGAGTTCGGTACCGGTACTGAAAATCAACAAAATTGGGTACCGGTATCCGTATCTGAACATAAATTAGTAATATATCAGTACCAATACCAAAAATGTCAAAACATCGGTACTAAATTACCGCAAATAATTTGGTACGGAAAATTCGGTATCGATACCTAGTATTAATCCCTGTATTCGTGTACTTTACTTTACTCTTTTTGAATTTAAAAAGAGATATTGCACTTCAACTATTTTCTCATATTTAATCTATATCTATACATATAATAAATCAAAACCATTTTAATGACATGGCACTCAAAGAGGGTATTCTCTTTATTGAGTGTGTCATGTGTCATCCCATGTGGCAAGGGCTTTCTTTTAGAAAAATAATAATTTAAAATTTAAAAACAAAATTAGATTTTTTATCTCTAATATTTTCTCCCATAACTTTTAAACGTTAATATCTTTTATATACGAGATTTTTTAAAGAAAAAAATTACACCAAATTAACGAGCGTTTTATTATCTTTTCAACGGGTACCATAGTGCTATATAAAAAATGGAGAAAAAAACGACTATTTTTTGTGTGGTTTTGTTCATACAGGAAAAAACACAAAGTGTTCAGGTTATTCATTAATCATGTATATGCAAGTCATTAGTTATGTTCAAACCAATAAATATGATTTTTATTTACAACATGTGTTAGCATTGGAGTTGTACATTGTTTTAGGTTAGGTTTTAATATTAGAGTTATACAGTGTTTAAGGTTATGCACTAACATTGAAGATACATTGTTAATTGTTTTAGGTTAAGTGCTACCCGAAGCTTTCCTGCATGTAACTGTAAAACGCATCAGTCTATTTCAGGTGTAAAATTGATATTTCAAATTAGATTTCTCAACCCGGGACACTCCCGGGATATATTAGTTTAAAAAAAAATTGTGGGTTTGGGTCGGGCCTGGGATTAGGTGATACTCGACCCAATTACCATTTTTTTTATATTAGAATATGATAACTTATGGCAGAGATTTGTTTAAAATAATAATAATAATATTCATTAATCATATATTGGCAAATTATTAATTATGTTGTCTTATTAGATATTTTATTTTGTCATATTAGATATTTCAACCCGGGATGCTCTCCAACAGGTAATTGCTATGCTTTTTTTTCTACCATATTTTGAAATAGCTCAAATCTTATTGTATGCAGTTAAAGACCTTTGACTGAATGCATTGGTGCTAAACAATCTTTGTCCCCTTGAAGTGCTTGGGATCTTAATATTCTGTTTTAGGTGTTGATGTTGTAAGGTGAAATGGATCTTTTGGTATATTTTTTTTAAAAGTATCTAATGTAAGTTGATACATAGATGTCATTTTTATAGTTTAGATACTTCTAATTTTATTCATTTTACTTAGATTTCTCAACCCGGGGCGCTCTCGGGGTATAAGCTAGTATATATATATATATATATATATCATTTCATAGAGAGATAACATTGGTTAATTGTTATTTAAAGTAGATTAATTACATACTCTAAAACTTTTATGTCTTTATCCAATATATGTTATTTTTAGGACGGATGTATATAAAAATATATTTTATTGCAATGATTCAATGATGACATAAAAAGTTAAAATCACATGGCATTAGTTTATTGCACTCAATTATTATTTCCTTTTTTTATTTTTTTCATAAAAAAAGCATGATTTACGGGATGTATCATGAGACAAATGACAGAGACCAACTATTAGTTAATTTCCCTAATTTGGATAATGATGACAAACGTTGGCATCTCAAACCTAAGAGGGTGTTTAGGATTGATTTTTCAAAACAACTTATGCGTTTTGGAAAAGTATGAGTGGAGCTGCTTTTAGATTATTGTGTTTTGGTAGACTAAAAATTCATTTCAAAACTCAACACAAACACTAAAAACTGATAATTTGCGTTTTCAAAACGCAACAATCTAAAAATTAATTTCAAAACCCAAAACCCAAACACCCCCTAAATACATTTTTAGGGATATTTTGGTCTTTAGCTATAAATAAAAAAAATAAGGTTTCCATATAACTATATAAATTTTGGTGACAAGCGTGTGATGTTATCATTCCAATGTAACAACTTTTGCATTTTAAACTGTCTTTAATGACAGCATTGTTTTTTTTTTAATGTCTTTAAAGGGTTAACCTGGCTCTAAACAAACACATGGAGGTCATTCTGGTTGTCTCTAAAGAAAAGTGATGGCTAGTATGACGATAAAAATATAGACATATAGTTATGGTGGTTTAGAAAGTAATGATTGGTTAAACATGTTGCTTTCATTATGATATTCTCAATCAGTATGTTTGTGTTGTTATCGGCACATAACTTAGGTGTAAGGTGATTCTATATGGGTAAAAACAATGCATTATAATAATTTGCTGTAACAAAAAGTAAGATGATATGATGATCTAATGGTTTTACATTGGGGAAATTATGCGTTCTGGAAGCACATAACTTAAATGTTGTCTTATTAACTTTTAAACTCTTTTGCTCATGATAACACCTCGGACATGTAGCATATATGATCCCCACTACTACTTCAAAATCTGAAGACATAAATAATTAATTTGTGTAAATTATGAATTATTTTCTAAACGATAATTAATTTGGAATAGAGGCTGCTGAACTTGATTACATGTTTGATAGTTCGTATCTATGAGATGTCAAGATATATGGTAAAAAAAGATTAACCTTTTTGGCACCAAATTCAGCCTTTCATACATACAAGCATGATAATTTCTCATTTTGGATCCCAATTTAGATTATATTAATGCGGCGGAAGTACGACGAATAGTACCGATTCGCCAACCAACAACGGGTATGCGAATGGTAAAAGCTTTGACGTTGACGGAGACCATAACGGTGCCGTTCTCCGATACACAAGGCGGTGGAGGAGCAGGCTGTCTGTTTCTATTCATGTAGCAGGTGGCAAAGGAAAGATGTCACTTCCGTAAATAAGCGGTAAACCAAGCCTACTTTATGCAAGATAGCGACGTGACGTTTTACTGTAGCACCGACGTGTTTCAAAATGATATACATAATAATGTCTTCATTACTAAAATCCTAAGCTTTCATCGTTTTCTGTCTTTTTCATGATATTGATTAGGGATTAACAACTGGACCGGTACCGACTCATTTTCGATATCAATTCGTACTTTTTATTTTTATCAAGATCAATACTTTCGATGTGGTATCAGTTTGGTTTGAATACTTGATACCATTTGCTCATCCCTAATTTAGTTTGTGTACCTAATTCGCTTAAATTTATGTATATCGTTTTATCAACTTGTAATACTCATTCTCAAATTTTGCACTCATAAATTTGTTACATATGACAGCTACTTTTATTCTTGTTCGACTAAATTTTATCGTAATGTGAGTACAATGCTTTAATGAGATAGTAATGGGCTGGGTATTGGAAATCCTATAACCATAACCGGTTATAAAATCGTGTCTCATACTCAACCCAATACCCGTCACATGTTTTCGGTAATTAAACGTCGAGTATTGGGATACTCATAGATATCATGTTACCCGTTGGGATTTCTATTTATATGTTTTTCTTACCATTCTAATTTTATATTCAAATACAAATTCAGTGAAAATATGATTAATTACATACACATTACCATCATAAAAGTTTAAAATATTCAAAATATGTAAATATCAATCAACGTGGTAAAAATTTCAGAGGATAATTTCGATTTTGTAACATACATTTATAAATAATATAATCAAGATATACATCGCAAAAGAAAAAAAAAATATTTTTCAAGTTATAAAGCTATTTAGATGAAGCTTTGCTAAACAAGATCAATGAAAACACAATAGAAAATTAAAAGTTTTAGGAAATATATTTCGAGTACATGGTTTGGGAAACCGGGTATATAGATTCTTGTATTTAGGTCGGGTTGAATGCTACGGTATTAAGAAATTATTACTAACCGAGGCCGAGGAGTTGATTATTCCTTTTTCTGAAGCGGAGATCAAGGTTGCAGTGTTCGATTGTGGTAGTGATAAAGCACCGGGTCCAGATGGATTTAATTTCCGGTTCATAAAGCGGTTTGGGCCGTTTTTTGCTAATGATTTTGTTAAGTTGTTGCAGGAATTTTATGATACAGGCCATTTCAGTAGCGGAGTGGGATCTTCTTTCATTACACTTATTCCGAAAGTTAAAGATTCGGTGGGACTTAGTGAGTATCGGCCGATTACTTTGATTGGCGTTATAAGTAAAGTGATTTCTAAGGTTCTCGCTAATCGATTAAAAAAGGTTATGGGTGGTATTATTCATGAGACACAGTCGGCTTTCCTTGCTGGGAGATTTATTTTAGATGTGCCGCTTATGATCAATGAAATATTATCATGGGCGAAAAAGACGGGGAAAGAATTATTTTTCTTTAAAATTGATTTCGAGAAGGCTTATGACAATGTTAATTGGGGTTTTCTGTTGTCCGTTATGAAGCAAATGTTATTTCCGGATAGATGGTGTAATTGGATTAGGGGGTCCTTCATTCGGCGCGATCATCAGTTCTAGTTAATGGTTCGCCTACTTTCGAGTTCAATTGCGAGAAGGGTTTACGACAAGGTGATCTGATTTCCCCCTTCTTATTTTTGATTGTAATGGAGGGTTTATCTTCATTTATTCGGAAGGCGAATGACACTGGTTTGTTTCACGGGGTGCGTTTGAGTAATGATGGTCCTACTATTTCTCATCTATTATATGCCGATGATGCATTGGTTATGGGCGAGTGATCACCGTGCAATTTAAAGGCCTTGAAGCGAATTCTCCGTATTATTCATATGTGTTCGGGCCTTCGTATAAATTTGCATAAATCGAACCTGTTCGGTATTGGGAAAGATATGGAGGAGATTGATGGTTACGCTAGAGATATGGGGTGCAAAATGGGAACTTTTCCATTTAAGTATGTGGGTATTTCAGTGGGTGCTAATATGAGCCGTGTTAGTAATTGGGATTCGGTTATAGATATTCTTAAAAAACGCCTTTCTTCATGGAAGGCGAGTGTAGTTTCTATTGCAGGTCGTGTGACTCTTATAAAAGCAGTGTTAGAGAGTTTACCGGCGTATCACTTTTCTTTGTATAAAGCCCCGGTTACGGTTATTAATAAGATGGAAGCTATTATTAGAAAATTCTTATGGGGAGGAAGCGATGATAAAAATAAAATTCACTGGGTTGCTTGGGATAGAGTTACGAAGAGTATAAAAGATGGTGGGCTGGGTTTATCTCATTAGAAGACAATAATTATGCGTTGCTTCTAAAGTGGCTTTGGAGATATCGGTTAGAAAGTGGGGCTTTATGGAAAAAAGTTGTAGATGCTATACATGGGTCTAGTAGAAGATGGGAAACTATTCCATGTAATAATCGGTTTACAGGGGCTTGGTCGAGATTGGTGAAAGTTGGGTATAAATTGAAAGTAAATGGAGAAGGGTTTATCAGTTTGATTCGTGGGGTGGTGGGTAATGGTACGAATATCAGATTCTGGATTGATCCGTGGCTTAGCTCGGAACCGTTGAAAAGTAAATTTCCAAATTTGTTTCGTCTGGATGGTAATAAACGGTGTTCGGTGGTAGAGAGATTGTATCTGTATGGCCGAGATGGATCGCGTGAAGTCTGTTGACAGTGGAAGCATTATCCAAATACCGATGTGGAAAGGGAAGAATTGATTCAGTGTCTTCGCGAGTTAGTAAATGTCCAGTTATCTCATCGTGAGGATAGTTGGGCTTGGAAGGATTTAAATGGTGATGGTTACTCGGTTAAGGCTGCTCGCGAGTGGATTAAAGGCAGCGTCCAAAATGAAAGTATTTCGGTGTTTAAATGGTGTAAGTGGATCCCGAATAAGTGTAACATATTTATGTGGAGGGCGTCGTTGGGTAGAATTCCTACTAAATGTGCTCTTCGGCAACAGAATGTTTTCATTGACGATACTTTGTGTGCTTTGTGCAGAGATAGTGATGAAACGGTGGATCATATGTTCTCAGGTTGTGGGATTGCTTCTGGTATTTGGGACGCTATAGCTGTTTGGTGTAAAATCCCACGTTTTTTTGTGTTCTCCTTATCCGACGTGATTCATATTACCGATAATTTACCTTTTACGACGACGAAGAAGGAGATCATCTATGGTATTGTTATTATTGCGTGCTGGCGTCTATGGAAGGCAAGGAATGATAAGATTTTTAGTGATTTGGATTTCAATATGGTGCATATTGTCTCGGATGTGAAATCAGTGGGCTTTCTGTGGTTCAAGAGTAGGTTTAAGGAGGCTTCAATAGATTGGAAATGTTGGTGTAATTTTGTTTTCCCGTTGAGGTCATCATTTCCGTGTTTTGTTCGTCTCTATCTTAGAGATGAGCTTCGCGGTTTGGTTGTTTTAATGAAATTTGCCTTAAAAAAAATCTAATCTCATACCCGTGCCTAATCTCATACACGTCACATACCAACAAAATATTTATTTTTCAATCCCATACTTTCTCATTCACATCGGGTTTTGGGTATACCCGGTGATCCGTGTGTTTCAGATTTCGGATACACCTGCCGGTAGGGGTGTGCAACGGTTCAGAACCGGACCGAACCGACCCAAACCGGAACCGAATTAAACGGTTCTTGTGTAAACGGTTCTTGCCAGAACCGGTTGTTAATTAAATCCTAAAACTAACAATTAAATCGAAGGCAACTTTATTAAACTAAAGTGTGTTGTCCTACTCATGTTACGGACCTATGATACATGTTTAGAAGTGCACAATGCCAACCGCATATATGCAATGATTATAATTTTGACACTACGAATGATATGTGTCATGCATTCATAATGTCACATATTATATTACATCATTGTCCGATACACATTATATGCCAACTTGTGCACCTTATAAATGAATTTGTAAGCGTTGATTCTCAATTAAAGCTATTTTCGTTCCCTTTATTGTACTCTATATGTTTTTATAGAAATTACATAATTCAAATGGAACTCTTATCACAACAAGTTTGTTAGATATTATATAGTTAACATGACTCGAAAAGTATTCTTTATATAGATTAAACTTGGGAATTGAAAATGTGGATAGTCGGTATATAAACTACTTGGAAAAGCTCACTAAATTAATAGGTTTTTAAATATAATATTTAAAGTTTTAACCTAACCCGGTTCTAGTGGTTCTTTAAACAGAACCGCGGTTCTGAACCGAACCGAACCGGGAACCATTTTCACCAAAATTTAAGAACCGAAACCGAACCCTAAATACAAGAATACGGTTCGGATTTAGCGGTTCTGCGTCGGTTCCTCGGTTCTAGCGGTTCTGAACCGTGAATTGCTCAGCCCTACCTACCGGGCTAAATTTTTCATCATCTCTACCCTTTATTAATCTTTTACCCCAACCACCGCGCAAGTCTCTGGTAGTCAACATAAACATAATAGACCTTAACCTAATCGAAAGTCAAGTGGTAGCCACAAATCTAAGATTCTAAGTGAAAAATGTGTTATCATATAAGATTATACAAATACTCTGACCCATCAGCCTAAAAGGGTGTGAAACTAGGTTTCATGACCTTACAAAAGTTTACATTTATAATTTGTCAACCAACGTACGACACTAGGATGAATGTTTGAAGATGTCGGAAAATTCATCGCAAGATAATCTTCACAATTTTTTTTAGGTATGTTTGTTGTTGTTATGGTTGTGGTGGTTGTTGGTAGTTGTCATTGTTGTTTGTGGACAAGGGAAAAAGCGATTTGCTAAAAGATAGCATCTAACTATCATTTGTAGTACGAAACAATGAAGAGAAACGGGCAATTTGCAACGTAATATTTAATATAAAACTGATGTACCATCATTTATACATACATATTTTCTCCCACATTTTATGACTTTGAGTGAATTTTCACTTGATTTGGTACTTAATATCGATCTGTGTAATTTTAGGTGCTTTCAGCTAACTCGTGGAAAACGAGCGAAATACCGAAAAAAATGAAGAAAAAGCCAATTGTAATTTTTACCAAAAAAATCTGAAAATTTTATATGTATTGAGTTAACCAATTAACCTAAAACCGAATGCTTATTTAATCCATTAGCATATTCACCTAATAAACATAAAGCCCAATACACCACCAAATCCATTAACTTAGTCTAAACCCAATAGCCCATGTTTTGGAAGCCGATGATTTTGAGCAGCAGGCAGCAACAGCAAACGACTTCAATCAGAGCAAGGGCAATTTTGATTTTCAAGAACAGAGCAATACTAGGTTAGTTGAATTTGGAATTTGCTTTGGTGATTGTGGATGATTTACGGACTTTGGTTAGTTGATTAGGTTAACTTATGAGTTAATTAGTATGAATTATGATTACTTGATGAGGTATGTTAGTTGATTACTTGATTAGCAATTTGGTTATAGGTTATATTAAGGATAAGGAGGCAATACGAGAGACAAAGACTCAAAAACACCAAAGGATGCGAATTCTCTTGACCAACTCCAAAGGCAACTGTGTGTCCAGCCAAAGATGTTAAACATGGTGCTCGTGAGAGGCTACCCTACAAGGATAATGGATCTGCACTTTCATTAGAAGTTTTGATATTTTGATGATATTTTTTTCCTAACCACGTGTAACAAAAACTTGAAATCTAGTTATTTGTAGATGTGTAACAAAAAACTTAATAGTTATATGCTCACCATGTCAAACCAAGGTGAAAGACCACATAAATAGTCCACATTCATCTTCGTACCAAGACCAGGACCTCCAGCTTGAAATCTTCTGCTTGAGCTTCGCTGTCCTCAGTCCAAAGCATCTCTAGTGTATTGTGACAACATCAGTGCCATCCACCTTTCAGGAAACTCAGCTCAACATCAACGAACCAAGCACATTGAACTGGATATCCACGTTGTCCGTGAGCACGTCCAGAAAGGCCTAGATCGCATTCTACACGTTCCGTCTCGATTCCAAGTTGCTGACATTTTCACCAAAGGCCTACCTCGGATCCTATTTGAAGATTTTCGCTCCAGTCTAAGCATCCGTTCTCTTCCCGCTTTGACTGCGGGGGTGTGATAGAGCCTGTAATTTATGGCAATTGTAATTATTATCTCCAAATATAGGAGATCTCATTGTATCTTTATATATCATTGATTGTGAATGAAAGAGGGCAACTTGACAATCATAATATTCTACAGTTGTTATGGTTTTGGTGGTTGTTGGTAGTTGTCATTGTTGTTTGAGGACAAGAAGAAAGCGATTTGCCAAAACTACGAAGATGTCATCCAACTATCGTTTGTAGTACTAAACAATGAGGAGAAACGAGCAATTTGCAATGTAATACGTAATACAAAATTGATGTAACATCATTTGTACATGTTTTCTCTAGGGCTGTACACGAGTCGAGTCGAGTCGAGCCGAGCCAGGCTGAGCTCGAGCTCGATTACAAAACAAGCCAGCTCGGCTCGGCTCGGCTCGTTTTTCTGGTCGAGCTGAAAAGTCGAGCTCGGCTCGTAAATGTTCGAGCCGAGCTCGAGCCAGCTCGTTATTTTTTTAAATATTTTTTTTATTTTTTCAAAGATTTATAAAATAAAAAACAAAAAAAATAAATAAATAAAATTACACGTATACATGTATACTTTTTATTTATCTAAGTTAGGGTTTATTGAATTATGAAGAGGTGAGGTAGATAGGTAGTATGAGTGGGACTTTCAAAATTTGAATTTTAGAATTAGGTTTGGAGCAAAATATATTACTTTCATCTATATATTAATTACACTCTCGTGTCAGCGTGGGCCCGGTTAAGACAACATAGTCTGACCATTGGAGAGTGGCTAGAGGACTCCCCTTCTGGGGGGTTGTGATGATCTCTGCCACAACATCCTTCCAAAAAAAATATTAATTACACATACACAAGCCTGAGTCGAGCCATATGTCGAGCCATCGAGCCGAGCCACGAGTCGAGCCATCGAGCCGAGCCACGAGCTGAACACCCCTGGCTCGAGCTCGGCTCGATTACAAAACGAGCCAGCTCGGCTCGGCTCGAAAACGAAACGAGCGTTTTCGAGCGAGCTTTTTTCGAGCGAGTTTCGAGCGAGCCTCGAGCCGCGGACTTTTTGTACACCCCTAGTTTTCTCCCACTTTTATGATTGAGGGAATTTTCGCTTAATTGGTACATAATATCGTTCTATGTTTAATTTCAGGTGCATTCGGCTAACTTGTGGAAAACGAGCAAAATACCAAAAAAATGAAGAAAAAGACAAGTGTAGTTTTTACAAAAAAAAATAAAAAATTCTAAAAATTTTATATGTATTGAGTTAACTAATTAACCTAAAGCCAAATACTTATTAATCCATTAACATATTTACCTAATAAACCTAAAGCCTGATACACCACCTAATCCATTAACTTAGTCCAAACCCAATAGCTCATGTTTTTTGGGGAAAAAATAACAAACCCCCCCCCCCCCCCCCCCCCCCCCCCCCCCTTCCTAATTCCTTATTTGATTTGGACAGAATCGGAGATTAGACAGAGATCGATTTGGTGAGGTCCGAGGACGATTTAGGTGGCGATGGAAAAACAAAAGGCAACTTTGAGTAGCAGGGAGTGGTACCTGGTTAGTTAAATTTGGAATTTGCTTTGGTGATTGTGAACCATTTATGGACTTTGATTTGCTGATTAGGTTAATTTTATGAGTTAATTAGTATGAAGTTTGATTACTTGACGAGTTAGATTAGTTGATTACTTGACGACTTTCTGCACCTCCTATCTAAAAGTTCAAGATACACCACTATCGAAGAGGACGCACGCCTTTGCCAACAAGAAAAATACAGACACGGCGACTCCGCAACTGAGGAGGAAGAAGACCTTAGGACGACCCCACGGAGTGGATATGGAAGGTTATATTAAGGATAAGGAGGCAGGCAATACGATAGACAGAGAGACTCAAAAACACCAAAGGATGCGGATTATCCTGACCAGCCCTTAAAGCAACCGTGTGTCCAGTCAAAGACGTTAAACGTGGTGTTCATGGGAGGCAACCCGACAGGGATAATGGATCTGCACTTTTATTATGTGGTCCATCGTGTGAACACTTGAAACGTCGCGGCAACCACATAGCCACCACAACCATGGTTATTTAACCCATCACATAGCCCCCATGCATATTGTGCAGGGACCTTGCCTAGAATGTCTAGTACCTAACGAATTATGATACATGTCATATTACTCCACATAAGGAATCAACAAGTATATATAATCGCCATCTTACGATAAGCGTATGTGAACGAACCTTAAAATTCTCACCCGACCCAAAATATGGTTAACTAAAGTACATTTGTCAATGAATGCTTATACATGTACCGCTCTTTGTGCTCACCTTGTCATGCCTTTGTTACAACCATACCCAAGTCGCACCATTTACGACATCAAGAAACCAATTCTAACCCAAAAACACATGAAAGTGCAGAAATCTTACCATGTAATAATAATCTATTGCATACCAAAATCGAGTATGATGTTAACCTAAAAGAACTAAAAAACAAAACATACTAATGCTCTCCAAAGCTCATTAAGAACCTCCAAATAAAGATTTTGGCGGTTCACCGCTCTGCAACAATGAGCACGCTAATGGCAGCTCCGGTTTCTCAGACCTGTCGCCTGTCGGGCCAGATATTTTAATTTAGTTTCGGTGAGTTACATTTCACTCATAATTTTAATTTAACAGCAATAGGAGTATGGCTAATTACCTGAAAATCTTATGACATCCCATTTGTATATCACTTGATTGATTACAATATGACCAACCTGCAAATAGCAAACGACAAGATGGTTAGGCGACTGCCCGCAAAGAAAGGTTTAAAGATTGAGATTTACCTGCTTATTGTTATTACCAGGTTCTCTTTTTGTATCCTTGTACTTCAGCATCGCCGTCTCAGAAACAAGTATATACAACCAAATCAGTCTAATCCAAAGGACTAAAACTGTTACTATGATTTTAGTATCCAACAACATAGTATTTCAACATGAACTATCTGTCAGCTGTTAAAACTTCTCGTGCAGCATATGTGAAGCTTCTCCAAGAATCGTGGGATTAACCTCCGTTGCCATCCGAAAATCCAACATGGATGCTAAAACTCGTGTACCTGGGCCTGACCTTTGCGAAGACCTTAAGCGAGCTAATTCCAAACTCGGTTTTAAAACACTTTTCAAAAAACAGTCCAACCCGTTATTTAACAAGTTAACGCAATCCCTAGAAACATCCATCCCGTCCACTTGCAAATTACGTTTCAACCTGTTCTTTAAAGAACTTGCAGCAGGTAAATAACCACTGTAATGGCAAGTCTCAGTATGGTATGCCGAACCTGGACCCGTACAGCGTAGTTTTCGTTTCTCTTTAGAGTGGATGCTAATGCCAAGTGGCGCTCTAACCGGGCTTCTACTATAAACACCAGGACTTATTGCATCCTGCTCGACTTCTTCCCCATCTTCAACCGAATTAACTTCTAGCGGCGGTTTACTTCCTAAAGAAAACAACTCAGTAGCACTCTGCTGCTGCTGTTGAACTTTTGCTGTTACCAAATGTTGGGAACCAGGAACTGCTCTGTCCTTAAACTTACTTTCACGAAGATGTGGCGTTCGTACTTTCCTAGGAGACCGAGGAAACGCACAAAGAGACTGAAGATCAGTCACTGGATGAGTCCCATTAGGGACCTTTAACACCAAAGAACCATCAAAATTAACATGTTTTTGTGGCGGTATTTTCGAAACAACAGCATTTTTCACAATAGCTATAATGAATTCATTATGAAGGCGAACATTTTCGCGACCAATCAAACTGATACAAAGCTTATCAAACTCTAATTTCCCAAGCTTAAGACTTAAATACCTAGTGACCAGATTGAAGTACTTCTCAGCCTTTTGTGACCCGACCCTCTTTTCGATCTGAACCTTCAGGTCGAAAGTATCGATTCTGGAAAAACGCCTAACCGCAGGCATTATATTGTTGTTTTCAGTATCTTAACATCATCAAAACCACTCCAAATTCAACTAAAACATGATCTATTGTTAACTTAACTAAGTTAAGAACTTGTGTAACAAACAGAAAGGATCGAGCAAACCCTAGGTAGAAAACTGTAAGTTAACACAGACAAAAGATGAGTCAGTCAAACCAAACAGCGATCAGTCAACTACAGATATAAAAAACAATTGATATTAATGTAGTGGGGTTACCTGAAAGAAGGAAGTGAATCGGAAAGTGATGGATTAATAAGTGGATTAGATCGGAACAAGGAAGTGATTTTTTTTGGTGAGTGGGTCAAAGGCATGTGTGGTGAAGTGAGGTCATGTTTGGCTGCTGTCAAACATGTACCAGGTCAACCTACATTGTATCTGATTGGGCTTATGCTGACTTATTTCTAGTTTCTACCTTAATTTTCCCAAAACTAGATTTGTTTGTTTGTTTAAGTGTTTGTATATTTAAAACTAGATTATATCCCGGGAGCGTCCCGTGTTGAGAAATCTAATTTGAAATATCAATTTTGCACATAAAATAAACTGATACGTTTTACAGTTACATGCAGGAAAGCTTCGGATAACACTTAACCTAAAACAATTAACAATGTATCTTCAATGTTAGTGCATAACCTTAAACAATGTATAAATCTAATATTAAAACCAACCACACAAAAAAATAGTCGTTTTTTTTCTCCGTTTTTTATATAGCACCATGGTACCCGTTGGAAAGATAATAAAACGTTCGTTAATTTGGTGTAATTTTTTTCTTTAAAAATTCTCGTGTATAAAAGATATTAACGTTTAAAAGTTATGGAAGGAAACATTAGAGATAACAATCTAATTTTGTTTTTAAATTTTAAATTATTATTTTCCTAAAATAAAGATCTTGCCACATGGGATGACACATGGCACACTCAATAGAGAGAATACACTCTTTGAATGTCATGTCATTAAAATGGCTTTGATTTATTATATGTATAGATAGATATAAAGTTAACTAGATCATACCCCGGGAGCGTCCCGGGTTGAGAAATTTAATATGATACATCAATTTTACATATGAAATAGATTGATGTATAACTCTAATATTAATATCTAACTTAAAACAAATTAACAATGTACAACTCCAATGCTAACACCTAACCTAAAAGAAAGTAGAACTTTAATGTAACTCTAATATTAACACCTATTCTAAAGACTAAACAAATGTACAACTTTAACATACTAATATTGATACCTAACTTAAAACAACGTATAACTCTATTAACCTATTCGGCTCTGGTTGAAAAAAAAAATCATATTTACTGATTTAAACATTATTAGTGACTTGTCTATACATGATTAATGATTTACCTAAACACTTTGTGTTTTTTTTTTCCTGTATGAACAAAACCCTACAAAAAAATTTCTCCGTTTTTTATATAGCACTATGGTACTCGTTGGAAAGATAATAAAACGCTCGTTAATTTGGTGTAATTTTTTTCTTTAAAAAATCTCGTATATTAAAGATATTAATATTAATGTTTAAAAATTATGGGAGGAAACATGAGGGTGAAAAATCCAATTTTGTTTTTAAATTATTTTTTTCCTAAAATATCTCAATGCCACATATGATGACACATGATACATTCAAAGAAGAGAATGTCTCTTTGAGTGTCATGTCATTAAAATGGTTTTGGTTTATATAGATAGATAGATTATATGTGATTTGATACGAAAAAAATAGAAATTTGGTATTGAGTAATCAATCATATATGAAATATATGTTTTTTTTTTAATATATCAAAGAAGTTAAAGAGATAAAATACAAGAGTTAAAACTCGTAGTCTTAACACAACATGTGTGTTCATTCTGAAAATACTGATTCTAATTAAAATCATACACGGCTTGTGTAACACTAGTCTAAACATATTAAGACAATAAGGAGTGGTGGGGGAAAGAGGGGATGAAGCGTCATGTGGCACTTGTGAGACCCTTGAGGGGGGGAAAATAATTGTAGGGAGTGGAAGGGGAGAGAGGGGGGAAGGAAATAATATTATATTGTGTTAAAGTTTTTAAAAAAAAAAAAAAAAAACTGACCAATAAAAGCATGCCACGTGTCCCACACAATCCCCCCACGCCGGTGAAGCCACCCCCGCCCCTAGGGCTGTTCATGAGCCGAACCAAGCCGAGCTAGGTCAAGCTCGCGCTCGGCTTGGTTTTAAACCGAGCCGGCTCGGCTCGGCTCGGATTTAAAACCGAGCTGAAAATCAAAGCTCAAGCTCGGCTTGGTTTTAAACCGAGCCGGCTCGGCTCGGCTTTGTTTGGCTCGAATTTAAAAAGAAAAAAGAAAAATTGGCTTTCAAAATTCAATAATCTAAAATATTATTCAATAGTTAACAATAACAATTAAAATAAGATCAACCTAATACATTATAAGCTATAACCAAGTTCAAAAAATACAAAATAAGTCTTAAATTTCAAAGAAATAAAGTATAAGTTCATCAGTATACGAACTAACCCCCTAAATATGCAATATATGTCTGATTGAACTCCTAAATACTGACCTATTTGAAATCAAAAACCAGTATTGAGTTTGATAACTTTGACAATTATCATTATGCTATGGTTTACTTAAATAACTTGATTAGTTGTAACTTCAATCCCAAGCACACAATCTCCATGCTGCTATTACCAAATATTAAACATGTAACATATTCCCCAACTTTTTTAACATTTTTATAGTATATTATATGTATAACAAAATATATTCAAAATTAGAAATATCCGAGCCAAACCGAGCCAGCTCGGCTCGTTACGAACCGAGCCGAGCTAGGCTCACTTTCCAACCGATCCGAGCCGGCTCGGCTCAGTTTCAAACCGAGTCATATCGAGCGAGCTTTTTTCGAGCTAAATCCGAGCGAGCTTCGAGCGAGCTCCGAGCCACGAGCTTTTTGGACAGCCCTACCCGCCCCACCCCCCACGCCAGCCTCCCGCCCCTACCGGCGGCGGTGTTCCCCCCCTCTCCCGCCCCCACTCCTCTTAGTCTAAACATATTGAGAAGTCAAAACTTTTAGTAAGCGAATTGTAGATAGGTTATAAACAAGTTGCCAAATTATAAGGGAAAATGACCAATATAGCCCGTTGACCGGGCATTTTGCACAAATAGCCCTCTCCACCGTCTTTGGAGAGACGGGACACGGCTCCCAACCAGCCTGAACCGTCTTCTAGACGGTTTGGTTTTATAGCCAATTGCAAGCCAACACGTGGCGTCTCTGATCCCGAGATGTACCGTCTCTCTCCAGACGGGTCAGAACCCTCTCCCAGACGGTTCACGTTTCCCAAGACGGCTGACCCTTCGGTTCAACCGTCTCCCAGACGGTTCACGTCTATCAATGCCGGCTGACTTTTCGGCTCAACCGTCTCAAAAAGACGGGTCACCTTTCCCAAGACGGCTGACCCTTCGGTTCAACCGTCTCTCAAGACGGTACACATCTACCGACGCCGGTGGTTCCCGATGAGCGGCGACGCTTCGGTTGTCCGGCTCAACCCTATAAATACCCGTCTCCCGTCCATTTCCCGTCATCCAACCCCGTCTGAACACAATCCACCACCGTACAACTCCGTCTAAACACTATCTACAACCCGACGACCACCGTCCAACACCGTCCAAACAATATCTACCACCCCACCACCACCGTCCAACACCGTCCAAACCACCGTCCAACACCGTCCAACACCGTCCAAACCACCGTCCAACACCGTCCAACACCGTCCAAATCATCGAAAAATGGCACCTCAAAGATGGACGGAAGAACAAGAGATTGCCTTGATTGCGGCATGGCTACATGTTGAAGAGAGCACACACCTTAACAACAAATGGTTCCGGATACTGAATGAATACAACCGGCTCGTTGGAGGGTCACAACGTACCACCGAGTCCCTAAGCCGCAAGTTGAGTGATTTGACGACAAAGTGTCAAATCTTCAACGGCCACCACAACCGGACCCTTTACGACGTACCCTCAAACTTTCCCGAAGACGTGGCAATTAGACACAGTCTAAGGCAGTATAAAAACAGGGAGGGTAAAGAGTTTAAACATGTGTCCGTTTGGCAAATGATAAGACATCGTCTTAACTAATTTGTAATTATATTTTTATTAATTTGTAATGGTTATATTTTTAATGCAATAGTTGGTTATATTTTTAATTTGTCTTTTTGTTTTTATATTTAAGGTAAATATCTCATTAAACGTACTATACTATTAGAATCACAAATAAACAATAAATACTATTACAACAACAATTAAAAAACTACACTATTACAACAAACTTCCCGAGAATAAAGAAGCAACAAGTGAAAACTAAGAAGCAACAAGTAAAAAACTACACTATTACAACAAACTTCCCAAATTTACTTCCAGAACTAGGAACTTTGTTTGAAGTAATAGTAATGTCTAACCAACTATTGAGGACTACATCTTAGTGTTAGATGTTTTGTCCTCCACAGCGGCGGTAGTAGCAGTGGTCTACATAGACGTTGTTTCGAATGGTGTATGTGCTCTACACAGACAAGTCCGAAACGTTTCCTCGTTTTATGTAACAATAGTTCTCAGTGAGCACACGTCGAACATCGAGACATAAATTCGGAAAGCGAACGAACTTGCCTAAAATGTAGACCACCACATCATCGATCCATTACACGGGTTGCAAACCACGCGCAGATGGAACAACAATCCAAGTAGCCGTACGCAGATGAAACAACAATCCAAGTAACCGGGACATATTTTCCGAAGCCGGTAGGCTTCGGCTGGGAAAGTCAAAAAGGCTTCGGCTGGGAAAGTAAAAAAACGTCATTGGATTGGAAGATGAAAGCTTAGAGGAGACGGGTGGGTGCATGGAAGATGAAAGCTTAGAGGAGAGGGGTGGGTGCAAATTTCGTTAAGTGAATTGGGGTATTTATATACACTCGTGAGACGATTCAGACGGTTCAGACGGTATCACAAATTTCGTTAAGCCGTCTTGGGAAATGTGACCCGTCTGGGAGACGGTTGAACCGAAGGGTCAGCCGGCATTGATAGACGTGAACCGTCTGGGAGACGGTTGAACCGAAGGGTCAGCCGTCTTGGGAAACGTGAACCGTCTGGGAGAGGGTTCTGACCCGTCTGGAGAGAGACGGTACATCTCGGGATCAGAGACGCCACGTGTTGGCTTGCAATTGGCTATAAAACCAAACCGTCTAGAAGACGGTTCAGGCTGGTTGGGAGCCGTGTCCCGTCTCTCCAAAGACGGTGGAGAGGGCTAGTTGTGCAAAATGCCCGGTCAACGGGCTATATTGGTCATTTTCCCAAATTATAATTAGTAGACAAAGAAGAAAGCCAACTACAACAGACAAAAATGCAATTAACCGACTGGTTCATGGAAAATGAGTCGGTTGCGACCTGATTGAATTGTTAATCACATTGCCCTCACAACCAACAACACGCAAATCATAATGAACCAACACTTACATTTCTAGTTCTCTCATAAACCAAAGTTTCATTCATGAACAATGACATCGTCATCGCCCAAAACACATCATGTACAAACAATTACAGTTCAAGTCCACTAATAACCAACATCTTCTTCCATCACAGATGCAATATGACAGCGCTACACGAAAGCACAGTAGGCTCAAGCGTTGAAGAATATACACATAACAAACAGTCCTAACGTATTACATTTGCCAGTTGCGTTGAGAGTGCATTGCCACTCACAACATCCTCACAACAAATGAACAACGGAATGGTTTTCATAATAAACGTGAAAACATCCGGTCATCATCGCCCGTAAACACACCTAACCTGGAAACCCACAACCAAACACTGCACCATCGACACAATAACCTGCCATGATTGCCAAAAAACACAACATAACCAAAAACCATATCAAATGGCACAAACAGAGACAGTGAAGTTGGTTTCCGTAAGGCCTTCACAGGCAACTCGTCATTCTTAATGGCAACTCATCGGCTAAATCAACACAATCACTAGAAATGGTTTAGACGGAAGAAAGAGAGAGAGAAGCATCTTTGAAAGAGAAACACATCTTCGTAGAAAGAAGCAGGCAAGGGTTTTGAAACCCACCACACGCAAACACCACTTGTACCCAAAGAAAACCGACACATAGAAATGTTGTACAATTTGCAATAGTAAAACTACCTCACATAAAAAGTTGGTAAATATAGGAGTAATAATATTGTTATCATCGTCATACTCAGTAAATACCACCAATAACAAAGTTAAGGTAGGGTCTTAGTTGAAATGCAGGAAGTCATGAACCATGCCTTTTATTTTTGTTTTAATTTGGAATGGGCAAATATAGGATGAGTCATTTGATTTTAGCATAACTCAAGTTGATTAAACATGTAAACTAACTTGTTTATATTATAGGGTTGAAATAAATTAGTGTCAAATTAGTAATGCATCATAACTTCTCGCTACCATTATATTAAGATGAAAAAGAAACCATCATAACAGCAACATTTTGTCCAAAACCACTTACTGGAGTGAACAACTCACCATTAAGCAAAAGAAAAGGTCTAGGGATTTCATAATATCATGAAATCAAGAAAACCTAGTAGACTTTAGCATCTCCACAGTTTAGACATCATTGCCACATTTTTTAAAATGTAACTAAGAAACTACAGCAACATGAAACCCAACTCGATCAGTAATAAATAGACAGAGTACGATGATGCTGAAGAGACGGATTTGAAACGCCGTATGCCCACAACCAAAGATCCAATTCCACACTCAACACCTGAAATATAAAACAATAAACATTTATCAATGCTCTCTCATAAACATGGTTTCACACTTGCAACATATACATATAAGTCATAAATCAACAATACTAGCCTGTTTCCCAGTTCTTTTCTGAATCAAATCCCTCATCTTTTCCACTGCGTATATGGAGCAAGCTCGTAACTCAACTTCCTCCTCCGTCCCTGAACCAATTTCTTTATTACCCTTAATTATACTCTCTAAATTTGAACTATATTTCAATACTCCAAGCTGCTGAAGTACTGCAGGGACAATATAGTCTGCAAATATAGTGATTGAACCCACGTCACTGAATTCTCCGTATCCTTCACCCTTAAACGCACCCCATACATCAGCAGCAAATATTTGAGCTCTTTTGTACAAGAACACCTGGTGACCTTTGTACACTGTGTGATCACGGAAACCTACACAATTTTTTACAACTCATGTTCAATGTCTATTCCATTGTTTATTGACTAATTCATATCAGTTGATCAAATAGTATGAAAATGGGTACCAGGGAAATGACGCGCGATAATCGAAACAAGCTTTGCAGCCGATTTTCCACAACTTTCAACAATGTTTGATGCCTTTCCCCCAAAGCTTCTCTCCAGCTCAAACCCAACCTAAAACCATAACTTTCGTTATTAGTAACTTTCGTATGCAACACATATACATACACAAAAGTTCAGTACAGTTTCTTATATATACCTCATGCATCAAACGAACCCGTTCATCCTCTAAAGGGAGAGGTCTTGGCCATTTCAACAGTTCACGCAACTCAGGGCCTGCCAATAACCACAAGGTTAAACAATCATTACTACCGCTCTTTAAGGAATAACCACTTCATACCAATTCCACAAACAACCATTGCTATTCAAGTAGTTTTCAGAGATAACACGGGTGGACATGGTTACAACAAACTTGGTAAACAGTCAACAACATAAACAACAGCTCAGGTTTTCAGAAATTATAAGAATTCAATAATAGTATTACCGGTGTACTTCTGAAGTCGATCAGCATCAAACACAGTGTTGTCGTTTTCCAGGGCGGCTTTCAAACCCGACGCCAAATCATCATAGTTTAAGTCCTTGTCTGTTATCCGATTAACAACCAAGGAAAATGTGAAAAGACAGAATAATAATAAGTATCTACTCTAATGAAGTTCAAAATTCATATCAGCATGTGTATTGAACCAATAGCTACAATAGCTTTTCAATTGATACCATCACTTAGTTTCAAAATTTTCGCTTTATAGCAATCAAATATAACTCTCTGTCCCAATCAAAGGGAAAAAATATGAGAAAATCACCAAAATAATCATTTTCTTTGTTTAGGAAACAAATAACTCATTTAGCCATATGAGGTACGGTACCGATAGTGTCCTGAGCTCATCACTACTTTAGACAAATTGTAATCTAAACTTAAATGTTATAAAAAAAAAAAAAAAAAGATGCAATGTTATGTTAGTAGTACCTGGCCAAAAGCAGAAGTTGAGAGCATCCAAAACAAACAAGTACTGGACAGTTAAAGGACCATTATCAAAATAATGAATCCCCTCATAATTCCATTCCACTTTCGGAATCGAATTCTCCACACTTTCCACCACTTTCTCAATGCCTGCAAATCCAAACTCTTCATCACAAATGGAAACAAATAATAATAATAATAATAAAACGTTTGGGAATAATAATAAAAGCGTGCCTTCGGAATCGATGGTTACGTGGGAAGAATGAGAGGCGACCCAAGCAGAAGTAGCCCTAACTTCTTCCATGAGGGGCGGCGTAGGATAATGAAAACTGGCTATCCTAAACCAGAACAACGATATATGAATGAAGTGTCTAGAATGAAGTGATTGGTTGGTTTGAAATACTTGGTGTGTAGATATATGTGTGTTCATGTTTCGCCAACGTGAAAACCGGGCCGGGTTTCCTATGTAAAGTCACGAGGCGTTTACTGGTCTTGGGCCCGCATATCCGCAAATCTCAACTTTTGTTAGGGGCTCTTTGGTAACCTTCGAGGCTCTGGATGATTCAGCATACAATGCGTTTGTTTTAGCTTCTGAATAGAATGGTTAAGGCTAAACCATTAAGCACTGAACTATGTTGAACCTTAATGAGGCTCTCCTAGCAATGTAGGATAAGAATACTAATCATTAAGAGGTCCAACTTAATGATTCAGCACTTAATCATTCAGACCTCTTAATGATTCAACACTTAATCAACCAAACAGCCCCTTAGACCGGGTGTAGTGGCAACTGCAAGATAACGCTCCCTCTCGAAATGGAGAGGGTTGATAGGCACCAAAAAAGCAACCACAGTCACGCCAAAAACTGGCGTTAAAAATTTCATGCTAAACCCAATTAAAAAAACTCCTCTGGGGGCGGTGTTCCAGAGTTATGGGGTGTGTTTTGGCCCATTTCATGCCCAAAACAATCCCCCACTACGGGTGTTCTTCCTTTTGGACTATATATATATGAACACTTTTGTAACTTTGGGACTAAATTGTAATTTACTTTTTCTTTGTCAAAAACAGGTTGTTCATGGTTTTCAACTTTTCATTTGTTTTTTTGTTTAACATCGGGCCACTATTCACCCGCAATATGCCAATATGACCACGAAAATAAGGCCTACAACATGAAGTTGATACGTAGGAAAGTGGTTGTACTTTGACTAACTAGACATTGACAAATAGACTAGAAAAGACAACTTAAAATAGGTATCTTTTTTTTTACGACTCATAACAACTGGATCAATATAAGGTTTGTCTTAGTTGTCGAACATGAGACATAACCATGTCACAAAATTTGTGAGTTTTATATTATTTTATTTATTCATTTCATATGAAAAAGATGATTTCTTAAGTAGTGTAATTTACGCGTTTAGAAAGTCATTTTGCAGTCAATTGCAATTTCTAAAAAAATTGGTTCAATCTGACAAATTTAGACATCTAATATTACATCAATTTTCTTTTGAGATTAAACTTTTTTTTTTCTTAAAATGTGAGGACTTGAGTTCAAGTCTCACAAGTAGAAAAAATTCGATGTTAAAAAAATATGTCTCAACAATAATAGGCAACAAGTAAACATTACAAAGAAGAGAAATAGGCGTAACAAAAGGGCAAAAAGAAAACAAAAAAAAAGCACAACAAGAGATTTGTTAAGGTCTCTGTGTGTGTGGTGGAGGGAGGAGGAGGAGGAGGAGGATGATGATTTTGATATGTGGAACCATGAAGGGTTTGTCTTTCAATGTAAATTTCAAAGTTGCCTTTAGACCATGCGTATTCGAGCATGAAATTTGGCGTTTTGCCCCTGCCCAAAAACGCCCCATACACCGCCTTCAGGGGCGTTGTGAGTTGTGAGACCCTTTTTGGTCGGACACTCGCTTATGGGTCAGACACTCTTTATGGGTCGGAGACCCTTTTTGATCGGACACAACTCATGAGGTCAGACACTCTTATGAGGTCGGACACTCTTTATGGTCGGACACAAGCCATGAGCCCCGGACATAGTTATTCATGGTTGGACACTCATGTTCCTTTGTGAACACCTTTCTTAATGAGCTATTTGTGGAACCAAGTATATCTCTAATTTTATTAAGATTCTTTTAATCCGGAAACAAGGTTATGGGTTCGGAAACCCCTTTAGTCCGGAAAACAGTTATGGGTTAGGAAACCCTTTAAGTCCGGAAACAGTTTATGGATTCAGAAACAAGTTGTGGGTTCGGAAACCCTTATAGTTTCGAAATCCCTAATATGTTATTAATCTGGAAATCTTATCATTAAAGTTTAAAATTTGGTTAGCAAAATTATGGATTATCATTAAAGTTATTTCCTTATTTTAAGGGGATAATCTTTAGGTTGTTACATCCCTTGATTTTAGAAGACAACAAATCAATCCTAAAACTATCCAAAACATAAGGAATTATCGGTTTTCTCTAATGAAGTTCTTGAAGGACATAAACCGAAAAATTAACTTAAACATAAAAAACATAATATAATCTGGAATCGAAATCTGATAACATTAATTTTATAAACAGATTTTGAGAATAAACATCATAAAAAAATATGAACTCTGTTAAAAAAATATTCATTACCCGAAACCTTAATCATTAGCCGAAAATTATTAGAACCCAAAAAACATCATTGTCTGGTTTTAACATAATTGTTTTTCGATTTTAATTCAAGATCTTAATGGAAAACAATCAAAACTGATTGAGCAACATTGCTCTGATACCACATGTTGATCAATATTGACTGTATGTAATGGAAAACATAACAATGATGATACCTGACAGATTAGTGAGACCTGAGACTGATGTTGTAAGCGTATTGGAAGACGACATCCTTGTCAGTATGGTCGGGTTCACTTTAGGATGTGCAGTTCTTGTATCATCGCAAAATTTTCCCCAAAATTTTAATACATAAAAAGCCCTTATATATATATATATATATTTATTACACCTTTATCATTAATATTATACAAATGTGCCTAAGTCTTTATTTATCCTAACTCACAACTCATATACATACATAAATGTATATAAATAATAATAATAATAATAGTATGATTCTAAATTCTTTTTTTTTTCACATACAAGATTTTTTTTTTTTTTAAATAAAGCCTTGAGTCAAATAGTCAAAGTCCTAGTCAAAGTCTTAGTCAAAAAGTCAAAGTCTTAGTCAAATAGTCAATTCATCATAAAACCTTACTTTATGGTGTTGACCAATTTTAATGACTAATTGAATCCAAAACTAGTATAAAAACCCACCTATGACCCATTATACTTTGCACCTCTAATTGTTTCAATCCGATTAAACTTTCCCTCATACCTTTCTTCTATAGTCTATTACTTCTACAATTGAAGCTTTGATTATAAGCTCTTGTAATTGACAACTTTTGGGCTACACATATTCTATTTCTCGAGACTTAATACTTTGCTAAGGTGAGTTTTACATAGCCCCTTTTCTATTTATCACCATTTTTGGGGTGAAACATGTTACAACATTCTATATGCAATTCAATCATCAAAGTGTCTATGTGTTTTTCTATGTTGCATTATGTCTTAAACATGACTAGGGTAAGCACAATTCTAGCATAATCATTAACATTGATCAGCCGACGGTATACAATGATAGATCTATTGGACTGATAATCCTACCCGGATACGTGCCTCCTACAAAGGTAGCGTGGGTGATTGTTATCGTATAACATAATCGAGTGAACCATGAGCGTATGGGATGTACCACAATATAACAGTCACAAGGGTTGATTATGCACTCGATTTACTTCTAGTATGTTTTCACATATGGACTAGACTTGCCATGACACTTGAATTGTACAAGCTTTATTCAATTATCAAAACCTATGTAATTCTCACCAACTTTTGTTGACCCAAAATATTTTCAAACTTAACATGTTTCAGGTTATAGCTTGCTTGAAGATTAAAGTTAATGCTTGAAGATGTGTATTTAGTACTTTTCATGTTGATGTACAAATTCTTGTAGAACAATTGTATGTAATGTATTTAATTCAATTATTAAAATTTATTATTTACCATGAGCTACTGAACAATCATCAATACGTGACATCCCGATGTTTCCGCCATCGGTTGGGGTGTTACAGTTCTGATGGTTATGTGTTCTTTAGTTATGAACACATTGAGAGAGATGAGAGTGAAAGGGGACAGCTAATAGTCATTATGGTGTTATGATTGTGTCAACCCTAATCTCATAATAAGCTCTCTACATTTATACATACCCATGGGACACCCTAATAAGGCCCATTTAATGATAGTCTGTCCATCAAAGACATATCTGTTATTAGGCTTAGGATAATATTAATAATTGATCATCATTATATAAATAAATATAATGAATATAGAGATAAATATACTAACATAATATATCTTTATTCCAAAAGTAAAACCTACATAGGCTGTTATGCCCTAAGAGAGAGATAAACAAAACGAAATCTAATTGACGGTATGACGTGAAATCCAAGAGACTCGAAGTATCCTTGAATGTTCTCTTTGGGTTCACCTAAGGGTATGTTTGGCAAAACTAGCTAGAGGCTGGTAGCTGGTAGCTGAAAGCTGGAAGCTGGAAGCTTTTTAAATATATTTTGGTGTTTGGCAGAGTAGCTGGAGCTTTTAATAAAATGTATAAAATAACCAAAATGGGCATAATTAAAAGCTTGTACGGAAGGTTTTTATTTTGTTTTTAAAATAGAATGGGTATTTGTGTTAATAGATAGTATTCATTAGTTTGACTTTGTATTTATAGATAATTGTAATCACATTAATTTGTATTTATCTCTTCCCAATAATAGGGATAGAGCATCATGTATATATGGTTAATCAATGAGAATGAAAGGCAAGGAATTAACCACATTATTCTCACATGGTATCAAGGGCCTCTCCCTAACCCTACTCCTCCACATTGCCGCCCCATTCCTCCTCTGTTCTACTTTTTCCGATCACTTTTCTTTGCCCCACTCTCCCTCTGCCACTATTCTGTTCCGCATACTCCTCACCAATACTTCACCATGTCTTCTTCTTCTCTACATCCGGCGGTTACCGTCAATAACATCAAGAATTTTATCCCAATCACCCTTGACCGTGAAACCGAACATTACAACACATGGGCCGAACTTTTCATTATTCATTGTAAAGCCTACGAGGTATATGACCATCTCCAACCTCGTTTAACAACCGCCTCTTCCTCTACTACCGCCGAAACAGCCACGGATGCCACAACCATAACCCCGCCTCGTGACTCTTGGGAGCGCATAGACGCCATTGTCCTTCAATGGATCTATGGTACGATATCCCAAGACCTCGTTCACACAATCATGGTGCCTAATACCCGTGCTTACGACGCGTGGTGCCGTTTAAAAACCATTTTTCTTGACAACCAAGCCGCTCGTCTTGTCTCTATACAAAACAAATTCTTCAACTCTCGCCTTGAACAATACTCCAACATCTCCTCCTTTTGCCAACATATGAAACTTTTATTCGACCAACTAAAAAGCCTTGACTCGCCCATCACCGAAAATCAACTCGTGCTTCAAATCCTAACCGGCCTCACCGAACCCTTCGAAAGCATCTCTTTAATCCTACAAAATACTCATCCATTACCCGACTTCTATACCGTTCGGTCCAAACTTTGCCAAGTGGAAGATAATAAAAACGCCCAAGCCAAATCATCATCCCAAGCCGCGGGTACGGCACTCCATACCACCACACAACCACCCGCAAACAACCGCCCACCACCACCCTCTTCCTATGATCGCTCCAGCCAACCCGACTCTCGTACCCGTGGACGCGGCAGGGGTCGGGGACGCGGGAGGTTTTCGTATGGACGTGGGCGGTACCAACAGCCACACCACTCCAGTTCACAATTTTGGCCACCTCCTTGGTCCAGCCCGTATCCAAACTATTATCCACCCTCACCATGGGCCGGCTGGCCCAGTCCACCTTGTCCGTATCCCTCAAGCCCTCAACCAAATAACTCGCAACAGCCCACTAACCAGTCCCATTCTTCCGGCCCAGGGATCTTAGGCCCAAAACCGTCCAACTCATCCGCGGCCCAATCCTATAACACCAACTACTCCCCAACCGACATTGCACAGGCTCTCTACAACTTGGCTCTACACCATGACGACCCCTCATGGACCATGGACACTGGCGCGTCAGGTACAATGTCTCCTCAAGTTGATAAGTTTTCGTCTATTTTTAATTCTGACATTATTCGTAACATTATTGTTGGCAATGGTAAAACCATTCCGGTTTTAGGACAAGGCAATATAACCTTACCACCACCATTTCCACCTTTTAAACTTAATAATGTCCTTTACGCACCCAACCTTGTTAAAAACCTTATTTCAGTCCGTCGTTTTACCACTGATAATCAATTGTCTGTTGAATTTGACCCTTATGGTTTTACTGTGAAGGACCTAAAGACCAAGAAACCTATCCTACGGTGCAATAGCTCGGGGGACCTCTACACTCTCAGCCCGTCCAACATCACCAACCTTACTACTGCTTCCACTTACGCAGCTATTACTCAAGACATTTGGCATCAACGGCTCGGTCACCCAGGCCCAGCCATTTTGCAAAATTTAAAGTCTTCTAGTTTAATTTCTTGTGGTACTTTACATAATAAAACTTGCAGTGCTTGTATTTTTGGGAAACACACTAGACTTCCTTATTTTACTTCTAATACAAGTACTTTTATGCCATTTGATCTTGTGCATAGTGATGTTTGGACCTCCCCCATTATTTCTAACGGGGGTCACCGCTATTATGTCCTATTTTTAGATGATTACACAAATTTTCTATGGACATATCCTATAGCACATAAATCCGATGTATTTACCATGTTTACAAAATTTACCAACTTTGTTCACACCCAATTTAATGCCAAAATTAAACAACTTCAATGTGACAACGGACGTGAATATGCCAACAATCAATTTCATAATTATTGCACCCAAAATGGCATGCACTTCCGCTTCTCTTGCCCGCACAGCTCCTCCCAAAATGGGAAAGCTGAACGCAAAATCCGCACCATCAACAACCTTATGAGATCACTACTTGCCCACTCCTCAACCCCAAATACCTACTGGCATCACGCCCTCGAAACCGCAACCTACCTCTTAAACATTATCCCAACCAAAATTCACAAATTCCAAACACCCACCCAACGCCTATATAGATGCATACCCACATACGATCATCTTCGTGTGTTTGGCTGTATTTGTTACCCATTAATACCCAACACCACTATCCACAAACTTGTTTACCGCTCCTATCCTTGCGTGTTTCTTGGGTACCCGTCCAATCACCGGGGATACAAGTGCCTCGACCTCAAAACAAAAACCATCACCATAAATCGCCACGTCATTTTTGACGAGACCATTTTTCCTTTTTCCACCACCCACAAATCAACCCCACACACATACTCCTTTTTAGATAACCCCATTCACCCATCCTTCCTATACCCCTCCACTGTTCCCAGCGCCCAGCCCAACACACCTCCCCCTTCGGCCCAACCTTCACCCGCCTCCACCCCAACTTCCCACAGCCCACTACACCCTACGCATCACACCGGCCCATCATCCCAACATACCACAGACCAGCCCACTCCTCAAAATTCACCACCCACTTCCCATCCGAACCATCCCAGCTCCGATCCACCTCACACCTCGTCCACTCCTTCCCTAACCTACTCGTCCCCGTCAGTAGCTATGGCACCGAAACCCCCCCCCCCCACTCGCACCATGACTACACGTGCCATGTCCGGCATCTCCAAACCCAAACAAATATTTAACCTCTCCACCACCACTGTCACACCCGTTCCCAAAAATCCCATTGATGCCTTGTCTAAACCGGATTGGCATAACGCCATGCAAAACGAATTTAATGCCTTAATTAAAAACAAGACTTGGGAACTTGTCCCGAGGACACCTGACATGCATGTTATTCGTAGCATGTGGCTTTTTCACCACAAATACAGGTCCGATGGCACTCTTGAAAGATATAAGGCTCGGTTGGTATGTGATGGCAGAAATCAGGAAGTTGGTGTTGACTGCGGGGAAACCTTCAGTCCAGTGGTTAAACCAACCACTATTCGTACAATGTTGACATTGGCTTTATCACAGTCTTGGCCCATTCATCAGTTAGATGTTACCAATGCTTTTCTTCATGGTAATCTTACTGAGACAGTTTATATGTACCAGCCCGTGGGATTCCGACACAGAGATTTTCCTAATCATGTATGCCGTCTCACTAAGTCCTTATACGGACTTAAACAGGCTCCCAGAGCGTGGTACCAACGCTTCACAGATTTTGTCACATCGCTTGGTTTCATTCAGAGCAAATGTGATAACTCACTTTTTACATTTCATCACGGGGGTGATGTGGCTTGTTTGTTAATTTACGTGGATGACATTATTTTGACCACCTCATCTGATGCTTTAAGGTTAAAACTCATGGGCAGCCTCGCGGCTGAATTTGCTATGAAAGATCTTGGACCTCTCAGCTTTTTCTTGGGCATCTCAGTTACTCGCTCCGGCAACAGCATGTTTCTATCTCAACAATCTTATGCTCTTGATATTGTTAGTCGTGCAGGTATGGAGAATTGCAATCCGGTTGCCACTCCGGTTGACTCTAAACCAAAGCTCAGTGCCACATCCAGTGAACCATTTGATAATCCCACACTATACAGAAGTCTAGCAGGTGCCCTTCAGTACCTCACGTTCACTAGACCAGACATCAGTTATGCAGTACAGCAGATTTGCATTCATATGCACAGCCCCACCACGGACCACTGGAATGCTCTTAAACGCATCATACGGTATATCTAGGGCACAGCCACACATGGCCTCACACTATCTCCGTGCCCCACCGTGACTCTCAAAGCTTACACAGATGCAGATTGGGCCGGATGCCCTGACACTCGTCGATCTACCTCAGGTTACTGCGTCTACATGGGCCCGAATCTTCTGTCCTGGTCCTCCAAACGCCAGTCCACTATATCCAGATCCAGTGCTGAAGCTGAATATCGTGCCGTGGCAAATGTGGTAGCCGAAGTGTGCTGGATTCGAAACCTACTTCTTGAATTACGAAGACCTATCTCATCAGCTACCTTGGTTTACTGTGACAACATCAGTGCAATCTATCTCTCCAACAATCCAGTTCAACATCAACGCACCAAACATATTGAACTAGACATTCATTTTGTTCGAGAACATGTTCAACGTGGCACCATTCGAATTCTTCATACCCCGACTCGGTTACAGATTGTTGACATCTTTACTAAAGGCCTACCGAGAGTTCTGTTTGAAGACTTCCGCTCCAATCTCAACATCCGTCCACCTCCTGCTTCGACTGCGGGGGTGTAATAGATAGTATTCATTAGTTTGACTTTGTATTTATAGATAATTGTAATCACATTAATTTGTATTTATCTCTTCCCAATAATAGGGATAGAGCATCATGTATATATGGTTAATCAATGAGAATGAAAGGCAAGGAATTAACCACATTATTCTCACATGTGTCATTTACTAATTAAAAGCTTGTAACTAGTAGAGCTTTTTTTTAAAAGCTAGTAGCAGTAGCTTTTCACTGTAGAGCTTTTTCTCCTAACCTAAAAGCTTTCAGCTCTTCAACCAAACAAGGTTTTTTATTGAGTAAGAGCTTTTTCTTAAAAGCTTGAAGCTTGAAGCTCCTAAAAGCTCCTTGCCAAACATACCCTAAATCGTCTGAAATTTGTTTTAATGGGTCTCCGTTGCCGCAAGGCCTCTGCCTACATTCGGTATTATTTTATGTTATTATGTTTTAGTTTCATTTTGTATTACTAGTAGAGTGCCCGCGCGATGCAGCGGAAAATACAAACACTTCTAAGTGTGTGTGTGTGGTTTTGTTAAGTTCGATTATTAGCCTCAACCGAAACAAAAATCAAAAGTCATCAATTAGTCAATCTTATTAAACAATTGGTTCCTTGGTTCGGTTAGTATTGTTAGATTATCAGTTGTTAATCCGATTTAGTCAATTTTGGTGAATAACAAAAACAAACTTTGGCTAATTTTTTTTGCCTACAAATACATGAAATTGTGATATATAAATACATGAAATAGAGGTAAAAAGAGGCCTGTAAACGAACCGAATGGTCATGAGCTGTTCGTGAACTTGTTCGGCGGGAAGTTCGTTTATGTCATTTATTTAATAGAGTAAACAAACAAACACGAACAAAAAAAAATTGTTCGTTTAGTTAAATGAACAAACATGAACAAACGTTGAGTTTGTTCATTTATGTTCGTGAACGTCCATCTATGTTCGTTTATTTATGTCCGTTTATGTTTATTAATTACATACGTAGTTATATTTGCATAAATATAAACATAAATTGGGGCTTTAGCTACTTATATAAATATATAACCAATTAGTAATTGGGTTTTTTCAGTAGTACAAAATCGTTCACATTTATGATGTTCGTGAACATCCGTTTATGTTCGTTCGCGAACTGTTCATTTAGGTTTTAAATGTGATACCCCGCAAATTCAGGTTCTCACTTTAACTAAACTCTAGTTACGTTCCTTGCATTATACTTAACTAGGGTTAGCTAGATAGGACACACGTTGCATTGTTGTGAGTTAATAACTGAATACATGATTAGTGAACCTCGGACGTTGGTGAATAATGACCTAATTTGGATTGATTGCGATTATGTGTCTCTGTGATATTCGATGAACTTATGTGAAAACCATACGTGATTGTGTGAACCTAAACCGAATACGTTAATAAAAATCACTAAAGGTGGATCATTAGGTTGATTAGGGTCTTAACGCATGGGGTTGCACTTGTTACGGTCCGAAATAACGAAAACGCCAAAGGAAAACATGTCGGATGATGAAACGGGCCACTCACGCGGGCCGAAGACCTGCGAGCGGCCGCGCGAATGTCCCTAACGGGTCTAAACCGCCTCAAACCCCTATTTAAACACTCTTAAGCCCCATGCAACCTCTAAACTCAACCCTAATCGCCCCCTACTGCCCCCTTACGAATTATTAACCCCTAACAACCTGCAAAGGCTCAAGATCATCGATTGGGAAGCTCCTAAGGCGTTCGGTTGATTGTATCGAAGAGCTAGGGGTATAATCTTTAATCCTTTACGCTTTAATCTTATTTTTATGTTATAAAAATCATATAACAAGGTTTGTCCAGGTCTGAAAGCTTTTGATAATTATTAAAACTTGAGGTTTTTGAAGATTAAACAAATTAAACATGATGATCGGCGATTAGTAATATCATAGGTTACTTGTTGCGCAAGTTATTGAAGTTTTGATCATTAAAGTTGTAATCTTTGCATGTATGATAATAGAATCTGATCACAATAGGTATTAGGAATGTTTGGTAATGGTTATTGATGATTGATTGATTGTTTGCATGCACACGGTAGTCGTTTAAAGAAAGATTTAGGCGTAACAAAAATCTGGACAGAATGATTAGATGAACTTGTAGGGGCTGTAACACGACTTTAACATGATGATTTTTGTATTTTCTTTGCATGGTTAAATCAAACCTGGTCTTAGCTTTTCATAATTGGTAAAATCAAGTGATTTGGACGTCGGTTGAGTTGTTTTTGGATTTTTCATTGAAAATAGGTCATATCAGAATTTCGGGTAACAAACTGAGTCGACTTTAAGTCATCATAACTCGAGTTTTATAAAGAGTTGGGTTATGAAATTTTTACAGAAGGTTAAAATAGGAGTAATTTGAGTTTTCCAGGTGGATTCATCCCGTTTGGATGAATACACAATTTTTGGGAATTTTTCTACCAAACTGACCTGTTATGAAAGTTTTCTGAACATAGCTGTGTTGAACGAATTTTAATTATTTTTTTGTTTGGATTTAAGACAAAGAAAAAATAGGAGTTGTTAAGTGAATCCCAAAGTATATTTAGTAAAAATTTGGGAGGTTAACTCACTGATTAACTATTTTAAATAAATTAATTTTGATGACGCACAATCTGTCCTAAAAACACAGATTGTGTATTATGTGCTTATGTGGTTAATTGAAGTCATAGGTGTTATGTAATTGATGTGTAACTGAACGGACATGTAACATCGCAAAATTTTTTCCCCAAATTTTAATACATAAAAGCCCTTATTTTTTTTATTTACATCTTTATCATTAATATTATACCAATGTGCCTAAGTCTTTATTTTCCTAACTCACAACTTATATATATATATAATAATAATAATAATAGTAATAATAATAATAATAATATGATCTAAATTCTTTTTTTTTACACATACACTTGTCAAGAATTTTTTTTTAAATAAAGTCCTAGTCAAAGTCTTAGTCAAACAGTCAAAGTCTTAGTCAAATAGTCAATTCATCATAAAACCTTACTTTATGGTGTTGACCAATTTTAATTGCTAATTGACTCCAAAACTAGTATAAAAACCCACCTATGACCCATTATACTTTGCACCTCTAAATCGATTGTTTCAATCCGATTAAAATTTCCCTCATACCTTTCTTCTATAGTCTATTACTTCTACAATTGAAGCTTTGATTATAAGCTCTTGTAATTGGCGAATTGGAAGCTTGATATTCTTTCTTTTTCGTTTTCTTCAATTTGGACTAGCTACGTTGTTGAGTCTTTGGGATTCGCCTCGCATACATTCACAACACATTATTCTATTTTTTTCACGAGACATAACATTTTTCTAAGGTGAGTTTTACATAGCCCCTTTTCTATTTATCACCGTTTTTGGGGTGAAACATGTTACAACATTATTTATGCAATTCAATCATCAATGTGTCTATGTGTTTTTCTATGTTGCATTATGTCTTGAACATGACTAGGGTAAGCACAATTCTAGCATAAACATTCATCAGCCAAACGGTATACATTGATAGATCTATTGGACTGACAATCCCACCCGGATACGTGCCTCCTACAAAGGTTGCGTGGGTGTTTGTTACTGCAATTTAAACGAGTGAACCATGAGCGTATGGGATGTACCACAATACAACAGTCAACAAGGTTGATTATGCACTCGATTTACTTCTAGTATGTTTTCGCATATGGACTAGATTGCCATGACACATGAATTGCACAACAATTTTATTCAATTATCAAAACCTATGTAATTCTCACCAACTTTTGTTGACCCAAAATATTTTCAACTTAACATGTTTCAGGTTCTATTTGCTTGAGGATTTGAGTTAATGCTTGAAGATGTGTGCATAGTATTATTCATTTTGATGTACGAATTCTTGTAGAACAATTGTATGTAATTTATTTAAATCATTTAATGAAATTTATTATTCACCATGAGCTACTGAACAATCATCACTACGTGATATCCCGATGTTTCCGCCATCGGTTGGGGTGTTACAGATTGGTATCAGAGCCATGGTTATAGGGAATTAGGTTATTAGAAAAAAATAATCTAGTCTATAACCATAGGATTTTAATCAGTACTTGCTCCTTTTACTTGCAACCTTACTTGTTTATATTCTCTATTTTACTTCTTATCCTTACTTTAGTCCCTACAAGAAGAGTGCTCTCCATCACAAGATCTACTCTTAGACTAATAGGACAAATCCTCAGGTTTAGCCTGAACCACCTTGAAGATCTCGTCGAAGTTCTAGATTTTAATAACGAACACGTGCAATCTGGAAGGGTGAATGCCTGTATTCTGAGTTTTCTGTCTAGGACTGGCATTGTGCATATATCCCAATCAGACGAGGGACCCGGATGCCTACCTGGGAATTCTCGGGATGAGCGTTCACTTATAGGCTAAAGCATGTCTTCACTATGTTATTAGAATCTAGAAGCTTTGATAAGTCAACGTTTTCGTTTATTCATTTTAATTAATGGATAAATGATTACATTCCTTATATTACCTCATTGTCCTTCATTCAACCCATATCTTATTGAACATTCATTACCCAAATCACTTCCGTAACCGATGCCCTAAACTAAACAGAGATCAAGACCCTCCAGCTACCTAACCGCAAGCCTCACCATTTGACTACTAGTTGCTTTTATTCTATGTATTGACGCTATTTGATTCAAGTAATAAATACTAGTATTTAAAATTTTGAGAGTTGGTATACACTTGAATGCATGCTTGTTTGAATGTGAACTAATTATCTAAATCTATACAACTACAACTCATATACTGTGCTTGTTATACTTGCTTGCATAAACATGCTATCAATTTGCAATCTATGTGTATAATAAATGTCATCATGCCTTTTCAACAGTCGGGAGAGGCCCTACAACCTGCTCCACGACTGGTGGAGGCTATCAAACCTACCCAACGATTGGTAGAGGTCATTATGCCTTTTCAACAGTCGGGAGAGGCCCTACAACCTACTCCACGACTGGTGGAGGCTATCGAACCTGCTCAACAATCGGTGGAGTCATAGAAGGACGCAAAACTTTAATGTAAGGTAAATTGGTGATTGCGGTCCGGAACGTAATCATGAATTTACAGGTACGTTAAGGTAGTGTGAAATTCTATCAAGGTTTTCGGTAGTTAACCAATTATAAACTCTAGTTACCTGGTAGTTCATTTAGTTTTTCTATAGTCAATCAATTCATGCATTTCCTTTAGGACTCCTAAAACTTAATGCTTTGCTAGATTCTTACACTCCTTACGATTTCAGACGAACCTAATCCAACCCATAGGACTCACACATATTAAACCTCTTACCCAAATTATTCGAAAACAGATTATTCTATTACCTATAAGTTCATGTCGTCCCTTAACTCAAATTTTACAAACCATAGTTGCCCTAACTTCTACCCAATCACCCTCAACCCTGTGTTATTAATAACTTCGGGACGAAGTTTTCAAAAGTAGGGGAGACTGTAACATCGCAAAATTTTTTCCCCAAATTTTAATACATAAAAGCCCTTATTTTTTTTTTATTTACATCTTTATCATTAATATTATACAAATGTGCCTAAGTCTTTATTTTCCTAACTCACAACTTATATATATATATATATATATATATATATATATAATAATAATAATAATAGTAATAATAATAATAATAATATGATCTAAATTCTTTTTTTTTACACATACACTTGTTAAGAATTTTTTTTTAAATAAAGTCCTAGTCAAAGTCTTAGTCAAACAGTCAAAGTCTTAGTCAAATAGTCAATTCATCATAAAACCTTACTTTATGGTGTTGACCAATTTTAATGGCTAATTGACTCCAAAACTAGTATAAAAACCCACCTATGACCCATTATACTTTGCACCTCTAAATCGATTGTTTCAATCCGATTAAAATTTCCCTCATACCTTTCTTCTATAGTCTATTACTTCTACAATTGAAGCTTTGATTATAAGCTCTTGTAATTGGCGAATTGGAAGCTTGATATTCTTTCTTTTTCGTTTTCTTCAATTTGGACTAGCTACGTTGTTGAGTCTTTGGGATTCGCCTCGCATACATTCACAACACATTATTCTATTTTTTTCACGAGACATAACATTTTTCTAAGGTGAGTTTTACATAGCCCCTTTTCTATTTATCACCGTTTTAGGGGTGAAACATGTTACAACATTATTTATGCTATTCAATCATCAATGTGTCTATGTGTTTTTCTATGTTGCATTATGTCTTGAACATGACTAGGGTAAGCACAATTCTAGCATAAACATTCATCAGCCAAACGGTATACATTGATAGATCTATTGGACTGACAATCCCACCCGGATACGTGCCTCCTACAAAGGTTGCGTGGGTGTTTATTACTGCAATTTAAACGAGTGAACCATGAGCGTATGGGATGTACCACAATACAACAGTCAACAAGGTTGATTATGCACTCGATTTACTTCTAGTATGTTTTCGCATATGGACTAGATTGCCATGACACATGAATTGCACAACAATTTTATTCAATTATCAAAACCTATGTAATTCTCACCAACTTTTGTTGACCCAAAATATTTTCAACTTAACATGTTTCAGGTTCTATTTGCTTGAGGATTTGAGTTAATGCTTGAAGATGTGTGCATAGTATTATTCATTTTGATGTACGAATTCTTGTAGAACAATTGTATGTAATTTATTTAAATCATTTAATGAAATTTATTATTCACCATGAGCTACTGAACAATCATCACTACGTGATATCCCGATGTTTCCGCCATCGGTTGGGGTGTTACAGGACACTTGTATGAGATGCATATGGAATGTGAAAACTAATTATAACCAACATATTCACCAACGAGTCCGTAGGGTTTACTATTGCATGTAGAGTCACTAGGTGTCACCTACACACTTTTGAACGTTTAAACGCCTTGGACAAATGAGTTATATGGTGTAATGATATTACGCCTATACTTACTTAGTGACACTTATATTAGGGTGTCGGTAGCATACTTTACTTGCGGTTTGGATTTCTTTTGCTTGCACACTAAGGTGAGTTTCACTACTCTTTTTCTCAAAAGCATGCGTCTCGGGTTAGAGACAACTTTGGTAAACATTTTCTAGTCCAGTTTGGGACTACTCAGGTATTGACTCCTTGTGTGGGTCGGTTTTACAATTCCTTGTGTGGATCAGGTTTTTGATCAGTTTAAAACTTATTGGTCCTTTGTAAACGAAACACTCTATCATTGGAAAGTCCTTGCATATTATTGGGTTAATTGCTGGAGGCGAGCGGGGTATTAGTTGATAGCGCTATTAGGCTGTGCAGCAACCTCATGTCTGAGGTGCTTGAGGCACGGGCATGAACTTCTGACCACATTTGAGAACTGGTGTTAATAGACACTAGTTATTGAGGCAAATTACTATTTTACTGAAGGTGTCCCAATAGTATGCAAGGAAATTTCTAGATGTTATATGCCTATGAGTATTACATAATTGGGTACAAAATAATAATAAGATCAAGAAAATGAAAACACGAGTATCATGAATAATTAAATGTCCAGTGAATAGTCAAATTAAGGGGAAATCAAGTTTCACAAACAATGATGTTTTGGAAAAAAATCCTGTAGAATCAAGTATCAGGTTTTTAGTAGTTTGATTATCATGGGTAACTAGCTCATGTGTGAGATGGTGAAGGATATGAATTTAGTTCTTGAGAGGATGATGAAAAATCTTGAAGCAAAATCAAGGTTGTGAGAGATAGTGAATGTGAAGATAGTTGATAAAGAGTTTATTTTATATTAAGGAGATTATATAGCAGTGTAAATTTTGGGGTTTGGATCAAGTGTATAGGAAAACATGATTGTGGTATATGCCAAATATTGTAAAAATTTGAACAAGTTGAAAATGAGTGAGTGTCGATGGAGAATCTAGAGACTAGATATTATTCCTAAAAAAATTATTTTCAAAATTGGTTTTGTACATAAGGCAAAAGTTGTTAAATAGTACAAGCTAAGTAGGCTTTGTAATAGTTTAAAACATTATATAGAAAATCGTTTGTTACGTCAATAAATAATCAATTGAATTTAAGTTCGAGGAAAATATGTACTTTGTAAAGTTACTAGGTAATACAACAAGTTTTAGAAATCTTTAGTTTGTGCTAAAGTATGAGGTTATAGTTTTTAAAATAAATAACATGTGGAGAAATGAAATAATATGATTTGGGTAGGGTGTTGAATATTAAAAAAAAATGGCTAAGATGGTAAGGTGAAGTGCGATTGTGAAATCCATAGATGGTTATGAAAGTATGAACTTGTAAGCAATATATGAAAATCGTGAAATACAAAATATTGTATATGAATCGAGAGAGTATTATTGAAAAAGCTTGCATAAAATGCTTGGAGTGCCCTTGTCTAGCTGTAAAGCCCAACAAGAACGTTGACTTTTCAAAGGAATTGAACCCAATGGTGATCAAAGAAGACATGCTTTAGCCTATAAGTGGACACTCACTCCAGGAATCCCCAGGTAAGCATAACAGGTCCGTAAATGGATTTATGTGCTATGCTTGCCTATGCCAGAAAACCCAGTGTACAGGCTGTAACACCCCAACCGATGGCGGAAACATCGAGGTGTCACGTAAGAATGAGTATACATTAGCACATGATAATCCAGATTTTAATTGAAATAAATATTAAATTACAAATATCCAAAAATAGAAATACATAAGAGTTTTAAATGTGGAAATCTAATACATCACACAAAATCAAGCATGCATAGACTCCTTATTGTCTTCATAAATACTCTAATCTTCATGCATCATTATTACCTGTTGAGTTGTAAAAATGGGGGGGGGGGGGTCAACTAGAAGTTGGTGAGAATACATAATCCATGTTAAGCATATAGTTTAAGTATAAAAGTCTAGCAATTCGTATGTCTATCGTAAATTTAAGTCTACATGAATAGTATAATATGTTGACATAATCAAACCTCCGACTAGTTTAGGTCCATCCCGTCATCTACGGTTCACCTTAGTAATATGTTGGAACGATAACAATCACCCACGTTACCTATGTAGGAGGTACACGTATCCGGGTGGGGTTGTTAATCCAATAGATCTATTATTGAGTATCGCCGGCTTGGCCATAGCTAATGATTATGTAATGTTGAAACTCGTTGAAACTCGTTGAAACTGTTGACTAATTCATGAGGCAATAAAGTTTACTACTAGACATGCATGTTGAATTGCTTAAAATTATTGCAAGTATAAAGAATCGCATAAACATGATTACGTAAACTCACCTTGGTATAGTATTAGGTATTGAGGAATAGTATAAGTGTAGCCCAATAGATTGCCAAGTATTACCCTATGTATAAGGCAACAAATAAGTCTAAGTCTAACTAGTTTATAAGTATATCCTAGGGTTTCGATTTGGGGATATCCAATTATTGAATTTAAAATAAAATGTTAATTAAATAAAGGGAAATTTGATAATTAAATAAAAGAAAGTCTTTTTATAAAATTTGAATTTAGAATGTTCACAATAATGTGTTTGAAGTATAAAAATAATTTTTATAAAATTATTTTCTTGAAAATAGATTTTATAAATCTATTTATTACAAATTGCCAAAATTTAACTTTAATATTTAAAAATACTAAAATTAAAGAATTATTATTTTAAAAATCATATTTCTGTTCTAAATATTCAGAAATAATTTGTATAAATTTTTGGTGCAAAAATAATAAAAATTGAATTTATTATGATTTAATTATGATTAAAACTAACAAAAATTGATTAAAAATATAAAATAAATGATTTTTCTGAATTAAAAATCATTTCAGTAAAGTTTAACATTGTACAAACATAGGATAATTTTTGTAGAAATTTATAAATTTTTTTTGATATTTTAATGGATTTTTATAAATATAATTGTATAAAATTGATTTAATTATTATAAATACTAAATAAATGAATTTCAGAAAACTAAAAATTGTAGATAAATCTTTTACATCAGATTTGATAAATATATTTTTTTTAGAATTTATAAAAAGGTTTTAAAATTTAAAAATGAATTTACAAGATTTAAATGTAATATATAAGTATAAATGGTTTGTTTAAAAAAAAGGAATTAAGTGGAAAAAGGGGCGCCCAAGCCGGGATTCGAACCCGGGTGCCCTTGGTTTCAAGCACCAGTCACAACCACTTGGCCTAGGCCTGTGGTTGTGATTTATATCAGTTTTAAAAATATATATCCACGATGATAAATCAGTTTTATCCCCAAATTCATAAACACGAACCCTAGTTCCAGCAATAATCTGATTCACTCATCAATAGCCCAATTAATCATGGGGCTATTGATGAGTGATGGCCGATGTATAAAACCCACAGGAAAAATCAAACTTACAAGTTTGTTTCGTGTTCGATTGCTCGGTCAAGAATAAAAGTCAAACAGCGATCAAGCAATAATAAACAGAGTGATTTGAAGAAGATTGGGGGTTTAGAAAAGATTATTGGCGAGTTGTAATGCTACGCAGAGGTTCAATTTATAGAGGGGATCGTTGGATTGATTAATTGGCAAGGTTGACTAGGCATTAAAGTCTAAACGCGTAATCGAGTTAATTGAGTAACAATTGATCAATAATCGTCGTGTGGCTTAGTCAGACGAGGCTGGTCATCGCGTAGAGATGCCAAAATTAGATCAATCACGAGTTAATCTTGATTGATTATACATACGCGTCCCACAGTTGACTTTCCTTAGTCAACTGTGAAGGTTTAAGTTTTGTATAAGTTTAATTCGCGTCTGGATTCTTTCAAAAGTGAAGGCCAGCCCAGCTGGTTAACACGTTGGTGTGTTTGGGCCGGGCTTGGGCGCGGGTTCGATTCCCGGCCCAAGCAGTTTGTATTATAATTTTTTTTTGTTAATTATCACACACTAAACCACATATATATAATATATATATAGTATTATAGTTTCAAATATGCGACAAAATGATTATTACACACGAGAATAACG
Organism: Ambrosia trifida; assembly: GCA_028751855.1. NCBI lineage: Eukaryota > Viridiplantae > Streptophyta > Magnoliopsida > Asterales > Asteraceae > Ambrosia > Ambrosia trifida. The sequence continues at coordinate 115,507,286 of CM054128.1, forward strand.
AAACTTGACGTTTTATTAAATACGATGGTGTAACGTACAAGTATAAATACGAAATGTTACAGTCTCCCCTACTTTTAGGAACTTCGTCCCGAAGTTGGAGTTGGAGAGTCTGGTGGAAAAAGATGTGGATACTTCGACTTCATCTGGTCTTTACATTCCCAAGTGAACTCTGGGCCTCGTTTAGATTCCCAACGAACCTTAACGATTGGAATGCGACTGCGCTTGAGTTTCTTGACTCCAGTATCAACAATCTCGACGGGTTTCTCGATAATGTGCATGCTTTCATCAATTTGCACATCCTCAAGAGGAACATGAAGGTTCTCATCCGCTAAGCATTTCTTGAGATTCGAAACATGGAAGGTTCTCAAGTGGAAGATCAAGTTTGTAAGCCACTTTTCCAACTCTGTCAAGAATTTTGAAGGGGCCTACGTATCGAGGAGCTAGTTTTCCCTTTCTACCGAAACGAATTACTCCTTTCCAAGGGGATACCTTAAGTAGTACAAGGTCCCCAACTTGAAATTCCAAGGGTTTACGACGTTTATCAGCATAACTCTTCTGACGACTTCTAGCCTTGAGAAGATTATCCTGAATAATCTGAATTTTGTCTGTGGTTTCCTGAATTAGTTCGGGTCCAGTGATACGAGCTTCACCAACCTCAGTCCAACAGACAGGATAACGACATTTCCGACCATAGAGTGCCTCGAAAGGAGCCATGTTAATGCTGGCGTGATAACTGTTGTTGTATGAAAACTCAACCAAAGGAAGATGAGAATCCCATGCGCCACCAAAATTGATGATACATGCCCTGAGCATATCCTCAAGTGTTTGGATGGTCCGTTCAGTCTGACCATCTGTTTGAGGGTGATAAGCAGTACTCAGGTTCAACTTGGTACCCAAAGCATCTTGTAGAGACTCCCAAAAGTGAGAGGTGAAACGACCATCGCGATCAGAAATAATGTCCAAAGGTATACCATGACGACATACGATTTCACTTACGTACATCTTTGCCAATCTTTCCACAGAATACTTCTCACGAATAGGTAAGAAGTGAGCTGACTTGGTCAAACGATCGACTATTACCCAAATACTGTCAAAGCCTTTGGGTGTACGAGGGAGTTTGGTGATGAAATCCATAGCTATGCTCTCCCATTTCCATACAGGAATCTCTGGTTGTTCAAGCATACCAGATGGTCGTTGATGTTCAGCCTTGACCTTGGAACAAGTGAGGCATTTTGCAACGAAAAGAGAATGTCTTTCTTCATACCAGGCCACCAATAAGAATAACGGAGATCTTGGTACATCTTGTCAGCTCCAGGATGAATAGAATAACGAGACTTATGAGCCTCGTTCATGAGGAAAGTACGAAGATCATCACGGTCGGGAATCCACAGTCGATTAAGAAAATAGAGAAGACCATCAGGTTTGGTTTCAAGTTGAGTTTCTGCACCACAAGACATTTCATCGTACATGTTACCTTGGGTGACTGAGGTGTGTTGAGCCTGGAGGATGCGATCTTGAAGATCAGTACGAACTCTCGCACATTGGAGTTTGACACGCTCTTTACGACTAAGTGCGTCAGCCACAACATTCGCCTTGCCAGGATGGTAGCGAATTTCGCAATCATAGTCGTTAAGTAATTCAACCCAACGTCGTTGCCTCATGTTAAGATTCTTTTGGTCGAAGACATGTTGGAGACTTTTGTGGTCCGTGAACACCACACATTTGGTCCTATAAAGATAATGTCTCCAAATCTTGAGAGCAAAGACGACAGCGCCCAATTCAAGATCATGGGTGGTATAATTCTTTTCGTGAGTCTTGAGTTGTCGAGACGCATAAGCAATAACCTTTCCTCGTTGCATGAGAACACAACCAAGACCTTGGTTCGATGCATCACAGTAGACCACGAAATCATCATTACCATCAGGTAGAGACAAGATAGGAGCTTCACAGAGTTTCAGCTTAAGAGTTTCAAATGCTTCCTCTTGCTTTGGTCCCCACTCATAGGGTTTACCCTTGTGAGTTAAGGTAGTGAGAGGAACAGCGATCTTGGAGAAATTGGCGATGAATCGACGATAATAACCAGCCAAACCATGGAAAGAACGGACTTCAGTTGGAGTTTGAGGAACACTCCAATTTTTCACAGCTTCGATCTTTGCGGGATCAACATGAATCCCGTTCATATCAATGACATGTCCCAGAAATTGAACTTCCTTAAGCCAAAATTCACATTTCGAGAACTTGGCATACAGTTGTTCTTTCTTTAGGAGACCCAAGATGGAGTGAAGATGTTGCTCGTGATCGGATTTTGATTTAGAGTAAATCAAAATATCATCGATGAAAACGATCACGAATTTGTCGAGATAGGGTCTACAAACCCGGTTCATCAAATCCATAAACACTGCGGGAGCATTGGTCAATCCAAAAGGCATAACCATGAATTCATAGTGACCATAGCGTGTGCGAAAAGCTGTCTTGGGAATATCTTCATCGTGGACTCTAAGCTGATGATAACCAGACCGGAGATCAATCTTCGAGAAGTGAGTTGCTCCTTGAAGTTGATCGAAGAGATCGTCAATCCTAGGCAGTGGATAACGATTCTTGATGGTGAGTTTGTTGAGTTCACGGTAGTCAATACACATTCTAAGAGAACCATCCTTCTTTTTAACGAATAAGACAGGGGCTCCCCATGGAGACGAACTAGGGCGAATGAACCCTTTATCAGAAAGTTCTTGCAATTGGCTGGCAAGTTCTTGCATCTCAGAGGGTGCAAGACGATAAGGGGCTTTAGCGACAGGATTAGCACCAGGAACAAGATCAATTCGAAATTCAACTTGTCGAGCAGGAGGCAAACCAGGTAAATCCTCTGGGAAGACTTCAGGATAGTCTCGAATAATAGGAATGTCTTGGATACTTTTGCCTTTGTCCTTCTTCTCTATCACGTTAGCTAAGAAGGCTGTATACCCCTTTCGTAAGTACTTTTGGGCAGTAGTACATGACATAAGTTTAAGCTCGCCACAGGGTTTCTCACCATAGATCTTCAAAATTTCACCAGATTCGAGAGGAATGCGTATGACTTTCTCGAAGCACAGAATTTCGGCACGATGAGTTGACAACCAGTCCATGCCTACTATAACATCAAAACTACCAAGATGCATGGGGATGAGATCGATAGAGAAGGTATGATCGTCGAGGTTCAACAAGCAGTTACGAATAATAGAGTCGATCGAAATAGACTTCCCGTTAGCTACCTCTACCACTAAAGGTTCCTCTAGATTAGTGTGGGGTAAGTTAAGTAAAGGTTCAAACTTCAGTGACACAAATGACTTATCAGCTCCCGAATCAAATAATATGGATGCATAGTGGTTATTAATGAGGAACGTACCATTCACCACTTCGTTGTTGTCACGAGCCTGGTTAGCGTTGAGATTGTAGGCGCGACCTCGAGCACCTTGGTTCTGGTTGCGGTTCTGGTTTTGGTTTCGGTTTTGGTTTTGGTTACGATTAGGGCAGTTGTTGATGTAGTGATCAGGGCTGCCACACTCGTAGCATTGACCACAAGTAGGCCTGTTGTTTTGTTGGTTGGGAGCGGGGTTGTTTCTGGCTGGGTTGTTTTGGTTGTTTTGGTTGTTTTGGGCAGCAGGGGCTTGACAGGCGTTGGTGTAGTGTCCATACCGTTTACAGTTATTACACTGGCGGCACGGTCTACCAGGAAGATGATGGAACTGACAGGTGTTGCAAAGAGGGTGTGTCCCACCATATGGTTTCTTGGCTGGGTTTTGGGTAGCAGGTGGAGTAGCAGCAACCATGTAGTTTCTAGCCTTGCGCTTTTTGTTGCTTGAGGTCTCAGGCTTGACTTCAATTGCAGGCTGTGGAGTGTCTTTGGCAACCGTCTTCTTAGTGCCCTTGCGGAAGAGAGTACCGTTCTTCACGTGATTATCAGTAAGAGTGGCCGCTAGACGCTTGGCCTCTTCCAAAGTTGCAGGATTTCTTCCCCAAACGGTGTCCTGGATTTGCATGGGCAGACCACCGATGTACTTCTCGATGGCTACCGGCAGAGGAGTAACTTTGTGAGGCAACAATAAGCTAAGCTCGTGAAAGCGGGTGTTGTAGGCAAGGTTTTCCCCACTATCTTGAGCTAGGGTGTGGAACTCATCCTCAAGATTCTTAACCTCATTGCGAGGACAAAACTCTTCCTTCATGACCTCCTTGACTTGGTCCCATGTCATAGCAAGAGCAACTTCGGCCCCACGAGTGCGCTTTTCTTCATTCCACCAAGTGAGTGCTCGTTTGTGGAGAACACTCATGGCGTAACGAACCTTGAAGTTGTCGGGGCATTCACTGTTGATGAAGGTATTCTCAATACCCTCAAACCACTGGAGGAGTCCTGTAGCTCCTTCTTCACCACTAAACTTTGGAGGGTTACAAGAATTGAAATGCTTAAGGGTGCAGGCTGGGGGTCCATTTCCATTACCATTGCCGTTCCCGTTCCCATTGCCGTTATCGTTGCCGTGACCGTTCCCGTTGCCGTTCATTTGGATGACCTGAGCGAGTAAATTGGGAACCAGAGTTGCGATTTGCTGCGCCATTTGTTGAGAAATGATCGCAGCCAGTTGGGCATCGATACCATTGTTGTTGTGGTTAGGACCTTGGTCATGGTTATGGTTGTCACCACCTTCTTCGTGGTTTTCACCATTGCTGTTGCGAGTGTTGCGACGTGGAGGCATGATCTGTAATAGACACAAGGAAATGAATGAGATTATATAAGGAATGTAATCATTTATTCATTAATTAAAACGAATAAACGAAAACGTTGACTTATCAAAGATTCTAAATTGTAATAACATATGAAGACATGCTTTAGCCTATAAGTGAACACTCATCCCGAGAATGAGTATACAGTAGCACATGGTAATCCAGATTTTAATTGAAATAAATATTAAATTACAAATATCCAAAAATAGAAATACATAAGAGTTTTAAATGTGGAAATCTAATACATCACACAAAATCAAGCATGCATAGACTCCTTATTGTCTTCATAAATACTCTAATCTTCATGCATCATTATTACCTGTTGAGTTGTAAAAATGGGGGGGGGGGTCAACTAGAAGTTGGTGAGAATACATAATCCATGTTAAGCATATAGTTTAAGTATAAAAGTCTAGCAATTCGTATGTCTATCGTAAATTTAAGTCTACATGAATAGTATAATATGTTGACATAATCAAACCTCCGACTAGTTTAGGTCCATCCCGTCATCTACGGTTCACCTTAGTAATAGGTTGGAACGATAACAATCACCCACGTTACCTATGTAGGAGGTACACGTATCCGGGTGGGGTTGTCAATCCAATAGATCTATTATTGAGTATCGCCGGCTTGGCCATAGCTAATGATTATGTAATGTTGAAACTCGTTGAAACTCGTTGAAACTGTTAACTAATTCATGAGGCAATAAAGTTTACTACTAGACATGCATGTTGAATTGCTTAAAATTATTGCAAGTATAAAGAATCGCATAAACATGATTACGTAAACTCACCTTGGTATAGTATTAGGTATTGAGGAATAGTATAAGTGTAGCCCAATAGATTGCCAAGTATTACCCTATGTATAAGGCAACAAATAAGTCTAAGTCTAACTAGTTTATAAGTATATCCTAGGGTTTCGATTTGGGGATATCCAATTGTTGAATTTAAAATAAAATGTTAATTAAATAAAGGGAAATTTGATAATTAAATAAAAGAAAGTCTTTTTATAAAATTTGAATTTAGAATGTTCACAATAATGTGTTTGAAGTATAAAAATAATTTTTATAAAATTATTTTCTTGAAAATAGATTTTATAAATCTATTTATTACAAATTGCCAAAATTTAACTTTAATATTTAAAAATACTAAAATTAAAGAATTATTATTTTAAAAATCATATTTCTGTTCTAAATATTCAGAAATAATTTGTATAAATTTTTGGTGCAAAAATAATAAAAATTGAATTTATTATGATTTAATTATGATTAAAACTAACAAAAATTGATAAAAATATAAAATAAATGATTTTTCTGAATTAAAAATCATTTCAGTAAAGTTTAACATTGTACAAACATAGGATAATTTTTGTAGAAATTTATAAAAATTTTTTGATATTTTAATGGATTTTTATAAATATAATAGTATAAAATTGATTTAATTATTATAAATACTAAATAAATGAATTTCAGAAAACTAAAAATTCTAGATAAATCTTTTACATCAGATTTGATAAATATAATTTTTTTAGAATTTATAAAAAGGTTTTAATATTTAAAAATGAATTTACAAGATTTAAATGTAATATATAAGTATAAATGGTTTGTTTAAAAAAAAGGAATTAAGTGGAAAAAGGGGCGCCCAAGCCGGGATTCGAACCCGGGTGCCCTTGGTTTCAAGCACCAGTCACAACCACTTGGCCTAGGCCTGTGGTTGTGATTTATCTCAGTTTTAAAAATATATATCCACGATGATAAATCAGTTTTATCCCCAAATTCATAAACACGAACCCTAGTTCCAGCAATAATCTGATTCACTCATCAATAGCCCAATTAATCATGGGGCTATTGATGAGTGATGGCCGATGTATAAAACCCACAGGAAAAATCAAACTTACAAGTTTGTTTCGTGTTCGATTGCTCGGTCAAGAATAAAAGTCAAACAGCGATCAAGCAATAATAAACAGAGTGATTTGAAGAAGATTGGGGGTTTAGAAAAGATTATTGGCGAGTTGTAATGCTACGCAGATGTTCAATTTATAGAGGGGATCGTTGGGGATAAACGTTTATTTGATTAATAAACAAATTGTTTATTAAATATAAGAAATTTAATAAATAAATAAATAAAAGTCTCTTTGTAAAATTTTAAGTTGAATATAGTCACAACATAAGGTTTTGAGTATGAAAATAATTTTTATAAAATTATTTTCTTGAAAATAGAATATTTAATCTAATTATTTCAAATTTGTCAAAATATAACTTTAATATCTAAAAATATTAAAATTAAAGAATTTTTAAATTAAAAATTGTATTTCTGTTCCAAATGAATAGAAATAATTTATATAAAATTTTGGTGCAACAATATTGTAAAATGAATTTATTATGATTTATTTATGATTAAAAATAACAAAAATTAATTAAAAATATAAAATAAATGGTTTTTCTGAAATAAAAATATTTTCTGAAATGTTTAAGAATATACAAGTTTAGAATAATTTTTGTGAGATTTAATAAAATCGTTTAGATATTTTTATAGAATTTAATAAATATAAATGAATAAACTTGTATTATTAATAAAATATGTTAAATAAATTATTTTTGAAAAACTAAAAATTGGGTAATGAACTTTATCATTTTAAAATCTTATAATAATTTTTGTAGAATTTATAAACCACTTTTGGTATTTAAAACTGATTTTAAAAGATTTAATGTCTTAAGTATATATATAAAAATGGCAAAAAAAATACTTGTTGGTTATGGGAATCGAACCCGGGCCTCTGGCCGGTTCGGGGTTTATCACAAGCGTGGCCACCAACTGAACCACACCCTGAGAACGAGTTAAACTAGGTTTAAATTAATTATATAGGTTTATTGGATTAAAGGTTAAATGAAAGAAAAAAGAATGTTGCACGCGGGATTCGAACCTGGCCAAGAGGCCGGTTCTGTTCCATCATAAGGCGTGTAAACCAACTGGTCTATACCAGTGGGTTGTGTGTTTATTGATTCAAAATAAGTATATACAGAAACTCCTTCATGTGTTCTTCCCCAAATTCGTGCCCTAATTTACCAATCCATTCAATTCGTGTTCAATAGCCCCTAAATCTTTGGGGCTATTGTTCACAAGGTGTCGAAGGTTAAAACCCACAAAAGAGATACTTACAAAAGACCCGTAATCGGGTATGAAGGCTCGTTAAAGCAAAAACGTCAAACACGATCGGGGCTTCAAATGCAGGTTGTTTTATCAGAAATTGGGAGTGGTGAGATGTTTATTGGCGAGTAGTGATGGTCTAGGGGTGTCCAATTTATAGTATTGAGGCTTGGAAGAGCTAATGGTAAGTTTGACTCGTTTAATGGTATTGACGCGGCAATTGTGTACAAATTGGAATGTTTTGACTATAATAATGTGTACAATACGCGTAATCAGTTGCTAATTCCATAACTCGAGTCAATGGGTTACCATGTTTAGCTCCAATCACAACATTAATGGTGTTTTGGCTCGGCAGTGTGCAGCGTGGAAGAAGGGAAAGGAGCAGCAGGTTTAGCGTGTATATATATATATATATAATGAGTTGGGTTAAGATCAGTTCTGAGCCGTAGCTCAGCTGGCTTGTGTGTGTTGTGCTAGACATCAGACCCGGCTCACTGCCCGGGTTCGAGTCCCGGCAGGAGCAAAACCTTTTTATTTTTGTTTATTAACTGGGAAAAGAGTTTGGGCCGGCTATCTGGGCCTTGTCTGATGGGCTTGGGCTCAGATCCTTGGGCCCAGAAGTGGGAAGGAAGTAAGGAATATTGGGTTGGGTTATGGTTTGGTTATGGTTTTGGGCTCAAGTGTGGTTGGACTAATATTATTATCTATTATCATTATTATTATTATTATTATTATTATTATTATTATTATTATTATTATTTTTATTATAAAAAAAAGAAAAGTGACGGATGTCACAACCAATGTTATTAATTGGTTACGTGGTTTTGGAAACCAGCACATTTTTATACATGTTTGCTTTACTTTGTGAACTCACCAGCTTTATGTTGACACAATATAGCATGCTTTTGTAGGTAACTAGGAAAGGAGCACAGTTAGGGCATGCATCATATCCTGGGTCTCAAACATTAAACTATTTTAAAACATTTAACTACTTTCTTTTGGTTTTGGGCGCGGTGTTTTGCGCAGATTTTATTTAACTGTTTTTCATTCGCTTCCGCTATACTTATTTTTGGTTTGGTTAAACATTAAACTTGGTTTTACAATAACGAACTAAATGGTTGGGCATTTAGAGTCGTTCATGTGACTTATGGCTATGGGATCCTGGTTTGTCATGCGCCTCGCGGTATAAACCCCACAGTGGAAATTTGAGGGTGTGACAGATTGGTATCAGAGCCATTGGTTATAGTGAACTAGGAATTGCATCTAGTCTATAATCACCATAGCATAAGTATTAGTACACACACTATCCTCAGCACACTACTTGTTATTGCTTGGATACGTATACTATCTAACGTATTGCAGGAAAACATGACTAACCCCGCTCATCGTAATTACTCTTCTTATCGTCCTCTTGGGAGTTCGCAAAATACGTCTTTGAACCCGTATGAACAACCAACTCAGACAGGGAACCCGGATGAGAATACCAATCGCTGGGTGTGGTTCACAGACATGCTACACTCGTGGGTTGTAGGGTACGGAGTGTCAGCTCAGGTCCCTCCCATTATTGACACATTGGAGAGGTCTTTGGCAGGGATTGTTAGGCACGAGCATACAGAGCTAGAGAATTCCTATAATGCCATGAGGCAATTTCAGTCTTGGAGGCAGAATGCCGATGGGGCTATTAAACGCATGGAAAGAGAAATCAACCACTTGTTTGGTGAATTGGAAAGGGCTAATAAGGAAGCTGTAGAGGATAGACACGAGAGGTCGATTGCTATTCAGGAGACAGCACTGTTAAGGGAGGAGTTGACCCTGGTCCGTAACAAGCTTGAGGAAGCTCTAGCTCAAAATGGTGCAGAACCAGAGGTAGAGCCAGAGGAGGATCCAAATGAGGATCCAGAGGAGGATCCCGAGGAAGAGCCTGCAGTAGGAGGATTTGATGCTCTCGGGGCAGCATTGGATGCGGCGCTCGAGGAAGAGTTTGGGCCTGAGGAAGAGGAGCACTTAGAACTAAAGACGGATGGCCTTCAGTACTTCAGGGATCGAGTCTGGATACCACGTTTTGGGGATCTCAGGCAACTGGTGCTTGATGAAGCACACACCTCTCGATATTCGGTACATCCTGGTTCGGACAAGATGTACCAAGATCTTAAGACTCTTTACCGGTGGCTAAACATGAAAGCCAAAATAGCCACTTATGTTAGTAAGTGCTTGACTTGTGCGAAGGTTAAGATTGAATATCAGAAACCTTCAGGCCTACTCCAACAACCAGAAATCCCTATGTGGAAATGGGATGGGATTTCCATGGATTTTATTACAAAGCTTCCTAGAACGCCAACGGGCCATAACATGATTTGGGTTATCGTGGATCGTTTAACCAAATCGGCCCAATTTCTGGCAATAAAGGAAACGGACTCATTGGAGAAACTAGCGAACCTTTACATCAAGGACATAGTCTCTAGGCATGGGGTGCCTACTTCTATTATATCTGATCGCGATGGGCGATTCACTTCTCGTTTCTGGACTACTCTCCAAGATGCTTTGGGAACTCGCCTGGATATGAGCACAGCCTATCACCCGCGGACGGATGGACAAAGTGAACGTACCATCCAAACATTGGAGGATCTGTTACGAGCGTGCGTGGTGGATTTTGGCAACAGTTGGGATAAGCACTTGCCTTTGATCAAATTCTCTTATAACAACAGCTATCACACTTCGATACAGTGTGCGCCTTTTGAGGCACTTTATGGGCGCAAGTGTAGGTCTCCCATCTGTTGGACTGAGGTTGGGGATAGCCAACTAACAGGTCCCGAACTCGTGCACGAGACTTCTGAAAAGATAGTGCAAATCAGAAACCGGATGGCTGCTGCTCGGGATCGACAGAAAAGTTACGCTAATAAACGTAGGAAACCTTTGGAGTTCCAGGTTGGGGACAAGGTTTTGTTGAAGGTGTCACCTTGGAAATGGGTGATACGCTTTGGGAAACGGGGAAAATTGAACCCATGATACGTTGGACCATTCGAGATTGTCAAAAGGATTGGTCCGGTAGCTTACCAGCTAAATCTACCAGATGAACTCAGTGGAGTGCACGATGTATTCCACGTCTCGAACTTGAAGAAATGCTTATCGGATACGACACTCGTAGTGCCACTGGAGGAGATCCAGGTGGACGACCAGCTACGGTTCGTGGAAGAACCAGTGGAGATTCTTGAGCAGGGCGTCAAGAAACTCAGACAAAGCACTATACCTATTGTTAAGGTACGGTGGAATTCCCGTCTAGGACCGGAATACACGTGGGAACGCAGAGATCAGATGCGGCTCAAATACCCACACCTCTTTACTGAACCTGAACCTGTGCATAGATCGAATGCCGAACATAAAGCAGCTCGCTCAAAGTGAATTTCAGGGCGAAATTCCTTTCAACTTGGGATGATGTGACATCCGGGAACCAAGTGCACACTTTTATAGCTGGCTTTACTGTTTACTTGCTAGTGCACACTTTTTTAGCTGGCTTTACTGTTTACTTGCTGAATTTCGGGACGCAATTCTTTTCAACTTGGGGATGATGTGATACCCCGCAAATTCAGGTTCTCACTTTAACTAAACTCTAGTTACGTTCCTTGCATTATACTTAACTAGGGTTAGCTAGATAGGACACACGTTGCATTGTTGTGAGTTAATAACTGAATACATGATTAGTGAACCTCGGACGTTGGTGAATAATGAACTAATTTGGATTGATTGCGATTATGTGTCTATGTGATATTCGATGAACTTATGTGAAAACCATACGTGATTGTGTGAACCTAAACCGAATACGTTAATAAAAATCACTAAAGATGGATCATTAGGTTGATTAGGGTCTTAACGCATGGGGTTGCACTTGTTACGGTCCGAAATAACGAAAACGCCAAAGGAAAACACGTCGGGTGACGAAACAGGCCACTCACGCGGGCCGAAGGCCTGTGAGCGGCCGCGCAAATGTCCCTGACGGGTCTAAACCGCCTCAAACCCCTATTTAAACACTCTTAAGCCCCATGCAACCTCTAAACTCAACCCTAATCGCCCCCTACTGCCCCCTTACGAATTATTAACCCCTAACAACCTGCAAAGGCTCAAGATCATCGACTGGGAAGCTCCTAAGGCGTTCGGTTGATTGTATCGAAGAGCTAAGGGTATAATCTTTAATCCTTTACGCTTTAATCTTATTTTTATGTTATAAAAATCATATAACAAGGTTTGTCCAGGTCTGAAAGCTTTTGATAATTATTAAAACTTGAGGTTTTTGAAGATTAAACAAATTAAACACGATGATCGGCGATTAGTAATATCATAGGTTACTTGTTGCGCAAGTTATTGAAGTTTTGATCATTAAAGTTGTAATATTTGCATGTATGATAATAGAATCTGATCACAATAGGTATCAGGAATGTTTGGTAATGGTTATTGATGATTGATTGATTGTTTGCATGCACACGGTAGTCGTTTAAAGAAAGATTTAGGCGTAACAAAAATCTGGACAGAATGATAAGATGAACTTGTAGGGGCTGTAACACGACTTTTACATGATGATTTTTGTATTTTATTTGCATGGTTAAATCACACCTGGTCTTAGATTTTCATAATGGGTAAAATCAAGTGATTTGGACGTCGGTTGAGTCATTTTTAGAATTTTCATTGAAAATAGGTCATATCAGAATTTCGGGTAACAAACTGAGTCGACTTTGAGTCATCATAACTCGAGTTTTATAAAGAGTTGGGTTATGAAATTTTTACAGAAGGTTAACATAGGAGTCATTTGAGTTTTCCAGGTGAATTCATCCCGTTTGGATGAATACACAATTTTTGGGAATTTTTCTACCAAACTGACCTGTTATGAAAGTTTTCTGAACATAGCTGTGTTGAACGAATTTTAATTATTTTTGTGTTTGTATTTTAGACAAAGAAAAAATAGGGGTTGTTAAGTGAATCCCAAAAAATATTCAGTAAAAATTTGGGAGGTTAACTCACTGATTAACTATTTTAAATAAATTAATTTTGATGACGCACAATCTGTCCTAGAAACACAGATTGTGTATTATGTGCTTATGTGGTTAATTGAAGTCATAGGTATTATGTAATTGATGTGTAACTGAACGGGCACTTGTATGAGACGCATATGGAATGTAAAAACTAATAATAACCAACATATTCACCAACGAGTCCGTAGGGTTTACTATTGCATGTAGAGTCACTAGGTGTCACCTACACACTTTTGAACGTTTAAACGCCTTGGACAAACGAGTTATATGGTATAATGATATTACGCCTATACTTACTTAGTGACACTTATATTAGGGTGTCGGTAGCATACTTTACTTGCGGTTTGGATTTCTTTTGCTTGCACACTAAGGTGAGTTTCACTACTCTTTTTCTCAAAAGCATGCGTCTCGGGTTAGAGACAACTTTGGTAAACATTTTCTAGTCCAGTTTGGGACTACTCAGGTATTGACTCCTTGTGTGGGTCGGTTTTACGATTCCTTGTGTGTATCGGGTTTTTGATCAGTTTAAAACTTATTGGTCCTTTGTAAACGAAACACTCTATCATTGGAAAGTCCTTGCATATTATTGGGTTAATCGCTGGAGGCGAGCGGGGTATTAGTTGATAGCGCTATTAGGCTGTGCAGCAACCTCATGTCTGAGGTGCTTGAGGCACGGGCATGAACTTCTGACCACATTTGAGAACTGGTGTTGATAGACACCAGTTATTGAGGCAAATTACTATTTTACTGAAGGTGTCCCAATAATCCTGTTTAGTTACATTGAGTGGGCTAGCTACCCCTGACACACTTAAACTGATAACTCTTGAACATTTTTGGGTCTGGAGGACCTATGTTATTAATTGGTTACGTGGTTTTGGAAACCAGCACATTTTTATACATGTTTGTTTTACTTTGTGAACTCACCAGCTTTATGTTGACACACTATAGCATGCTTTTGCAGGTAACTAGGAAAGGAGCACAGTTAGGGCATGCATCATATCATGGGTCTCAAACATTAAACTATTTTAAAACATTTAACTACTTTCTTTTGGTTTTGGCCGCGGTGTTTTGCGCAGATTTTATTTAACTGTTTTTCATTCGCTTCCGCTATACTTATTTTTGGTTTGGTTAAACATTAAACTTGGTTTTGCAATAACGAACTAAATGGTTGGGCATTTAGAGTCGTTCATGTGACTTATGGCTATGGGATCCTGGTTTGTCATGCGCCTCGCGGTATAAACCCCGCAGTGGAAATTTGAGGGTGTGACATTAAATGAACAAGAACATGACAAATTTCTTAATGAACGAACATGAACATAAAAATGTCTTTTAGTATGTGTTCGTGTTTGGTTAAAATTAAATGAACAAACATGAACATCGTGTTCGTTCGGTTCATTTACAGCCCTAGGTATCAAAGCTAAAAATTTTAAAGCCCCCTCTATTTATACCGTCACTACAATTCATAAACCTATCTACTCATCTTCAAATCATATTAGAATATAATTTGTTATATATTTTTAATTAAAAAATTGATTTTTTACGTAATTAATAATATCTATGGGTGAACAATAATTGAACCTCAACCGAAATTGAACAAAAACATACAAAACCGAACTGAAAATTAACCAAAACTGTGACATCCGCCACCTTCGACTTTCACCGACTTGACAATAATAGTCCTTAAGTATTTCCATTATAGTCCTTGTAAGTTTCGTCGTTTTCAAAATTTGTTTTAAAGCGAATTAAAATTTTTATCACTTATATTCATTATGAATTGGATATAAGTTTTAATCAATACGTATGTTGAAACGTATTCATAAAAGTTTTTATAAAAAAAAAAATTCAAGTTTAAAAAGTTTTAAGTTAAGTTAGTTAACCAAGTTAACTTTTTATAAAGGAAAAACTTAACCATAATATAATTAATCTAACTAAGTTAACTACAGGGACTAATACTGCCATTTTGTGAAAGTTTTAAAACATCTTTCTCCTCCCTTTCTGATTCACGAAATTCCAGCAAGAGTGGCCGGATCCGGTCGGATTTCCGGTTGTTCTCCGGCGAGTTATTCAACTCCACTTTAACGCGTTTTGTCATCCAAGTTCGAACCTCATATGTTTCCCATTCTTGGTGCAGCGTTTTTCTATAATTTAATCAAGCAATTAATACGTATTATGGTATATTTAACGAGCTTAAAAAAACGGTAACGTCTGATATTAAAACCCGTTAAACGGTCCGTTTTTGTGCGAAGGTTATAAAAAGCTAATTATCTCAATCACTTTCTGCACCGTTAAACATCCGAAGCACATAAAGAAAACTTCGTAAATCATCCAGAAATCATCTCCAACTCTCGTTTTTTTTTTTGCGGTTCTTGAAGCTCTTTTATCGGACTATATTCATCGTGTAAGTCCCATATTATAGTGCCGTTTTATCTTTTTGTTATATCTCTACGAAAGCCCCTTAAAACAGATGCTTAATCGTTCATATATCTGGCTATTGATTTTGAGGTTAGGGTTAGGGTTCTTGACTAGTGATTTGGGGAAGATGATGAGTTTAATAAAATGTATAAAGGAAATATCATTCTAATTAAATCAACATAAGGGTCATTTGGTCTAGTGGTTGAAGCTCTAATATTATACACGGAAGGTCAGGGGTTCGAACCCCATGACCAACAATATTTTTCTTTTGATTTTAGTTTGTTTCCTTTTTGTCTTATGTGAGTTAGTATTTTAATTGTTTAATAATCAATTATAACCCATATAAATCTATAATATTCATAATAAATTCATTTTTGCTCCAAAAATTATGAAAATTTAGGAGTAGCTTCTTGACACCCCATAGAAAATTATCCCACTTTTAGTTTCTGAAAAATATTTTATTTTTATATTTTTATTGAATTAAATTGTTTTAATCATATTTAATTAATTAAAAATTCGTTTTTAATGATTTTAAATCTCAAACTTTTTGGGTAATTATTTCTCATCATCACGAACTCATATAAAAATTATTGGTTTAGAAAACATTTAATTTTATTGACTTTCCTATTTTTAATCATTTAAACATAATTTAATCTCGTTAAATCAGTTTTAAATATAAATAAGTTTATATAAATTATGGGAAAATTGTATTAATTTGTTTACATCAGAAATCATCCATTTTCTATAAAACTAGTATCTTTGGATCATGTCTTGCATTTATAGTCTTATTTATGTTTAATTAGATATAATTAATCATTTATTTATTTATACTATTAAATATTTATTTTATAAACACTTTTCTTATAAAATAGAAATATTCCTATGTTTGAAAATCTTAATTACCATTTGTTGGATCATGGTGTAACTCACGATTATTTATTTAAACATTTATAATTATTGTATTTATTTACATTATGTTAGTTAAAGTAATAAACTACATTATTTTGTCTTAATTATTCAGACATAAGTTTCATCTAAATATTCAATTGGCAATAATTATATTACCTAAACCGTATTTATAAACGTTGGTATGTTATTATATAACTTTTACATTAACGCGATTTATCATAAAAACTCTAATTCCCCAAATCGACTTAGCAAACCCTAATGCCTTAGACCCTAGATACCTTAGACTTTTTAGACTTTTCCTTATTAGTATTCTTACACATTATAGGTTGAATTCCTCGGAATTCCCGTTACTTAGCCCACGACCGCTTAAGTTGGATTTTGAGCGCTTTCGCAAACTGTGAGTATATCTTTCCCCTTTTTACTGTTTTACTACTTTGGGGTGACTCATGTACCTATATATTAATCAAGTTTCTATTTCTTATACTTAATGCAATTCTCATGTGTGTTTGCTTTATGTTAATTGGTGTGTCTATGACTTGTCAAAATCATTAACCGCTGGGCGGCCTAGCTTTTCAATGAATAGTACTATGGTTTACCCCCTTGAGACTCTGTTGAGAGAATCTTGGTCATTGTCTTGTTAATTCATTATTCAGTTGGTTAGTCATGTGTTAGTCATTATTCTCAGGTTTGGTTTTGAACGGATATTACTTATTACATAATTGCAAATGGTACCGCACATGAATTGCTAAACACTTTTCCTACTATATTTATTCAAACAGGGTATGCTCACCAATACAATTTTTGTATTGACCAAATTATTTTGTACATGTTTCAGGTTGTTTTGAGATACATCCTTTAAGCTTTCGGATTTAAATTTAGATTTTGATTCATTGTATTTCAATTCAGTTAGCAGTTAGAATTGTTGTATTTCATTTGAATGTAATAAATTATTAAATCAATGCATTCAAAAATTTACACTTTAGTCCATGAGCTATTGAACAATCGTCACTACGTGACACCTCGATGTTTCCGCCATCGGTTGGGGTGTTACAAAAACCAAGTTAACCTAGTAACGTTTTTTTGTACCCTAAGTAAAACAAAATTAACAAACCAAAACTGAACAATTCATACATTTATATCTTTTATACATCCATTACATGTATTTATACCTTCATTTTATGTGCTTCTAAGCAAAA
This sequence comes from Ambrosia trifida, assembly GCA_028751855.1. Taxonomy (NCBI): domain Eukaryota; kingdom Viridiplantae; phylum Streptophyta; class Magnoliopsida; order Asterales; family Asteraceae; genus Ambrosia; species Ambrosia trifida. Next base: position 115,524,719 of record CM054128.1, read on the forward strand.
TTAAAGTTTGGTTTTGGTTATAACCAAAATTAACTAAACCGAACTAAAAACGACAATATAAGCAAATAGACTGAATCAATTAACCGGTTAGTTACATAATCGATAAACTGATAATGTCAATTTTTTTCAAGTTGAGGCTTATAACCGAACTGAACCTAACCCAACCATGAACCATTAGAAGTATATGTGTTCACTACCACATCATGCGGGCACGCTGTTATGAATATATTAATGGGTTTGTTTTAGTTTAACTAATTTGGGTTAACTAAGGGTACTAAAAGAAAACGATAACCAATTTTAAGTTAAATCGGATGCTTTCAGTTTTCAATAGATTTTGGTTCAGTTTCATCTGTTTTTTGGTTTGGTTTCGGTGAACGGTTTAGTTATTACTCACTCCTAGATATCGTTAATCACGTACCACATAAAAGATTTTTAAAATAAAAAAATAGCAATACTATACTCAAATTAAAGATAATAAAATGTTCATTATTATGATGTAATTATTTTTATAAAAGTATAAATATATGAAAAAAAATGACTATTTAAAAATCATGGGAGGTGGTTTGCTTAAAATAAGGAAAAAAATTTAACTATAATTTAAATAGGTAATTAGGATTCATACACCACCTATTTAGGATTCGTACATCCTGACCCACATCACATACCAATAGAAGACTGCCACATACCCCATAATGTGATGTCACACCCTCAGAATGTGACGTCACAAGGTGTATGAATCTCATAACCCTTTAAATAAGTAAAAGTTAAGTAAAGCTTAAGGGATTAAAGTGTAACCAAGTCATGGTATTAAAATGTAAATAATGTATGAATGACTATTCTATCCTCGTTTCAGGGTTATTAATGAAAAATAAGTTCTTAACTTTTGGGTATCTTAAACTACCTCTCACTCATACATTATAATATAGTATAGATGTGTTGGTTTTGTCAAAGTGTTTTTGTTTTTTTATATAACTTTACGATAATGCACTCGAAAGAATAAATGAGTAAAGTTTTACAGACCGAATTTTATGTATTAAAGTTCGGGTAGACCATTTTATATAATCACTTACACACATTTTTATTAAAACAACATAAGAAATGGACTACTTTTTAGTATGGGTGCAAACTACCCGAGCAGCTCGTATGCTACTCGAGCTCGATTTGGTAAAAAGCTCGAAATGAGCCGAGCCTTATCAAGCATGAGCCGAACTTGAGCTTAAAACAAAGCATGTTTATTAATTGAGCCCGAGCTTGAGGCTGACATGTGAAGCTCGTCAGGCTCGACCTTATCAAGCCTAATATCAATTTTATTAAGGAATAATGGAAATAAATAATCCTAACTATTCACTATTGGCCAATAACAGTCCCAACTACGAAAATCACCAATATTGGTCCCAACTTTCGACATATTGGAAACCAACGGACCCAAACTAACGGAGGCTAACTCCGTTAGTGTGATGCTGACGTGGCATGCCACGTGGGATGCCACGTAGGATGCCACATAGGTTATTTTGCCACGTGGCATGCCACGTAGGATTATTTTGCCATGTGGCATGCCACGTAGGATGCCACATAGGATCATCTTGCCACCTAAGCATGTCATGTTAGCATCACACTAATGGAGTTAGCCTCCGTTAGTTTGGGTCCGTTGGTTTCCAATATGTCAAAAGTTGGGACCAATATTGGTGATTTTCGTAGTTGGGACTGTTATTGGCCAATAGTCAATAGTTGGGATTATTTATTTCCATTTTTCCTTTTATTAATATTTAATAATATTTACTCCATCTTTTAAGCTTGTTTATTAAACGAGCCCAAGCCGAGCTTTATTTATCGAGCTCCGAGCCTATTATTTATATTTAATGTACTAACTAATAGATAGTAAACAAGCCCGAGCTTAAGAAATTTCTAACAAGCCGAGTTCGAGCTTTGAGATCAAAGCTCCAAATGAGCCGAGCTCGAACATAAATTTTTCAAGCTCAAGCTCAGGCTCGGCTTGTTTGCACCCGGACTTTTTAGTAAAAGAAATCCCTTGTCGAATGGTACATTAAATTCTCCAAACATACAAAACCCCTCAAAACTCTCTTTTTTTTCCCTTACAAAACATCCTAAAACACAACCAATTTACACAAGACATGATCTACGATAAAGAATGCCTCCTGCTCCTCGACGTCGGCGTGCCCGACTTTGTTTCCTCAGCATTTGTCGAACGACTCTCTGATGTATCCGAACTCCCGTTATCACTATCTTTGTCCTTGCTAGAAAACACCTTCATAAATATTCGTTTGGTTATAACCGCGCCCTTCGCTTTATTCATCTTTTCACCATCTCTCTCCACCTCTCCTTTCAGTTCCTTCAGCTCCTCGCTTGTAGGAACCGACCCCCATTCTTCTTCAGTGTTAGTTCTCGAGCTCCCACCTGGCGCCAGACCCATTGCGGCATCAGGCGCCAGCCCACCAGTTGATGTGGCTCTTAGCTGCTCAAAAAATAGCACTTGCACCACTACGCGTAAAGGGAGCCGCTCGTTCTGCACTGCGTGCCTGCAGGCGTCCGATGACAACTTCCTGCAATCCATTAGCCTGCAAAGTCGCTTCTTTTCGCTCTTTCCTATCCCAGGGTGTTCCTATAAATATTTAGAAGATACAATCAGTTGTTTGATTAGCCAAACCCAACAAAAGAATTAAAAACTTAGTACTAAAAACTGACCTTAAGATACATGTCGATTGCGCGATAAATCCCATCATGTGTTGATCTTGGTAAAGCTGACACCATATCAGCAAGATCAGAAAACTTTAACCATGAAGTATTCGGTTCCTTTGCGATTTCAGCAAGGTAACCATCGATGATCTTGGCAACGCTGACTTTCGCATCTGACTCAACATGCTTGACTTCCGAGAACTCATTTTCACCATTCTGATCCCGCATCATAAATATGGCAACCAATTCTTGAACCAAATCGACATCCAAAATCACAATATCAGAAACCGTCGCATTCTGCAGCTGATTCCCAATCCTTCTCATCAATTCCTTCTTTCGTGTTCCTCCAAACTGTAAAAGCACGCAGGCGTGCAATAACTGAACCAAAAACCCGCAACAAACACTCTCTTTTTCATCCGGTAAAAGCTCAATTATCATTTCAATGAACGACCGGATTTTTACATCATCGCCGTCTCTTTTACCGCTTCTTTTCCCAAACCAAGGTAATCTTTTTTGCACATAAAACCTTAAAGATTCACCAACAACATCTGAACTCGTTTTCCCCTTTGCCTTAATCGCGATCATAACTCGTTTATACAAATCACTTGACAGATCACATAAATCTTCCACCCACCAATCTTTTGGTACCAAACCTTGCTTCCTCACACCATCATTACTTAATGATTCGTCGTCCCCAATTTTTTTTCTATTATAAGTATAAGACCATTCGACTTTAGATGCATCAACCGCAACTTTTGAGGCTATCGATTCCAAACAATGGCTAACCACTTTCAGTTCCTCAGAACCCTTCGTTGATTGGAAAACGATAATTGAATCTTTCCATGTTCTGAAAATACTTGAATTCAAAAACACGTCGATTTTGTAAACAAGATTTCCTTTATCGACAGTTTCATACATTTCTAAATACTCGGCTGCACATCGAGCCATGACCACATTGTACGCGTTAAGTGTGACAGTCATGCCGTAACAAAACTTAGCGCATATTTCAAATGCAGTGGGCCCACCAGGGACATCGTTAATTTCGATCTCTTCATTGTTTCCATTTTCTGAAACTGCAACCAGTTTCTGCAAACGGGCGCTCTTCGACAACAATGGAAACTAAAATCAACAGAAACTAATATGTCATTTGACCATTTAAGGAAAGTAATGTAATTTGTTAACATAGCAGAAAATAGCGAACCTTGTGGACGTAAAATTTAACGTCGCCAACGCTTACAATCATATCAGCAGCCAGATCAGTTGCAACATATCTGAACATGAACAAAATCATTCAATCAATAAGTTCAAAACACATATAACAGTCCTAACACAAACAACAAATTTGCATAACATAAGAAAATAATAACATACTGACCGAGTATTTTCGCCATTAGACTGAAACAAATCAGGTTTTGATCCAAGTTTCATGAACTTCATTTTGAACTTAGTTCACCTTAAAGATACAATAAAAAAGTAAGCCCAAAAATGGAAATAAAGATTTCTATTTCATCAACAAAATGAACAAAGTTAAGAGGTATAAAACATTAAAACTAATAATATTATTGTACCTTGGATGCTATCATAAGACCAAAAATAGTGGGGAGAATGGGTAAGAAAGGAGACAGTGCTACAAATAAAACACAGTTTCAGAGACTTATATTAAGTAGAAAAATTCAATTTCTACACCACCAGAGGCACCTCCACTTGCCACCACTGACATCCACCACTCTCTGCCTTATATATAATATATAATTGTTTATCTCTCATCAAAACCACCCAAAGTTAGTTGAATAATATTATTCAAACCCTAAAAAATCCACATTCCTCCATAAAAATCTTTATCTTACCAATGGGAATTAATTTGCAGGACCTGCCCACACACCCAACATAATCTTGGTATCAGTTAACATGCACCACCATATTAGTAGACAACAAACAAACATCAACTTGCTTTGGTACTTTAAACTATAATACCACCACACCTTTTGGCTTTTTTTACTACAAACCAACAAAATTAATCTTTGGTAATAATTTCAGTTCAAGATTCAGTATCACCCTTAATATTATGCATTAATAAACCTCATTTTTTTATATCATTGAATAATGCAACAAAGAATACTATAATACTTAAAGGGTGGACGGGGCGCTACCAGAATTGGTCACGGGTATCTTATTATCAGCACGGTAACATCGTCGCTAGTGGTCCCGTGAACCAAAATCTGGTTATAGTTAATGAACAGGTACCGTGAGTTTCTCTCTACCCATTTTGTCTTTTTCTCTATTTTATTTTCAGTAAAGTGCTGCCTCTAGAAAAACTGATTCAGTGAAGTGATGTGGCAGTGCAGGATAGAAATCAGTGAAGTTGAAAATGTTTAGGGGTAGTGCCCCTCCCCCTAATGGGTGATATGTTTACACACCCTCCAAATTATTTGCACGCGTATAGGTATTGCACAAACTTTCACGCTTCACATCACATGTCAGGGACTTATACACCGCGTATTGGTTATAGGAGGCTGCGTATAAGTTATACACTGCATATAGCTGCCCTATACGCGACGACAAGGGTATGCAATTATACGGGGCGTTCCAATATCCAAAGCCTTACTTATATTCATGCATAAACAACAATGCATAAAAGTTAAAACACATGCATATATCCATACACACACACACACATATATATAACAAATACCTCAGTTATGTTCAAATCCCAGTTAGAGAAACAGCAGGTAGGAAAGATGAAACTAAACAGTTGAAGAGTATGAGAGGCATAATAAACACACAAACAAGGTATGCAATCTTTTTAGATTATGAAGGAAAAGACATTAAGAGACAAAACAAAAACAAAAACAAAAACAAGAAAACCCCACTCTCCACTTAACTGTCTTATCTTTTATAAAAAAAAAAAAAGCTGAGACCAAAATATGAAGAAAAAGGAAAATAAAGGGATCGCACAAAATAGAAGAAAAACAAACAAACAAAGAAGAGAATAGAGACAAGAGAAAAAAGATGAGTGGTCGTTAATCTTTGCCAGCCACTAAAGCAACAGTGTGTTATCACAAAAAGACAATGCTAGATCAGAATGTTTGCACTTGACACAGTGAATATTGCTTGGCTCTTAGCTGTTATATACCCCTTTAGAATCAGCACCACAACATGAGTCTTTATCGTTGGTTAATATATATATTATGTTCGACCTCTTTTGTAGTACTTGATTCCATATTATGGAACTTTATCTTGTGAACAAATAAAGTGTGACCTTTTCTGAACATCAATCAGACCATGTAATGTAATGTATGCGGTTGTTTTTAGATCCATATTTGCATAAAGAGAATCTTGGAGATCAACCCTTTTATCAATTGGTTATTATTAAACATGGCTATTAGGACCGTGCGTTATGGTGGGGACGTAAAACCATGGGAAAAAACTAATGTTTTGAATTTGTTGTTTGAAAAGTTGAAAACGCAATTCAATTGGTATCAACTTGGTTCGTTATGATAGTGGTTCGGTTTCAGACGTATATTTATGAAATCTAAATAAAAAATATACACGCAGATTTTTTCTAAACTATTTATTCTTGCCTACATTTTTTTTAAAAGGCATGTGTCTTATTGATTTGACATGTAAAATAGTAGCTTACTTAAGTTTGTAAAATTTATATTAGAGCATCTCTAGTGTCAATCAGATGGGATCTGAAATCCGGATTAGCAACACAGAAGAGGTGTGCGTGGTGGAGGAGATGAGGTGGTTGATCCAATCTAGTGCACCGGATAATTGGCTGGAGATGATTTTAATCTTTTTTTTAAACAGCTAATTAATGTTACACTCCCACTATATTTACACTAAATACACCCTTCCTAAATTTGAACCTAAGACATCTCATCTAAAACGCATAAGCCTTTACCAAGTGAGCTATCCTACATTGGCTGGAGATGCTTTTAATACTTAGACAAACTCGAACCACATTTTGAAATCTTGATCCTTGAAATATATGAAAAAACATCCTTAATCAGTCATCCTAGTATCGGTAACCATCTTTTATGGTGTGTATGTGTATTGTGGCATAATGTAACAAGAACAACCCACATGATGTTTATATGCCACACAATTATATTATAGTCCCATCAGATTTTAATCATTTTTAGTAGACTAAATAAATAATCAATTTAAAACATAAAGAATACGTTTTGTTTATCTTTTTACTAGAATCTATAATCTCTTTTTGACAATTCCATCTTGGAACCGGTCAAACTTGACGCTTTTTACTTTTTACCAATATAGCATCCAATGTGTGTAAATTTTATAAAACTGATGGGCTTATGTTACTAACGTTTATACATTATTTTTATTCTTATATTTAAATAATAATTATAATAAGTACCCCTTCGGCCTCCTGAAACACTAACAAACCAAATATTTAGCTAAAAACAATACTTTAAATCATTATTGCAAAATGAGTTTGGCAAAACTTTTTACGATTATGATAACACTTACATATATTTTATAAATTTTGTACCAACATATATGCCCGCCTCTTATTGAAGGCACTAATAAGGCTTTGTGTGGAGGTCACGTGGTCCACCCTTGGATTCTCCTATTCGAAATGAAGACTAAAAGTATGCACGTGATTTTGCGTTTCAAAAGTGATCAAATTGGTAAACAAGATCACGGTAGCCTTCATTTTTAACTTTTCATTTTTTTATCCATATTTTTTAAGATTGTTTACAGTTCTAGAGTTTCATTAAATGATGAAAGAGAAAAGATTGGGAATGAAGTGATGGAAAAAATGTGTTTCAGAGTTTTTTGTAGGAGGGAAAGGGAGGAAATGAGAGAGATAATAAGGAAGTTTTTAGGGTGATTTTCAATCTTTTCAATTTGTAAAGAATTGGAGAGAAAGGAAGAGGAGGGAGATCTTTTTTCTTCCATACTTTAATGAAACTCTAGAACATAGTGTTACCGATAGGGTTTTTGTTTCTCGAACTTGAAAAGTTTTATATGTTATTCAAATAACAATTTGAATTCGAATTCGAATATTCAAATATGTTTAAAACCGTTTTTAACTGGTTTAGGTCATTTGCTCTAAAGTATAAACTAGACTGAGAAAGATAAAATATAAACAAGTTCAAACTCAACTCTAATACATTAGCGGTGTCTAAACTCACAAATTTTTAAATCCAACCCTAAACTTAATTGAACAACTTTCGGTGACTAAAATAAATGATGAAATTTCATATAATAGAATATGGGTCCACATCATTCGAGTTACACTTAAATGTGTGAGTTCCACATCATTCCTCAACATCCTTCGAAAGTGACTCAACGGTTAACAAATGTGTATGCAAGAAGTACTTGCACTTCTCTTATAGACGAGTACATGCCAGTACGAAAATAGTGACCTATGATTATAAGAGGGAATAATGTTTTTGAAAAAACTATATAGGATAAGACTGGTTGTGTGCTCGAATCAAATAAAGTGAGGAAACGTAATGGGACAACCCAAAGGGAGGGATCGTGGTCAGATGGTGAGTCCAAGGGTCAACGTGATACAAGACACCATCCATGGGATATGTCAGAAATACAACATGATACCAGAAACATAAAGAAACTTTATTACGAAAGAATCAAAACAAAACAAGATCTATAAGTCTCACAACAGATCTAAACAAAGAATAATCCGCACTGATCTCTCAATACCTATCACCAGAATACAAAGATCAAACAGAATCAAATACAAGACGTATATGATTCAATCAACAACAAACCCTAATTCTGATTAGACGAAAGAGAGTAGAGAATACAGAGAGAATCTAGAATGATCGAAAAGTATTAAGTGAACGAAGAAAGCATCTATTTATAGCTGAAAAGGTGTGCATCTTTGATAGCAATGAACGGCCAAGATTAGAAGAAATCAATGAATGAGATTCGTTTGTGTTTGTTTGACAAGGATTGCCAGCGTGGCAATCCTTTAACACTGATTAATCATACTGGGCCAAAGGCCACCCATTCGTAAACAAGCAGAAGCCCATCAGCATTCTTCGAAGCCCATCTACAGCATCCATGCTCCTAAGCCCATATGCTCCTAAGCCCAGCATCCATCATCCATTACCAATCCATTAATCCAGCTATCTACAGCCCAATACCTGCAAAACAATACTTATGCAAAATGTTTAAACATTTATTTTTTATAAAAACTTATTTAACCAAACCTCTCAATGTTTGACCCATTTCATAGATTTGAATTATTATGTTATTGACATTTTAACACCCCCCACAAATCTATCAACCAAATGGGTCAAATAGACATAGTTTGTTACACAAATACTGATGATCAGCAGGGAGTAACCCCTTGGTAAAAACATCTGCAACTTATTCCTTGGTGTTTATAGATATTGTCTTAATAACACCTTTAATTATTTGATCCCTCAGAAAGTAGAGATCAAGCTCAAAGTGCTTGGTTTTATCATAGAAAACAGGGTTCGCAGCTATTGATATTGCTGCATCATTATCACAATGAATTTCAACTGGTAACTTAACCAAAACACCAAGCTCTTCCAAAATATTTTTGACCCACATGATTTCACAAGTTACAGCACACATGGCTCGATATTCAGCTTCAGCTGATGATCGAGATACAATGGACTGTTTTTTACTCTTCCATGACACAAGATTGTTGCCTAAAAACACACAAAAACCAGTTACTGACTTCCTGGTACTTGTGCATTTGGCCCAATCCGAATCAGAAAAAGCCCTTAGATCAAAATCCTGAGACCTACTAAATTTAATCCCTTTTCCAGGGGACAACTTCAAATTCCTAAGTAATTTGAAAGCAACTTTCAAATGACCTTTTAGAGGACTGTGCATATGTTGACTTAAAAAATGCACAGTATAAGAAATGTCAGGTCTAGTATGAGAGAGATAAATGAGTTTACCAATTAACTGCTGATAACCAGTGATGTTCTCAACTGGGTCAGAATCATTGGCAACCAAAGAGGTTACAACATGATTCTGCTCTATTGGAACATTAACAGGTTTACAAGCCAGTAACCCATATCCAGTTAACAAATCAGTACAATATTTTCTTTGAGACAAAATAAGTCCATCTTCATGTTTAATAACCTCAATTCCCAAAAAATATTGTCGTTTACCTAAATCTTTAATTAAAAACTTAGACCTAAGACACATTTTAATCTTTTCAATCTCAGAAAAAGAGTTTCCAGTGATAACAATATCATCTACATAGACTAAGAGAATGACACAAACAAAATTAGAACACTTAAAGAACATAGAATGATCACACATACTTCTTTAAAAACAAAATCAAGTAGAACATTCACAAGTTTCTCATTCCACATTCTAGGTGCTTGTTTTAACCCATACAAGGATTTTTTTAGTTTACACACCTTATCATTCTCTTTGTTACCAAAACCCTCAGGAAGTTTCATGTAAACTTCCTCATTTAACTCACCATAAAGGAATGCATTATTAATGTCAAGTTGATATAAATCCCAACCATTATGAACAGCTAATGACACCACGCATCTAACAGTCACAATCTAAACCACAGGAGCAAAAGTCTCCTCATAGTCAATTCCCTCCTTTTGACTATATCCTTTGGCCACTAACCTGGCTTTAAACCTTTCTATTTCACCATTGGACCTATACTTAATCTTATAAATCCACTTACACCCCCACAATGTTTTTATTCTTAGGTGTATCTACTATGGTCCAAGTATCATTCCTATTCAGGGCATCCAATTCATCATTCATAGCCTGAATCCATTCAGGGCTATTAGAAGCCTCACTGAAGTTTCTAGGCTCATGACCTTTGGACAGACTAGATGCAAAACACTTAGACTCAAAGGACAAGTTGGAAAAATTTACATATTTTTCAATTCCATACTTTACTTTTCCTTCCACAACATATTCATTATATTTAGAAGGAAAAACAATACTTCTAGAGGATTTTCTAACACTACCAATGCCAGCAGACTCTGAGGTATCTCCCTCAGCATTATCCTGGTTATCATGTGTAGTACTCACATGATCTGCCCTACCAGTGTCACTTGCTCTGTTGTTTGACTGCTGGTTCCCAGCCTGGTCATTAACAACAGATTGACTATCTGATTGCAAAACACCATGTGTTCCTACATCTAACCTACCTTGCCCCTTTTCCATCATCATTGGGATCATCTACCTCAAAATTGGTTTGAGAGTCTGTGTTTTCAAGATTATCAAAAAAGTTTAAATGGTTAATTTGTTTTTCAGGATTAGAATCAAATGATTCATAAATTTTGCTTTCCTTAAATGGAAAACAGTTTTCAAAAAATTTTACATCTCTAGAGTAACCAATAGTCTTACCATCAAGACTATATACTTTGTAACCTTTTTTTCTTATTTGAATATCCTATAAAAACACATTTTTCAGCTTTACTTTTAAACTTATCTGTTTCATCTAATATGGTACAGAAACACAGACACCCAAACAATTTTAAATGATCAAGAAAGGGTTCAAAACCATACAGTAATTCATAGGGTGTTTTTCCTTTTAAAACTCCAGAAGGTGTCCTATTAATAAGATATGCAGCAGTTAAGACACACTCAGTCCAAAACCTAATAGGTATATTACTTTGAAATAGAAGAGCTCTAGCAACATTAAGAAGATGCCCATGTTTCCTCTCAACAATACCATTTTGTTGAGGGGTATAGGCACAAGTGGTTTGATGCAATATCCCTTTGTCTCTACAAAATCTATCCATTTGAGTATTAACAAACTCAATACCATTATCACTTCTGAAACATTTAATATGTTTCTTAAACTGTGTTTGAATTATGTTAAAGAAATCTTTAATATTTTCAAAAACCTCAGTTTTATTTTTAAGTAAACATACCCAAACTGCTCGGGAATAATCATCAACTATAGTTAGGAAATACTTAAAGCCATCTCTACTAACAACCTTGTTGGGACCCATACATCCAAGTGAAAAAGTTCTCCCACATGAGTGGACTTATGTTCACTAAGAGGAAAGGGCTCTCTATGTTGTTTGGCTCTATGACAAACTTCACATGGTTGACTTTTGTCATGATTTCCTAAGTTAAGTTTGGTCTTAAAAGTGTTAACAGCTTGATCAGATGGATGACCTAATCTAGCATGCCATATTTCATATAATTCAGATTCAAAACCTACTTTAGCACTTAGACAGGTATTTCCACACAAATACAATCCATCAAGCTGTTTACCAGTCACCAGGATGCTCTTGGTTAACCGGTCCTGTATATAACAGGTATCCTCATCAAACCCTACATACAACTTATTGTCCCTAGCAAGTTTATGCACAGAAATGAGATTGACTTTGTATTCAGGGACAACTAACACATCTTTTAAAACCACACCATTTGCAAGATTAACATTGCCAATTTTAGTTACTAAAGCTTTAGTGCCATTAGGATGATTAACATGAATATTAAGGTCAGAGACTTCAACATAATCTGTGAGTTCAACATCATTAGAAACCATGTATTGACTTGCCCCTGAATCAACAATCCATCCAATTCTAATCTAATTTCCTACACGACTTGCAAAACCAAATATAGGTTTACCATAGACATTTGCACAGAAAAAACTACCTGACACATTGCAGCTCTGTGGATTTTCTTTAGTTTTCTCATTAAGAAGACCTAACAACTTAGTTAATTGCTCATTTGTCAAAGAAGGAGTAGGAGTGTCAGTGTCAATATTAACATTATTACTACTACCAGAACTAACCCTTCCCTTTTTTGACTGATTTCCTCTGGATCTCATCCAAGGAGGGTAACCAATGAGCTCAAAACATTTTTCAGCCAAATGACCAGTCTTATTACAATGAGAGCATTTTAAACTAGACTGACTTGAAGTTTTATTTCCAAACCTTTTATTAAACTCAACAAACTGATCTGTTTTAGCAAGAAACCCAACAGTTTGAGTTTTCTTATTATTACCACTAGAATTTTTATGTGACTCTTCCCTAGAAACAATTGAGTAAGCTTCTTTAACAGAAGGTAACACATCTCTAGTTAACAGACTTGTCCTAACAGTTTGATAAGACCCATCTAGTCCCATAAGAAATTGCATAAGTTTGATCATTTGACTGAAATTGTTAAAGTCTCTTGAAGCTTCACAAGTACATGGAGGCAATTGGAGTATTTGATCCAACTGCTTCCACATGACATTTAATTTTTGATAATATTCAGACACAGAAGAACCATCTTGAGAAAAACTATTAATCTTTTGATATAAATCAAATACCACAGACCCATCAACTTTGTCATATGTTTCTTTTAGTTCTTTCCACACATCACTAGCAAGTTTAGAAAATACTTGTCCTAGATATAATTCTTCAGACATAGAATTAAGAATCCAAGTAAGAACAATGGAATTACATCTATCCCATTGTCTAGCAAGTACAGGGTCATTAACAGGTTTAACACATTCACCATTAACAAAACCAAGTTTATTTTTAACTTGTAAACCAAGTATCATTGCATTAGACCATACACTGTAATTGTCAGTACCCTTAAGTTTTATATTTACTATAGTCAAGTTAGCAGAATCACTAGGATGAAGATGAAGGGGGTCACCGGCATCTATTTTGTTGACCAAAGTTACAGGGTCAATAATAGCTCCATCGTTACCCCCTCCACCTTGTCCATTAGGATTATCACCCATGACAAGCAAGTAAAACAGATACACACAACAGCAGATCACACAAGAATCACACAATCAATCAAACACACAAAACAAAGATAGACACACGGCGAAGCTGTACTGGTGATCCAGATCACTGGTTCATCACTCAAAAGGTGCCAGTGCAGGTCCTAGTACAGGAGCCACCTATTTTCTAGACAAACCTTAAATCTAAACAGGGATACAAACCCTGGCAAAGACTCCTTAGGACAAACTCTAAAACAGAAATAAATCCAGGAAAGATCTCACCGAGGGGGGGCCAAGTTAGGGTTCGCCTAAACTCATAGTGTTACAACCTTCACTTAGGGTTATAACACCAGAGAGCAAAAGGAAAATATGCTATCCAAGTCCACAGATCTTGAGACAAGATCTGACTCCCAATGTCCAGCTAAGTCTTCCACGAACAAATCCTAGATCTGTTTTAGCAGATCTATACCAGTATGATCAAGAACCGAACACCAGGAATCAACTGAATGAAGATGATTACACCTTCAAACAAATCAAAAACCCTAGATTCAGCGGAAGCAAAAACCAAGACCAGTAATAAAGCCTAGAGCTCTGATACCATGTCAGAAATACAACATGATACCAGAAACATAAAGAAACTTTATTACGAAAGAATCAAAACAAAACAAGATCTATAAGTCTCACAACAGATCTAAACAAAGAATAATCCTCACTGATCTCTCAATACCTATCACCAAAATACAAAGATCAAACAGAATCAAATACAAGACGTATATGATTCAATCAACAACAAACCCTAATTCTGATTAGACGAAAGAGAGTAAAGAATACAGAGAGAATCTAGAATGATCGAAAAGTATTAAGTGAACGAAGAAAGCATCTATTTATAGCTGAAAAGGTGTGCTTCTTTGATAGCAATGAACGGCCAGGATTAGAAGGAATCAATGAATGAGATTCGTTTGTGTTTGTTTGACAAGGATTGCCAGCGTGGCAATCCTTTAACACTGATTAATCATACTGGGCCAAAGGCCACCCATTCGTAAACAAGCAGAAGCCCATCAACACTCTTCGAAGCCCAGCTACAGCATCCATGCTCCTAAGCCCAACATCCATCATCCATCACCAATCCATTAATCCAGCTATCTACAGCCCAATACCTGCAAAACAATACTTATGCAAAATGTTTAAATATTTATTTTTTATAAAAACTTATTTAACCAAACCTCTCAATGTTTGACCCATTTCATAGATTTGAATTATTATGTTATTGACATTTTAACAGGATAAATGGTCGTTGACGTTGGTAGTGGCGGATCTAGAGCCAGAGGCGAATGTTTCTTTGGGCCAGGGGTGGCCCTGCCCCCCCTGTTTTTTTGGCGCAGTAGTGGAAATTTGCGATTTTCATAGGTAAATTGAGACTGGGTTGAGTCCGGCCCCTGCTGATTTGCCACTACCGAACTAAAAAAATTGCGTCCGGCCCCCGCCGACTCAACTTCCAAGCTTCGCCCCTGTCTAGAGCCAGAAACCTCCTCGATTTGGAAAAAAAATGAAAATTTTAGTGAAAAAGTTGAAAAATTAGTGAAAATTAGTGAAAATCTATGAAATAAACCCCCTGGAAATCATTCCTGGATTCGCCACTGCATGTTGGGATCAATTATGAGAGAACATGCATGATTTGTTTGTGGAAGAATGTGATAGACCGCGTGTTTGAAGATTTTATGTACTCGGTTTTATTCAAACATTACTAATCACTCTTGCATAGAGTTAATTTAAAGCAATCTTTATTACTAGACTCTAATAATCCGTTTAGTTATAGTGTTGTTAATTTGCTAATCATCCTTACCGATTAATAGACTCAAGATAAGTCAATAACAAGATTTTGAGGGAAGTTCTTGTAGGCCATCAATCCAAGCAAAAAAATTATAATTTATATTCTTATTTAACAACCATGGTGTGTTTTTATCACTTTTACTATAATAACAAATCTTAACAACCAAGTGAAACCGAATGATAATAGTAATATTTTATGTATACGGACGCATATCATATCTAACCAAGATTCAGTGGATTCCTTGTGAAGAGAGACGCCAGACAATATCTTCATATTTTACCGACCCCAGAATTCTATAACCCAATAGAACATATCATGTGCTCCCAATCCAAACATTATTTTATTTCATTAATGTGACTCTTCTATGATAAAGTATATATAAACTATATAAAACTGAATTCTCCTATTACTCTATACAGTACGTCTTACATGTCTTTAATCCATTATTCCATTTCCACTTAAGATAACAGACCAGAATCCAGGTCCTAGAGACCCAAGAGTTCAATACAGGCCTGAGGCCCAACGGTAGCCCACCAAAATGATCTAGCCCAAAATAAATTAATTGGTACGTACGTATTTGACTGTGTTGAAATTATAAATACTAATTCATATGTTTGATATATAACACGTTTGTTATGTTGTTTGGACTATTGACTTATTGGATCAGATTATTATTGTGTTATTGGGTTTTTATTTGGCCCAAAACATGGCCCATGTAATAGCCCATTATTATGAAGTTGTTGTGCTTGTTGAGATATTATTTCAGGAATGATTTCCGATCGTTGGATTGAAATGTTGATCAACGGTTGTGGTTATATTTCGAGATGAGCTGGTGGAATGTTTGAGACGAGCTATAAAAGGATTATTATTATTGTTTATTGTTTAATATTCATTCATCAGACATGTCGTCTCTTTCATTCTCTCTGTAAATCTAGGGTTTCATATTATTAGTTCTCTGATCTTCTTGTATTATCTAGTAGATTAGGGGCTGTCTTGTGAGAGGGATTACTCTCTTGTGTAATGCTTTCTGATCATCTGTTTGATCAGTGTATTCATCGTCTGGTCTGTAAGTACTTTGATAAAGTTCTTGTACTCTTGATGTTCAACTGATCTAAACAATCAGTTGAACTTATATTCTTTAGAATCTCACTGAATTGGCGAGATTCGGGGTTTGGGGGGAGTTTTTCTGGTTTGGGTTAAATAAGATTTTCGTCACTGTTTTGTCACCTAAACCTGTTGTTCATTGTTTTGAGTTTATGTTGGCTCAATATTATTGTGTTGTTGTGTGATTGGATCTATAAAATTTTACATACTAAATCATTATGTGGATCATGCATGCCTTTTTTTTTTCTTTCTTTGATGGTGCTTACGGTATTATAAAATATGAGTAAGGCTCTTGTACGAATGGTTTTATCCTACAAATAAGGCCTTAATGTGAGAAGTGAACAAGTAAAAAATTTTATTTTCTTTTTTGAAAGTTTTTCTCGATCTTGTTAAACATGTATTTTAGTATTGAAATAAAAAAAATTGAGTGCAATTACGCTGTTACAGTAATTACTCTAGATATTCTAGAGTAATTACTGTAGGTACTTTAATAGCGTAAATACACTAAAAAATTTAGAGAGAATTACACAAATTGTCCTTTAGTTATTACTCAAGTTGCATCTTCTGTCCTTTATGAAAACTAGTGGGAGTGCCCGCGCGTTGCCGCGGGAAGCGAATTTTTTTCTTTCAACGCGTTGCACAACAGGTTGTAATGATATTGGGATGTTAGTGCAAAAACAAGTTGAGAGAAGACATACTCAATGGCAGTGACTAAATTGTCGTGCTCAATCACATTTTTAAACAAATACAAAGTTATTCAACTGGCATGTTAAGCAGCTCATAATAAGTTCGGCCTTGAATCTAACTTCGTTGGAGTAGAATCACACTATCAATCGAGGGTAGGGATGAGCAAATGGTACCGAGTACCGGTACCCTGAATTCTCGGTACCGAATTTCCCGTACCGAATCATTTACCACTTAATGATATCCATAGAAGAAATGGCTGCCATCAAGATTTAGACAGTTTATCGCGGGCACTTGGTACGTAAATTATTTTTGGTACATTAATTATTTGTAACACATTATTTTGATTACTGAAATTATATTGTTTCTAGGCGAGGAGGGTGTTGCGTGCTCTAAGAGGGCTTGGGCGGTTGAGATCAGTGATTGAAGGAGAATTGGTTAAACGACAAGCAACCTCCACACTAAAATGTATGCAGACATTGGCTCGTGTACAGCCTCAGATTCGGTCAAGGCGTGTTCGTTTGTCTGAGGAGAACAAAGTTGTCCAACAATTACTTTTGAAGCATGAGAAAGAACTCAACAACATTAGATCTTCTGTAAGTGTTAAAAAATTTATTAATATTTATGTTTCATACATTTTCACATTTTGAGAATATTTTTATTGCATACAGTTGGTATTGTATTTGTATCCTCCTTCAGCAAAAATCTTGTCTACAATGCAAACTCGTCAGATGCAAAAACGAAATACCTTGTTATTAGTATATTATCGTGTTATATATTTCCTAGTTAAACTCGATGTTTTCAGAACCAGACCCAAACCCTCCATTATTTGTATATTACATGCAGACCAGCTCCAGCCAGAAATGCGAGTCTGATTTCTTTAATTTTGAAAACATCTCTGTATCTTACAGAATTTCTGCCACTGCGTTCTTCCTCTAAAGCATTAGAAAGGTGCGGGAGTTCATCGTTTAACCGATCAGGATCATAGATTTTTGAAAGCGTGACAACTGCCTTAGAACTACTTCTCTACATAACAGAAAAATATGATTTAACATATTTGTACACACACACAAATGAAGGTAAAACGGTTTATAATAAAGTTAAAATGCTAAATGTTTTACATTCTTATAAAGCCAACGTGGCGATTCGAGCAAAAGTAACATCAATGCAAACTGAAGAATAGCGGGCACAGCAGCAATTCCAAGCATCCATCGCCATGTCCCACGAACCTATCAAGAAAGATACGAACACGGGTCAATAAAAAGATCAATAAATATTATGATAATAAAGCCCAACAAAAGTCTCACCTGTGTGAAACCAAGATTAACAAGGTACGTGTCACACCACGACAATGGCGGAAACACGTGGCGCGACGGTTCAAAGCATAAAGTCAAGGTTATTGCTAAACACAAGTAATTTAAGAAAATGGGTCATTTATTATGACGTCAAATCTTGTTCAAATATTACACAAAAGTAAATTGTTTGTAAGACAATCATAGAGGTTTCTCAAATATATCCCAAATGCCTTGGGAAATAAAAGTGAAACCCCGCAAAAGTTTGACGCCGCATTGGAGGATTCCTCGACCCAGCTTGCCCGGTTCTCCTTCATCTAATTACCTGAAAGATATGTTTAAAAGTTTCGTCAATATAAATATATTGGTGAGTTCACAGGTTTTTAGTTTCCAAAACTTGAATACTTGGGAAATACCATGTTATGACAATATATAGGAGTTGCAAGTTCCTATAACTCTACTTGAGACTATAATCAAACCAAGACGTATAAAATAAATATGCCCCGCTCCAAGTCGTTACTCGGTTTCCCACGACTTAAGTTCAGAATATATGCACCCCAGGCATAACCTAATGCATAATCGACGCTATCGATTAGGGGTGGGCCTTGTCAGGCACCAATAGTACTATTCAATATTCCTCCGGTTTCATTTCCCTGAATAAATGATTATAGAGGCGAGGACTCAACCCCGAGTGGCGGTCACACCTCAAGTAATAAATCCGTCAAACATTTTCCCTAACATATCTTTCCCCCGGAAAACGTAAAAATAGTTTAAAATGGGGCCGTGAAACTCACCTGAAACTCTGTCTGGCTTACTAGGCGGATAGCAAAGATGGTCTCGCACCTACAAACGTCCTAGACGTATAAGTCACTATTCCTATAGTGCATGTGCCTTGGCAAGTTGTACACCCAACTCCCGACCACAAGTTATTCCAAATCCCGTTTAATTAAGCGCGTATCCTAGGTTTCGTTGGCGTTACATTACCCTTTGTGTTACAAGTTATATATTACCCTTGTTAATATTTTCTTAACTTGTATCTTATTATCATCGACTCGACTTCACTTAACATATAATTGTTTTCCCATTTAAATAATTATACTTAAGATCGCATCGCTCGATATAATATATATTTCAACACTCGACCCGACTCACTTTGCCGCACATTTGTTTTCCCATTTAAACAAATATACTAAGATCTTGTCGTTCGATTGTATATTCTTAACACCCGATTCAACTCACCATACCGTATATTTATTTTCCCATTCAAATAAATATACTAGGATCTTGTCGGCGCGGCATACACATGTATATATCTTTGTCTTCTCGTCGCGGCTTTCCTTCCCACATATCTACTTTCCCATTAAGTAGATATACTAGAATTTTGCCGAGACGAGCGTACATATATATAAATGTGTAATTTTTCTTGTTAAGTATATACGTTTGTTTAACGTCTTATTTGTTTACGTCATATTTTTCTCCCACGAATATTTCCTTCAACACTTAGGAAAGTGTTTATCATTTTTCACCCATGATGTATATATATATTTTACTTCTCAAAAATATATATTTTCTTATCTTGCCGCAATGGCGTTTTTCTTATGTTTTGCCCGTGTATGGTTTGTTAACGCGTCTTAATTCGATATCTTAGCTCGAATAGTTAATTTCTCCAAGTTTTTCCCAACATGTGTTTTATAGAAATATTATCCATATTTCTTCCTCTTAACACAAGTTACTTGGAAGGTTTGAAATACTTATGTATTTTTAACCCAACTTGTTAACTTAACTACAAAAATGTTTCCAACACTTTTATATTCCCATTTATATAAAAGTATTCATTTTTGTATAAGTTTCTCAAGTTTGTTTAATATTTTTATAAAATCCCTATTTTATAAAAATCCTTATGTTAATACCATCCATATTTTTATAACTTTCAAAAATATACTTTTATACAAAATACCCAAGTATATCTACTAGTATTTACCAAAATCATCCTTAGAAATTTATTACTTACATTTTTGACACCAAACTTTCCATACTTGCATTTTTGGACTAATAGTTTCTAAAATATCCATTTTAGTCCTCTAACTTTCAAAGTTACAATATTAGTCCCTTAACTTTCAAAAGTTGTATTTTTCCACTCTAACTTCAAAAGTTAACATTTTTCACTCAAAATAGTAGACTTTGAAGATTCAACTTTTTATTGGTAATTTATTTTTGTATCAAAACACTTTTGTTAGTCTTATATTCCATATGTAAGACTACTTGTATGTGTGTTTTATGTATTTGCCCATTTTAACAAAATATCATTCTTCTAAGTAAGTTAACTTTAATTTTTCATCTTCTTTATCCATGAACTTCTAATATGTTCTACCATACATTATACCTTAGATGATCATAATAAGATGATTTAAAGTTACTTTTTAACATATTCAAGTTCATTTCACAATCTTAACCAAATCATCATCCTACTAAGTTTAAGTGTAAACTTTGTATATTTTCAAGATCATTACTTTATCATCATCAAATCCATGATTTATTTACATATCTTTAATCATCCATTTTACACATGTAAAACCTATTAAAGATTATGTTCAAACCACCTTTTAAACCCTTCATGTACAACTTGCTTCTAAGAACACATACATGAATAATAATAATCAAAAACAAGGTTAAGAAGCTTACTACTAGCACAAGGCTAGGGAAGACAAAACCTTTGATTTTGAGAGGGGTTTAGTGTGTTCTTCCTTAATGGTTAAGCTCCAAGCTTGAAACACACAATAGGGGTTTGGATGATGGATTGTTTTAAGTGATTTAGAGATGTAAAAACTTGTAAGAATGATGTATGGGGGAGGGGTAAAGCTCACGGCCAAGGACAAGGAGAAGAAGAGTTGTTTTGCTTTGATATTCAATCTCTAACACATGTTATTTATAGCCTTATCACATGTAATCTTCCATGGATCTTGTGATTATTACTAAAGATATAAGAAATCTAGGAGGTACACAAATAATCTTGGATGGATGTGGGGAGGTGGTGGTGACCGTGTATGTATGTATGTATGTGGGAGATTGCTTGCAAATCTTGGTTAAACCTTATGATCTCTCATAATCTTTATATAAGACCTCACACATGCATGTGTATCCTAGTGTGATGATTAGCTAAGTGTTGTCTTGGATTTTTTGTGGCCCTTGGCCGAAATTCACAAAAGGGGAGACAAAGGATTGCATGCTTTTGTACTTGTGTTTTCTTACACCTTTGTCTTATGCACATGCATGCTTTTTAGCTAAGTATAGGTTATTATTATTACTAATACAATGCATGGGTGTTTTGTGGCCATAAGGCCGGCCCTTTGATGGGTTTAAGTGGGGTCCACAACTTCAAATATTTACCCAATATTTGTTATGTTTAATCCCCCGTCGTTCGGGTGTCGTTCGGGTATTTTTCGGGTTTTAATCACGCGTTATCCGGACATTAAAAATACCTTTAATAACCCTTGAATATAGTCTAATTTAAGCGTTGATTGGTTATTTAGGCCTTTGCCGGGTGAAATTATGAGTTATACGCGTATCGGGTGCGGTACGCGCATTTTATTCGTTACCGGGAGATTTGTACAAGACGTTTTCACTTATGGTTTTGGAGTTCCAAAACTTATTATACTTTATGAAACTACCCTTTATTTTATATCCTGGGTGTCCGGGATCCTTTTCGTTTATTTAATTATTACCGGGTAATTGCCAACGTCCATACCGGATAGCTTATTCGCACATGATCCAATCATGCTTTACCATTAAACGTATGCATTCCTATGCACTATTTGGAAATTGCTATCTCCTAAGGCCTTGATAATTAAATCACACATAATTGCATTTAATTACGTTAATCATATATTAATTAATTTGTACGGAATTACCTTATTTTTGCCGGTTGTTACAGTACGAATGAAACTGACCACCAGTGATCATAAGCACATTGGTGCTTACAAGACCACCCCGTATTTCCGAAGGCGCTGCTTCTGCAATATACATTGGAGCAGTAACAGAAGCTATACCGACACCCAGCCCAACCAATAAACGATCAAATATAAGCACATATGGATTCAGTGCAGCCGCCATCACAAAAGATTCAACTGCAAAAATCACATCAGCAATAAGCGTAGCACTTTTACGCCCTTGCACATCATTTAACCACCCACCGGCTGCCGCTCCAATCATGGCACCAAGTAAAGCCATGCTAACAATTGTCTCCTGTATATAACACAAATGAATTTGTAAGTCAAAAATTGAATCAAGTAAAACCAACGGTTAAGTAGTTATGATAACTGATTTGTACCTGTAAGAAGCTACTTTGATTAACGGCCTCGAAATCATCTTGGATGTACAGAAGGGCTCCTGATATGACTCCTGAAACAAATGTTTTAATATCAACGATTAAGCACGACTACATTGGGTGAATTATAATCATTATGCATAGTATTCTGCTGACCAAAACCAGCAAAGTTGCATACAATATTACAATCAAGCTCAAAGTTCGATTAAATCGACTACAAATTTCATCACATGATCTTTTAAACCAAGCTGTTTGGTCCACAACACCAAAGTCCTATTAGATATATATAGTTATATACATATAAATATACTAATGCTTTACTCCAGCCAATGCAGCTAACAAAGTTGAATTGGATATGTCATCACGAACCATTGGAGGCGAGCCTGGAGTATGAATACACATTCGAGTTTTCCTAGATACATATAAACCAATAAACCATTCCACAAGTGAAACACACTTTTATGCGATGCAGGTTTCGATTCAACTCACTACAGGTTTCGCCTCAACCCGGTCCAACCGCGGGCGTGTCGCCTCAACCCGGTCCAATCACCGACCTGCAGCCTCACCCTGGTCCAACCATGGGCCTGCAGCCTCACCCTGGTCCAACCAGCTTTAGGGAAGTTATCCTTTCGATGTAGATAGCACATTATTGAAGAGAAAACTGCAAGAGTTGTGACCACCATGCATAGTAATAACATGATTATTATTGCTTTGCTGGAAAAATGCTTTTTCGAAGGACTCACCCAAAAAATCCTGTTGAGACAATGAAGTAGCAGCATATATTAAAATTGTAATGAATGGTAATTGAAGATTTTTCTATTTAATTTTTAATAGATAATGGAAAATTAGAACTGTAACATCAAGCAAGAACAATTAAATATACCAGAATTGCAATTGCAGGAAATGAAACAATTAGATTCATGGCCTGCAACCACTTTAGGGAGTCTATCACCAGAATAAATGCATTTCCATCTATTTTGACTTGTACCTTCTGCACAGTTATATGAGGAAATGCATAACTTGAATCAAAATAAAAAAAGTAAGCATTCACAGTAGCACAAGTGTGTGTATATTTTTGAAAAAAGTCAAAAGGCCGAGAAAACATATATAACAATCCATGAGTCATGGTTCTTAATTTTTTACATGTATGTAATTATAGATAGCTCATATTTTGGTACAGAAACCCCAAATATATCACATAAAGCGAATCACAATTAGCAAATCATATTTGATTTAAATATAAAAACTAATTGGTGCATGTGAAGCGTTGATGGGTTTAAAATTTCTAGTGATATAAGTTGTGGCAAGTCAGAGAAAGTTGTGTAAAAATGATCCTTCCAACCCTAACATGTAACTCAACCCGTCTGACTTGTCCATGAAAGTAGTTCGTTGTAGAAATATAATCACAAGAAATACATGCAAAGATATAATTATTACATTGTAATTAATAGAAACATATTATCATAGAACTATTTTCTGAATTAGATGATGCACACAAAGTAAGAACTAAGAAGGAAAAGTTTCCTACAGAAACACACAATTGGTACCTGAAAGGTACCTGTTAACCCAATCCAAAGTTAAAGGGTCTTTATTTGAGAAATCAAAAAACTCATCAACATTGAAGTTGCCGTTTGAACCTTCAACTCCATGATCATCATCTATGGCGATAACATCCTCTTCTTTCATCTTCATGCCGCCTATGTCCACCGCCCTCCTCCAGTCTGATTTGGAACAATCTCTAGTTGAAAATAATCACCAGTTTGTTTTTCCATCATCTCCTTCTTTTTGCTTAAATGAGAATTCCAATAGTTCTTGATCTCATTATCCATTCGACCCGATAGTCTTCGAGCAATCAGTGACCACCTAATCATCATTTTTAAGACCACAAGAACAGTTAATAAAGTATAAGACTCATAAATTTATTAAAATTTCCATTCGATTAAACTTGTTTCCTAAAAGATTATGAAGCCTAATAATCAAGTCCTCTTCTTGATCAGATATATTTCTCCTCTTGATATTTGGTCTCAAATAATTTAGTCATCTTAGCCTACAACTCTTGCATATGTTTACTCTGCTTAGTAATTGTTTAGTTGTAGTTTAAAGGATATATGTAACTTTATCATACATTAGAAGAATATGTGACAGTTATTATAGAGTTAGTATATAAATAGCCACATTATTTACAATAAAACCAAAACAATTATGTAAGAAGATTCTTCAATCTTCATGAAAGAAGCAAGAAACATTCTTGTGTCAACCTGAATGCAATTTCCATTGTTTGTGTTTTCTTAGCAAGTTAACAATCTTTAAAATCTCAAAGAGAACATAAGGATAATATATATTTGGTAAGTAGGGGTATAGTTAAGCATTTGTTCGTTCCGAAATCCGAACATACATAAAATAAAAATTAACATCTAATTTACACAGAATTACGACTAACCAAAGCTTACATACACCAAAAAATGCCCATCCCGAACAAATCCAAATATCAACTTAAATGT
This sequence comes from Ambrosia trifida, assembly GCA_028751855.1. NCBI lineage: Eukaryota > Viridiplantae > Streptophyta > Magnoliopsida > Asterales > Asteraceae > Ambrosia > Ambrosia trifida. The sequence continues at coordinate 115,549,836 of CM054128.1, forward strand.
TTCTGGTAAGCCTTTGCATTTGTTGGGTTTGTTGATGTGGTGGTACACGTTTCAAATTTCAAATCAAATCAAACATTCAAAAAGAAAATTTTGTGGCATTTAAAAAAGCTTAGCACAACCTCTTTACACTCTACACCATTTTCATGACCACTTAAGGTTTGTAAAATTTGTCTTGGGCACAACACCACCTCTATACTTTGACCTTTTTTAATTTCATTACTGGAAATCAAATAGAAGAATTGTGAGAAACCAACAAATATAATCAAAACTACATTTTGTAATCTTAATAATATAAACAGTTGCTTGAAGATATTTTAAAGATATTGAATGTATAACTGGGGTATACATTTCGTACTCACTGGATTAAAAACTCAAATCTGTATTAACATTTTATCTGAACCATTTAGTGACTTATATAAACAAACATTTGTAAGGAAATTTTTGTTTCCATCCCAAACACCATTTTCTGTTGAGTTTTCAATATTTCTATAAAAGTAACTGTAAGCTCTAATTTCATAAAGCAAACAGTAATGAGATTTTTGGTTTCCATCCCATCACTTTCAAACATTGAAAATTAAGCACAATAAATTCAGAATTAAACCAAAATGTTATAGAAATGTGGGGATGAAAAGAATTAGAACCTGGTAGGACTCTGCAGATGCAAAGGTGTGTCAATAACCACTGAAACTTTTAACCTACAAAATCAACAACAACAAAGAATCATTAAACCCAATAAGTTGAGAATTAAACTTAAATCAGAGTCAAACATAGATAGATGTGTGGGGAAGAAAAGAATTAGAACCTGGAAACACTAAGATGCAGCTGCAAAGGTGTTTGAGTGATTGTCATGGGAGTTCTCTTCAAATGATTTGACTTTAAACTGAAAAGCGTGTTCAGTCGAAATGGATCTGTAACCGAAGATGAAACCAATGATTTGTAACCGACGAACGATTAGTAACGGTTGCTCAGGTCACAGGAGAATTAGTGTTCAGGCGTCTTAAAGAAACCCAATTGACGCGAAGAAGACAAAAAATTAGAAAGAAACTTTATAGCCACAGGCTAAGGCTCATCGATGAAGATAAAGAGATGTATATGAAGTGATATTTATGTAAGGATTGAATATAATGATGGTAGCTTTCGGTGAAGTGAACAGGCGCTCATCAATTTGGATTCATAGGTTTCAAGAGGGCCAAGCACCCATTGTAGGGGTAAGAAGGGAAAATAAGGGTAGTTATGTAAATTTGTTTTCATATTGTGAAGGAGGATGATGGTGAAATGTCTATATTAACCCTTTAAGTGTCTTAATTGTCACCAACATCCTTATAATACCCTTAAATTTCTTGCTTAATGTTTTGTACATGTTGCTTGTTAAGTTGTACGAAAATGAAAATTACCAAAGTGGCCATCACTCCTCCTTTATAATGTATTATAGATTATAGATATAGATTTTCACTCCTTATGTCATTGGTTTTATACATTTGTTACACCATTTGTCCTTTAAACCAAACCCAGTTAAAAATCTCGGTTAAGTTGGTCACGTGCCCCTCACGTGAGGGGCAAATTTGTCTTTTCACCCATTATAAAATCCAATTTTTTACACTCTCTTTGACTTTATAGGTCGCGGTCAAATGGCTACGTTCGACCTTCAAAATCCACAACATCAAACATTTACCAAATATAAATCATATTGTTAATGTTAATAATAAATCCAAAATAAAAAGGCAGACAATTGCATACGTGAATACGTGATTCATCATTCATGTGAATTGCAAAACATTTGACCACATAAGTCAAAGAAGACAAAATACATATTTTCATCGGCCCCAAAAATTAACACTCCCTGCTTCTATTTTAACCCCCCCCCCCCACCCGAAGCGCCTCGCTTTGGCCAAAGCGAGGTGCTTCGGGTCAAATCAAATGAGAGCAGTACGAGGTTGCAAGAAAAGCTGAAAAATTAGATCCAAAGCGCCTCGCTATGACCAAAGCGAGGCGCTTCGGGTTAGGGGTTTAATTTGGGTCATTTTTTGGTGTTTAATTTAGGTCGTTTTTTGTAAAAATTATCATTTCTTGACATGCTTAGTACCACAGAGGAACACTTTCTTCTTTTATTCTACAATCTTTGTTAGTTGTTAATGTTGTTCTAGTTTTTTCTACTTTTAGAAAGGTTTGAGAGAGAATGCGGTTGTTTGAGAATTTCAGTTAGTCTGAAATGTTACTAGAATGTGAAGACCTTGATCTTCGAATTCGGTATGCGTGTTAAATTTCATTAAATAAGTTAAAAAGGTGAATTGGTCTGGAGTCTAAAGCTTTGTAGAGGTGAGTTGGCAATCAAGGGATCCGCCTGGAGTCTAAAGCTTCACGTGTCATCTTGGTCGAACTTATTTTGCAACATTCGTCTCCAATTACGAAAAAACACACACCATACAATATCATCCATACAGAGTTCGTTGTACTGGTTACGGAAAGAAATCTGCAGTCGTTACGACGCTAAGAAACGGATGTCCTAAGTTATGATAAACAGGATAATAGGAAGAAGATCAGAGCTCCAAAAGCAAGTTTGAAGTGGTTTTTTTTATTTACTTATTGTAAAAAAAAATTAAAAACAAAGTAATAACCCTAATTAAACTATCATTAATAACTCTAAAAGTGTTTATTTTTTATGTTTTATTTAAAAAATAATAATAACTCTAATCAGACTATTATGAACCAAAATGAAAATTCTACCTTTCTAGATCTACCCTAAATGAAAATTCAGTACTTCCGGGAAAGATACAACATTAATCTTCGTTATCCTTTATCATCATTAAGAATTAAATTCTTAACAACTGTTCACCACCGTTAAGCTTAAGAAACATAAAATGCGTAAATAATCGTTAAGTGAGGTGAATTATTATCATTGATTACATCTTTGACCTAAAGTACTAATGTGACCGGTCCTTGCTCTCTTCCCAAAGTACTAATGAAGACCTTGATCTGCAATATTTGAAAATTATCATTTCTTGACATGCTTAGTAACAGAGAGGAACACTTTCTTCTTTTGTTCTACAATCTTTGTTAGTTGTTAATGTTGTTCTAGTTTTTTCTACTTTTGTTCTACAATCTTTCGTTGTACTGGTTGCAGAAAGTTATGACCTGGTTTTTTCTTCTTGGACATTAAACTTAGTATAGGTGTGACCTGGTTTTACATCACTAAACGTCTGCATTGTTTTGGGTGTTTAAATTTCATTAAATAAGTGAAAAAAGGAAATTGGTTTGTACATAGTTCATTATACTGGTTGCGGAAAGTTGTGATAAACAAGATAATAGGAAGAAGATCAGAGCTCCAAAAGCAAGTGTGAAGATGAAGAGAAAGAAATTAGAAGAAGAAGATGAACAGTGCTCCAACATAACTTGAACCGGCTTGAGATATCAGTTTAATTAGATTAAATCTCTCTGATCCATGGTATCCAGTTTCACCTGAAGCTTTACTTTCCTACCACTATTTTGAATTAGTATACAGAGAGCAAACCGATGAACATCATTTAAAATTTCAACTTCCCGCTAACCTTTGCACCATCATCGACTACAGCAAACCGATGATCTTCCTCCACGACACTCCTAATAGGCCTATCTTTATATCACGATATGATTTAGGGTTCTAATTTTGTTTTGTGTTGCTTTACTAATAAGTTTTGTGTTTATCAAACCCTAATGTCTAATATTATGATATCGTTTAGCTCCATGTTTGAATTATGGTTTGTTAGGAAAAAGAGGATTGGTGAAACCACTTTTGGAAACCTTAGTCTAATTCACTTCTGCAAATTTTGGCTAAGTATAGAAGTACTGAAGAGAAGACAAGAAACTGCTGAAGAGAAGATATGACAAGTGCTGAAGAAGAAACTTCATCAGAAGTTCTGAAGTCCAAACCAGACAAGTTCACTTCAGAAGTACTGAAGACAAACTACTCATCAGTAGTTTGTCATTCATCAGCACTTAGCATTAGATATTTTCCACCGCCTTTTGTATCAGTAGTTTATTGTTTATTATTACTTTTAGCTGTAATTGTTTGTTTCAATGTTGCAACTTGTGCAACTTGTTTCTGATGTTTCTGTACTTGCTTTATTGGCAAGATACATGCATGTAAACGTCTATAAATAGGAGGCTTCAACCTTCTATTTTAGACATTGATTTTAAGAGAAAAATCCTTCAAACACTTTCACTGTTCTATTCCATTTCTGTATTTATTGTGAATCTGCCTAAGTATCTAATTCTCATTTACTGCTTAGATTCATAATAAATACTTGTCATTATTAGTTTCAATCATCAAGAGGGAGTAATAACTCCTCTTAAGTATAAAAAGTGTTGCTTTAACTTATACATTCCGCTGTGCTTACAATCTGATATACAAGAGCTTGCTAAACACTTAAGTGTCAAAGATAGCAAGTTCTTACTTAAACAAAGAGCAAACTGATCCAACAATTGGTATCAGAGCATTGGTTTATCTGATCACATATCAATCTAACAAATTGAGAATCAGACACAAAGCTCTTATTGATACTCAATAAAAGATCAAAAGTTCACTTTTTATCAACATCCATCACTTAAAAGAGTCATCTGACAAATCAATACTCTTTAAAATGGATCCACATAATACTGGTTCTGCGACAAAACCTGCTATGCTAGTAAGAAATGAATATAACATCTGGCAAAGAAGGATGACGCATACATTATCACAGACCAACACAGGTTGCTGGAAATCTGTGATATATGGACCACATAAACCAGTAAATATTAATCTTGAAACTAAAGTTGAGGTCCCTAAAGACCCAAAAGAATATACAGATGATGATTTCCTAAAACTTGAGCTAGATGCAAAAGCATTCTCTATGTTGGCAATGGCTCTCCCAAATGAGATATACTCTGGCCTTTTACATTGTGAAAGTGCCAAAGAACTCTGGGATTGTCTTAAAGAACAGTTTGGAGGAACTGAAGAGGTGATTGCCAACACCAGAGAGATTTTAGCTCAACAATATGAGACATTTGCTCACATTAGTGGGGAAACTTTACCTCAACAATTTGAAAGATTCTCCTCATTGATATCTGAGCTAAAGTTAAATGGTCAGACCTATACAACAATATCTATGCTACATAGATTTTTAAGGTCTTTACCAGACAAATGGGAAACATACTCCATTGTTTTAAGATCCCCACCAGATTTTGGCTCCCTCACTCTTACAAAACTCCATGGGAGATTACTTACTTTTGAGAGAGAAATTGATCAAAAGAAGAAATTACAATCATCTGGTAAAACTACTGATGACTACCTACCAGGTAGTACAACACTTTTGGGACAAGACTCACCAACTTGTTCCTATGGATCTTATGACAACATTGACATAACAACTGGGATCTCATCAGAAAGATCTTTCCCAGGTTATGACAATGATGACCAAAGTCAAACTGCTGATAATCTATGTTTTATCATGGATGATTTGAAAAACTTTAGCAGTGATGACTTAGAAGAAATGGACATTTTACACCAACTGGCCATGCTAAGCATTAAAACTAACAAGTTTTATAAAAGGTCAGGAAGGAAATTTCCAGGATTGACCAGTAATACAAAAATTGGTTTTGACAAATCTAAACTAAGATGTCACAAGTGTCAGAAGTTGGGACACTTTGCTAGAGAGTGTAGAAACTCTAGCTTTAACCAATCACAATCTGGAAATAACTTTAACCCCAATTATAATAGGAATAATGGAACTCAAGGGAGTGCTCATTTTGTACAGGCACAAGCTCCTCAACAGCAATACATGCCACAAGTACAATATGTTCAAATGCCTGCTCAACAGATGCAGAGCCAACAATCAATCCCTCCCTTTCCAGCTGCTCAACAACCTCCACAGCCTCAACAACCCTCTCAACAAAGTCTTTTCACCAATGGGTATGTTGACTGGAGCAGTCTTCCTTTTGACACCACAGAGTGCAATCCTGATGCAGACAACAAGTTGTTTGACATCAACTGGGGAGAACCAGACAATGGCAGAAAGAACTTTGCCTTAATGGCATTTGAAGGCTGTACTTCAAAATCTGCATTGTCACAGGTATCAAAAGAGTCTTTGTCAAAACTTTGCTCAAATTCTTGCAAAGAATCTTTTGCTCTCATAAGAGAGACAAATGTGCACTTACAAGGAAAAGCCAATGATTTAGAAAGAAAATACACTCAGATGAAATGTGATTTAGAGAGAAAACTTACTACTAAAACAAAAGAAGTCTCTAAATTAACTAACTCAGCTATTGAAACCCAAGCACAAATTAAAATGATGATAGAAGATCTTGGAAATGTCAGAAAAGAGCTTGCTGACACCAAGATCAGTTGTGAAAAATGGGTGGATTCTTGTAAGGGGTACCAGCTATTGCTAAACAAACAGAGTGCTTCTAATGTTAAGTTTGGCATAGAGTACCATCATGTTGAAACACTAACAGATTTCTCTCCCAAAACTACTGAAGATGGGAGAAAAATTGTTTCAAATGAAACTTCTGAAGGGAAAGACTGCACATCTTTCCATGAAAACTTTCTAAACAGAAATCCTGGTATTTTCAAAGAAAGTACTTCAGAAGTATTAACAAAATCTGACAACAAGCCATCAGTAGTTTCATCTACATCAGGAGTTGAGACCGTGAAAACTACTGATGAGCAAAATCTTTACACTAATGTCAGAAATTTGCCTTTAGATCAAAAACAAAAGGCAAAAGAGTGTGAAATTTGTGGTCTGTTCAACCACAAAACAGAGTTTTGTAGATACAGAAAAGGAATTCAGTTCAATCAAAAAATTAAACAACAGGTTGTGGGAAATCAAATCAGAAATGATTATGAAAGAATCTTTAATCCCAAGAAACAACAACCTAAAAACACCTTTTCTCAGAAAAAGATAAAATCTCAACTAAAATCTTTTTCTCAAAATTCTTTGTCAGTAGTTAGACCTGAATCATCAGCAGTTTCACAAACTGCTGAGATTCAAAATCTAATGAACTTGGTACAACTACTGATGACCAAGGTTGATGGTGGTCCTGAAAAGGATACCACCATGGCTCTAAATGAAAAATCCATTGCCAAAAAAACATGGATTTCTCAACCTGGTCAAAAACAAACTGTAACTGTTCTCAAGAGCAAACCCAAAGCCAAACAGGCTTGGGTTCCTAAATCTAACTAATTTGCTATTGTGTGCAGAGAGTTTTCAGGGGCTTAAACAGCATATGGTACGTTGATAGTGGAGGCTCTATGCACATGACTGGATGCAGATACCTGATAAACAATTTTATCAGCCAAAGAGAAGGATCTGTATCCTTTGGGAACAATGCTAAGGGATATGTGCTAGGACATGGCAATGTCTCCTCTGGCAAAATACAGTTTAACAAGGTCAATCTGGTTGAAAACCTTGAATACAACTTGCTAAGTGTGTCACAAATGTGTGATAAAGGATATTCTTCCTTTTTCACAAAGACAACATGCAAGATCATCTCACCAGAAGGCTAGAAGTTGATAGAGAAGATCATTGAAGATCATACTTTGCTGATTGCCAAAAGATGTGGCAATGTCTATGCAGTGGACATTGAGAAAGACAAGGTATTGAACAACACTGCCTGTTTCTTCTCAAGGGCATCAACTTCAGAAACTGATCTCTGGCACAGGAGACTTGGCCATGTGAACTTTAAAACCATAAATAAAGTCACAAAAATGGGCTTGGTCAGAGGTCTACCTTTGAAAGTATACCAGTGTCAAGAACACTGTGTATCCTGTTTAAAGGGAAAACAGCATAAGTCCTCCTATAAGTCTATTGAAGAATCAAAAACAACTGCATGTCTTCAACTACTCCATATGGACTTATTTGGACCTGTCAAGATTATGAGCCTTGGTAAGAAGAAGTACTGCTTAGTCATCATTGATGACTACTCAAGATTCACATGGGTATTCTTCTTATTCTCCAAGGATGAGGCTGCTGAAATCATCAAGTTCTTCATTCTACAAGTGGAGAAACAATACTCTCTACCTGTCAAAACCATTAGAAGTGATAATGGGACAGAGTTCAGGAACAAAACTCTGGATGAATTCTGTTTGTCTAAAGGGATTATTAGACAATACAGTCTTCCCAGAACTCCTGAACAAAATGGTGTAGTAGAAAGGAAGAACAGAACCTTAATAGAGGGAGCAAGAACAATGTTAGTTGATTCTGGGCTACCCTTGTACTTTTGGGCAGAAGCAGTTAACACATCATGTTATGTTCAGAATAGAGTTCTTGTGGTCAAGAGACATTCCAAGACTGCCTATGAAGTTCTTCATGGCATGAAGCCCCTTATCTACTTTTTCAGGGCTTTTGGGTGTCAATGTTTCATCTTGAACATCAAGGATTCTATTTCAAAGTTTGCTGCCAAAGTTGACTCAGGTTACTTTCTTGGTTACTCTTCAAATAGAAAAGCCTACAAGGTTTTTAATTCTCACACCAGGATAGTAGAAGAAACATTGAATGTCAAGTTCAATGAGTCAAAACACACTCTTATTCCAGCACATCCTGCTGAACTTTTTGACCTTGACAACTTCCATTTTGGACCTGAGAAGGCTGTTACTTCATCAAAACCTACTTATTATGGTGACAAAAGGTTTGATGATGAGGATCCCACACCATGGACTCCTCAAACAGTTATCAAGTCAACTTCAAAATCATCAGAAGTTCCACAAACTTCTGATCAAACAAGTACTGAGGAACAAACTCAAACTTTTGGTTCAGTAGATCCAACTACTGAAGATCAAGGAACATCTGAACCAGATATTATAGACCTCAGTAGTTTGTTTGAAGAACATGAGCCACCTACACCTGTCAGTGATTTACAACAACTGATTGAACACAGAGATCATCCACTTGATCAAATCATGGGTGATATAGCTTCAGGTGTTCTTACCAGAAACCAGCTCTCCAACTTTTGCCTATTTTCAGCCTTTATCTCACAGTTGGAACCAAAGAAGTACCAGGAAGCCCTCAAAGACAATAATTGGGTGCAAGCTATGCAAGATGAACTGCTTCAGTTCAACAAGCAACAGGTCTGGGAAATCTGTCCCTTACCTCCAAACAAGCAACCAATTGGCACAAGATGGGTTTTTAGGAACAAACAAGATGAAGCTGGTATGATAATCAAGAACAAGGCACGACTGGTAGTTCAAGGGTACTCTCAAGAAGAGGGAATTGACTATGATGAAACCTTTGCTCCAGTTGCAAGGCTTGAGGCCATCAGGTTATTTCTGGCCTATGCCATTTCCAACAAAATTAAAGTTTATCAAATGGATGTAAAAAGTGCATTTTTGTATGGAAAGATAAAAGAGGAGGTGTATGTCTGTCAGCCACCTGGGTTTGAGGATCCTTCTCATCCTGAGTGGGTGTACAGACTGGACAAAGCTCTTTATGGGCTCAAACAGGCTCCAAGAGCCTGGTATGATACACTCTCCACCTTTTTACTCAAAAATAACTTTACAAGAGGTGCCATTGATAAAACTCTTTTCATTAAACATGTTGGAAATCATGTCCTACTTGTTCAAATTTATGTTGATGATATCATTTTTGGTTCAACAAACACAAAACTGTGTGATGATTTTAAGAAACTCATGCAATCAAAATTTGAGATGAGTACCATGGGAGAACTGCAGTACTTTCTGGGACTGCAGATCAAGCAACAAACAAATGGAACTTTTATACATCAATCAAAATATGTTAAAGAATTATTAAACAAGTTTTCTTTAAAAGACTGTAAATCATGTTCCACTCCCATGACACCAATCACACAAGTTGAACCTGATGATCAAGGAAAACAGGTTGATCAAACCATATACAGATGCATGATAGGATCCCTTTTATATCTAACTGCTTCTAGACCAGATATTATGTTTTCAACATGTGTCTGTGCTAGATATCAATCAGCACCAAGGGAATCACACCTTATAGCAGTCAAAAGAATTTTCAGATATCTGAAAGGAACTCCAACACTTGGAATTTGGTATCCTGCTTCAAGCAATACCAAGTTAACAGCTTTTTCAGATAGTGACTATGCAGGGTGTAAGATGACAAGAAAGTCAACATCTGGTGGTTGTCAATTCTTGGGTAACTGTCTAGTGTCATGGCAATCAAAGAAGCAAACATCTGTTGCAACTTCAACTGCTGAAGCTGAATACATTGCAGCTGCAAGTTGTACATCACAGATACAATGGCTCCAATATCAACTTCTTGATTATGGAATCAAAGAAACCAAGACACCTTTGTTTATAGACAGCAAATCTGCCATCAGCATCATTCAAAATCCGGTACAGTTCTCAAAAACTAAACATATTGAGATCAGGTACCATTTCATAAGAGATTGCTATGAAAAAGGCAAGATTGAGGTGAAGCATGTAGCAACAGCTAATCAAATAGCTAACATCTTCACAAAACCCCTTGACACATCAACATTTCAGAAGTTAGTATCCATGCTTGGGATGCTAAATTTGTAAGTGTTTATTTTATTGTTCTGCACATATTTTTCATTTTCCACTTACAAAAAAGACAAAAAGTCTGAAACAAAACTTCTGAAAAGAGAGAAACTATTGATGAACAAAACATCAGTATGGGGATAATTTCTGAAAAGTGAATAACTTCTGATAAAATAATCTTCAGAAGTTATGAATAAAAGTATTTATAAAACATTTCTCATCAGCTGTTAAAACTACTGAAGAGGAAATGGGAACTACTGATGAAAATAATCCTTCATCAGCAGTTTAGTCAAAAAGGGCAAATCTGACTTTTCCCATCATCAGAGGTTTGACCTAGTCGGTTTAAAACTTCTGATAAAGAGATTTTTAACCGAGGCGGTTTAAAAACTTCTAATAAAGAAGATCCAAGCGGTTAAAAACTTCTGATAAATACCTTTTTCAACACTTATCCTTTCAAACTCAAAAATTCCCTCCTTCTCTCTCAAAAACTCTCTTAAAAACCTAAACCTGCAAATCAACTGTTCGATCAACAAAAACCCAAACCACATGGCTTTAGTTCTCAAACAGGCACACAATCAAAGGGCCTTTCTTGAAAAACAAGAAGGTTGGTCCCAATATGATGAGATCATTGATCTTGTCGTAAAATCCCAATATTTTACTGCTCTCACAATCGACCCACCAATTCATACTGAAACTCTAAATGAGTTCTGGGCTAATGCTGAGACGGTGACGGCTGATGGTGAAATGATCTCCCTCAACTCAAGAATAAAAGGGAAACCACTGACCATCACACCGGCCACACTGGCAACAAGACTGGGCCTGAATGATGTAGCTGCCCCTGATCATGTTGCTAATTCTGACATTCACTTAACCATGACAGAGTGTGGTTATCAAGGTACTCTCTCCCATGCTACTATCTTCAAAAAATATTTTGAACCAAAATACAAGCTTTTGTTTCATTATATTATTATGTGTTTGAGTCCAAAGACATGGTCTTATGACCAGATGCCCTCTACTTTTCAACCAATATTTCATTCCATAGTGAATGAAACCAAATTCAGGGCATCAAAATTATTTTTCAATGAGTTGGTGTTACATCATAATAATACCAAGAAAAAGTTTTTGTTATACCCAAGGTTCATTATGCAATGCATAATAGGGGAACTGGGTAATGAGGTGCTTGTGGGAAAAGTTTCAACTTTAAATCCATTAACCTCACAAGCATACTCTAGGCATAACAAACCGGCTACCTGGCCAGAAGATGATCAGGGAGAACAACAAAAAGTCCCCCTGAAACCCACATCTTCCAAACTCACACCTTCAAAAGCCAAAAAGCCCAAGCCAACAAAGACAATAACCCACCAACCCAAAAGAAAAGCTGTTCAGGAGGTTGAGATGCCTGAACATGCTCATGAGCAATCTGCTCTTCAAATAGGTGAGACTGAAACACCCTCTCAGTCTCATCCATCTCAAACCCCACCAAGAGCACCCATAAAAATCTTATTCAAAAGAAAAAGACTTAGAAAAACTGTTGTAACTGACACTTCTTTTGAAACTGCTGACCAACCTATTCAACCTATTGCCCAAACTTCTGAACCAACCCCTCAAATTTCTGAACCAGAGGCAATAGAGATTGCCAAACTTCTCTCTGGGCTAAAAGAGATAGTCCCACCTGATAATGTCAGTCCCCTACAACCACAACAAACAGGGGACATAACCACAGAATCAGACATGGATGTGGACATCACTAGCCCTAACCCAAGAGATGAGGGTGGACCAGAGTCTTTAAGCCCAATCTTAGAGACTCTAGGGGCATCTGAGGCTGCTACTACTCAGTTACCACCCAGTGGTGGATCTGAGGATAGAAGTAAAACAGCTAAGACCTCAGATGTGGCAACTACTGATGAAGGCTTAATGCCTGAGGTAGGAAATCCTCAGAACCAAGAACAAGAGGTTCATGAGAGAACTGAGTTGGGCTCAGCTCATGATTTAACTGAGACAGTTCTCTTTGAGGACAACATCAGGGATTCAGATGATTCCATTAATTTGGATGATGATTCAACAACCAATACTACTGAATTGACGGCACTTTATGAAGGTCCTGCTTCAGGGGTATCCAAGCTCAAGAAGCCAGTCACCCCTGAACAGGTTAAAGTCCACTCAATCCCTAAAACCCCTAGAGTGGCATCCTCTGTACAACATGAGGATCTCCCAAAAACACACCCTTCACATCAAATGCCTACCCAATTCCCTGGGCCGTCAAGCATAGACATGAACCAACTATGCAGCCCAGGTGGTGACCTTTATCATATGATGAATGCCCTCATCAAGAATCACCTCCAAACCTATACAGCTAACTTGGAGCTGTCCATCAAGAACCAATTTGGGGTGATTCAGACGAAAATGAATGATCTGCAGACCAAGATTGACTTCAACAGCAAACAAATTGCCAATCTGACAGATCAGATCAAACCTCTGAAGACTATTGATGAATCCAAAAAGAGGGAGAAGATGAAGGAACCAATGGATACAGTTGAAGCCAGAAGAAAGGCAAGACTTGCTATCCTAGAGAGAGATCAGAAAAACCAGGCCAGAAAAGAAGCAATGGCCAAACAGTTTGGTGTCTCAGTGGAAGATATTGAAGCCACAGAAAAGCAAGATGAGACCCAAACCTCTGAAAAATCCCTAAGGCATAATAAAGAAACCTCTGATGGTCAAAGTCCTGATGACTCAGAAGATACTGAAGACAATCCTTCAGTAGTTGACAAACCATCAGCAGTTGTCAACCCATCAGAGGTTAACACTTCCAAATCTCAACAAACTAAACCTTCCAGATCCACTGAACAAATCAAACCAACTTCTGCTCCTCCAAGGCCTACAACAACCACTACTATGACTGTCCTAACCCCTGCTCCAATCTCTCAATCTACTGAACTTCTTGAGCAGAGGTTAAAGGCAGTTCAACAAAAAGCCAAGGAAGACCAGATTTGGAAAAATCTGGAACAAAGGGATGACTTAGAGTTTGAAGAGAAGCTCCAGGCTTATCAAGCTGAACTGGAAAGACAGGCTGAAATTGATCATGTTGCTGAAGAAGACAAAAGACAACAACTGGTGTCTTACATCACAAAGAACAGCAAGACTAAAGCCTACACACTCAAGGGACTCTCTATGCAAGAGCTGACAAGAAGGGCACAACTAATTGCAGACAAACTGGCCACAAGTAAAGAAGGAAAGGCCAAGAGAGCTTAGATGATAGATGAATTAGTAGCAGATGGCTATGGTTCAAAAGCCTCAGTATCCAGATGGAAAGAAGAAAGACTGGTGGATACTTATCGAAAATATAAGGCTGCCAAAGCTGCAAATCCAGAGAAGTTTCAAACTACTGATCCTTCAAGATCAGTAGTTAGAACTTCTGGTGTTTTAACAAGAAGGCCTGCTACTCAAAGGAAGAAATCAGAGGACAATGTCAAAACTGATTTCAAAATGGTACTACTTGAAGGAAGCTCAATAGTTCACTCAGATTTTGACATTGAGGAGAAACCTCTGATAACACAATTCAGGGATCCTTCCACCTTTGCCTACCAAATTCAAAAGACTATCAAAGACAAGATGCATACCAAGGTAGTGACTGAACACCATCTCCCAACTATTCAGATGCCTGATATGCAACAACAACAACAACAACAACAATAAGGAAGAGACTCCCACCTGAGGCTTACTGAAATAGAAAGCATCCAACACTCAGGATCATCAACCCAAGGGACAAGTCTGGTTCCCTATACCTCTGACTTTAACAAGTCAAAGGTACATATCATCAGATGGTCACTTACTGCTAACAACTCAGTATTATTGACAAGAAGAGACCTTTCAAGCAGGGCTTACAAGAAGATCAGTGATCTAAAGAAACTGTTGTAACATCGCAAAAAAAAAAAAAAATTTTTTCTTTCAAATTTTAATATTATTTCTATCATTCACAATGTGCCTAAGTTTTATTTTCACGACCACACAACTTATATATATATATATATATATATATATATATATATACATATATATATATAGATTTATAATAATAATAATAATAATAATAATAATAACAATAAAAATTATAATGATTATTACATATACTAGATTAAGAACAATTTGGTTTTTGTGATTCTGTCTTACCCAAACACCAGCCCAAACAGAAGTCCTGAGCCCAATTGCCTGAATCCGGCCCATTAACCAAGCCCACACCCCTTCCCTCAAACCTGTTATACAAAAATAAATAAAATGGTTTCCCCGGGTTTCGAACCGGGACCAACACACACACACACAGCGTCTATCACCACCCGGGCTATGCCCTTTACTTGGTATTAAGCCAACTTTAATTTTATTTATACACATTTTCATTTTTTTTTCCTTCTTCCCTGGGTCACGAACAACAGCAGCAGCATACCTTTTTATTTTTTTTTTCTCTTTCTTTGATTCAGCAATCACACACAAATCACAATTTGACTTATGATCGTAATTATCGGCCTAAATTGGCTTACCAAAACGTTAATTATCAATTGATTAATAATCAATTAGTCATTAAACGCGTATGGACTTCAATGTGGGTCAACCTTACCAATTATTCAACCCAGATCTTTACACTATAAATTGGACATCCTCGAGCCTTAACAACTCGTTCACTCATCTCTCTTAACCCCCAATTCTTCTGAAAACACCTCTGTTATTACGATTTTGAAAGCCGTTGACTTATATCTTTGACCCGGCAATTATCCACGAAACAAACACTGTGAGTTCTATTTTTTTGTGGGTTTTATTAGTCGGTGATCACACAGCATAAACCCTAACATTAATCGGGTTCAAAGTATGTGATTTGCCCAATTGAAAATCTAGGGTTCGTCATTTGAAATTTGGGGATAAACTTGATTCGCGTAGTGTATTTATTAAATCTTTAACAGAAAACATCACAACCACTGGCCTAGGCCAAGTGGTTGTGACCTGGGTTTGACACAGAAGGGAACCGGGTTCGAGTCCCGGCTACTACCCCCATTTTTGCTTCTTTGTAACAACCATTTCTATATATATATATATATTATATTTAAATCTTGTAAATTCCTTTTTAAATATCAAAATCATTTTATAAATTCTAAAAAAATTATATATATCAAATCTGATGTAAAAGTTTAACTTTCAATTTTTAGTTTGCTGAAATTTATTTATTTATTATTTATAATAATTAAATCAAGTTTATTCCATTTTATTTATAAAAATCTATAAAAATATCAAAACGATCTTATTAATTTCCACAAAAATTATCCTGAGTTTTTATAACATTAATCTTTTCAGAAATGATTTTTATTTATGAAAAATCATTTATTTAATATTTTTAATCAATTTTTGTTAGATTTAATCATAATTAAATCATAATAAATCCAATTTTCATCATTTTTGCACCAAAATTTTATACAAATTATTTTTAATCATTTAGAACAGAAATATGATTTTTAAAATAGGAATTCTTTAATTTAGTATTTTTGAATATTAAAGTTAAAATTTGACAATTTGTAATAAATAGATTTAATAATCTATTTTAAAGAAAATAATTTTTACAAAAATTATTTTTATACTTTAAACACATTCTTGTGACCATCCTAGATTTAACATTTATAAAAAGATTTTTAGTTATTTATTTACTAAATTTCTCTCAATTGGCGAATATTTTTAATATTAATCAAACGAGCAATTGTCCCCAATTCGAAGCCCTAGAACATATACATTTGTATGCTAGATAGACTTAGTCTTATTTGTTACCTTATTATAGGGTGATACTTGATACATTTGGTCAACACATTTCTCAACAGATATAACATTTTACCAAGGTGAGTTTTACATAGCCCCTTTTCTATTTATCACCGTTTTTGGGGTGAAACATGTTACAACATTATTTATGCAATTCAATCATCAATGTGTCTATGTGCTTTCTATGTTGCATTATGTCTTGAGCATGATTAGAGTAAGCACCATTCTAGCATAATCATTAACATTGATCAGCCGGCGGTAAACATTGATAGATCTATTGGACTGACAATCCCACCCGGATACGTGCCTCCTACAAAGGTTACGTGGGTGTTTGTTATCGCATAACATATTCAATTGGACCATGAGCGTATGGTATGTATCACATTATAACAGTCACAAGGGTTGATTATGCACTCGATTTATTTCTAGTATGTTCTCACATATGGGCTAGATTGACATGACACATGAATTGCACATCATTTTACTCAATTATCAAAAACCTATGTAATTCTCACCAACTTTTGTTGACCCAAAACATTTTCAACTTAACATGTTTCAGGTTCTATTTGCTTGAAGATTTGAATTGATGCTTGAAGATATGTGTATAGTTTATTCAATTTGATGTACAAATTCTAGAATAATTGTATGTAATTCAATTAAATCATTTAATGAAATTTATTATTTACCATGAGCTACTGAACAATCATTCAATACGTGACATCCCGATGTTTCCGCC
Organism: Ambrosia trifida; assembly: GCA_028751855.1. Classification (NCBI taxonomy): domain Eukaryota; kingdom Viridiplantae; phylum Streptophyta; class Magnoliopsida; order Asterales; family Asteraceae; genus Ambrosia; species Ambrosia trifida. Next base: position 115,566,854 of record CM054128.1, read on the forward strand.
ATCGGTTGGGGTGTTACAACTGTCAACACAAGACCTGCTCACAATTCAACATCTGGAACCACAGAAAGGATCTCTATCTGATGGACAGTTAAACCAGCTAAAGAACACCATGTATAAAGAAATATGGAAGATTGTTCAAAGCAGAAGAAGATCATAAGGAATTAGTAAGGTTTTGGGTTCATCAATCCAGGGGGAGATTGTTAGGACAAAGAGGATTGGTGAAACCACTTTTGGAAACCTTAGTCTAATTCACTTCTGCAAATTTTGGCTAAGTATAGAAGTACTAAAGAGAAGACAAGAAACTGCTGAAGAGAAGATATGACAAGTGCTGAAGAAGAAACTTCATCAGAAGTTCTGAAGTCAAAACCAGACAAGTTCACTTCAGAAGTACTGAAGACAAACTACTCATCAGTAGTTTGTCATTCATCGGCACTTAGCATTAGATATTTTCCACCGCCTTTTGTATCAGTAATTTATTGTTTATTATTACTTTTAGGTGTAATTGTTTGTTTCAATGTTGCAACTTGTGCAACTTGTTTCTGATGTTTCTGTACTTGCTTTATTGGCAAGATACATGCATGTAAACGTCTATAAATAGGAGGCTTCAACCTTCTATTTTAGACATTGATTTTAAGAGAAAAATCCTTCAAACACTTTCACTGTTCTATTCCATTTCTGTGTTTATTGTGAATCTGCCTAAGTATCTAATTCTCATTTACTGCTTAAATTCATAATAAATACTTGTCATTATTAGTTTCAATCATCAAGAGGGAGTAATAACTCCTCTTAAGTATAAAAAGTGTTGCTTTAACTTATACATTCCGCTGTGCTTACAATCTGATATACAAGAGCTTGCTAAACACTTAAGTGTCAAAGATAGCAAGTTCTTACTTAAACAAAGAGCAAACTGATCCAACATGGTTCTCGTTGTCGCTACGGTTAGTGGATATCATGGATCAGAGAGATTTAAGCTAATCAAACTCATATCTCAAGCCGTGCAAGTTATGTTGGAGCAATGATTGTGATGAATGTTGTATCTGTTTTGAGGGTGTGATGATGGTGATGATTTGATAGACAATGGTGTGAATAGTCTCTTTACAATTGTTGCTACAACAAGGAAAATGACCGGGATTAGGTTGCGAGATGTTTAGGTTAAAGGGTTATTAGTGTATTATGTAACATCGCAAAATTTTTCCCAAATTCTAAACGTACTTTATATATATATATACATTTTTATTTTATCGTTCATTATATAACGTGCCTAAGTTTTTCCTACCACAACTTATATATATATATATATATATATATATATATATATATATATATATATATATATATATATATATATATATATATGCATATATAATAATAATAATAATAATAATCCAGATTTTTTTGTAGTAAAAAAAAAATAGTGTTAGAACAAGCCCACTCTTTTCCATTGTTTCTTTTAGAAATTTGGAAGCCCAAATATCTTCCTTTTGAAAGTTGCAGCCCACAAAATTTGGCCCACCTCAGTTAACCAGCCCAAGCCCCTCACCCTCCCCTTCCTTGCCCTGTTAAAAAAAAAACAAAAGTTGGCCTCAGCCGGGTTTCGAACCGGAGGCAACCATGAATAACACCCAAGGACCAACCAACTAAGCTATGCTGATCTTTTGGTTTATATCTAACTCGTAAATTATAAATAACCTTTTTAAAACTCTGTTACTGATCGCTGCTAACTGCAGACGCGCGAACAGCCTGCAAGATCAGTTTTGATCTTAGATTTATACCCGATTTATGGAAACAATTGACTAATTGTTTCGTAAACAGGTAAATGACGAGCAATCACGCGTTTTACCGGTCAAACATACTCGATTTAAACCCATACGCGTTTGACAATTAATCTAGGTCAACTTACCAATTAAATCATACCTTGATCCACACTATAAATTGATCTACTGAGAACGATCACAACTCGCTCATAATCATTTCTCCACCTCCAATTCTCCACAATAACCACTCTGTTCTTATTCTTGATCGTTGTTTGACTTTTTAACTAGACCATTCAATCGAACACGATACTACGCTGTAAGTCCAATTTGTTTTGTGGGTTTTATTCATCGGCCATCACACATCAATAGCCCTATGGTTAATCAGGCTATTGATGTGTGATTTGCCCAATTGCAGATTCTAGGGTTCATACGTATTAATTGGGGATAAACCTGGATTTCGCGTGTATATTTATTTATTTTTAAACAAGAAATATCACAACCACCGGCCTAGGCCAAGTGGTTGTGACCTGGGTTTGATTCAGAGAGGAACCGGGTTCGAGTCCCAGCATGGACACCCCTTTTTCCATTTATTTTACATTTTACAACAAACCATTTTATATATATATTATACATTAAATCTTGTAAATTCATTTTTAAATATTAAAACCTTTTTATAAATTCTAAAAAAAAATTATATTTATCAAATCTGATGTAAAAGATTTATTTACAATTTTTAGTTTTCAAAAATTTATTTATTTATTATATATAATAAATAAATCAAGTTTATTCCATTTTATTTATAAAATTATATAAAAATATCAAAACGATCTTATTAATTTCCACAAAAATTATCCTAAGTTTTTATAACATTAAGCTTTTCAAAAATGATTTTTATTTCAGGAAAATCATTTATTTAACATTTTTAATCAATTTTTGTTAGTTTTAATCATAATTAAATCATAATAAATTCAATTTTTGTTAATTTTGCACCAAAATTTTATACAAATTATTTTTAATCATTTAGAACAGAAATATGATTTTTAAAATAAGAATTCTTTAATTTTAGTATTTTTGAATATTAAAGTTAAATATTGACTATTTATAAATAAATAGATTTAAAAATCTATTTTAAATGAAATAATTTTATAAAAATTATTTTTATACTTTAAACACATTCTTGTGACCATCCTAGATTTAACATTTATAAAAAGATTTTTAGTTATTTATTTACTAAATTTCTCTCAATTGGCAAATATTTTTAATATTAATCAAACGAGCATTTATCCCCAATTCGAAGCCCTAGAACTTATACATTTGTAGACCTGATAGACTTAGACATATTTATTACCTCATTTTAGGGTGATACTTGATACATTTGGTCAACACATTTCTCAACAGATATAACATTTTACCAAGGTGAGTTTTACATAGCCCCTTTTCTATTTATCACCATTTTTGGGGTGAAACATGTTTATAACATCATCATTGCAATTCAATCATCAATGTGTCTATGTGTTTTCTATGTTGCATTATGTCTTGAGCATGATTAGAGTAAGCACCATTCTAGCATAATCATTAACATTGATCAGCCGGCGGTATACATTGATAGATCTATTGGACTGACAATCCCACCCGGATACGTGCCTCCTACAAAGGTTACGTGGGTGTTTGTTATCGTATAACATATTGGACCATGAGCGTATGGTATGTATCATTTTATAACAGTCATCAGGGTTGATTATGCACTCGATTTATTTCTAGTATGTTCTCACATATGGACTAGATTGACATGACACATGAATTGCACATCATTTTTATTCAATTATCAAAAACCTATGTAATTCTTACCAACTTTTGTTGACCCAAAACATTTTCAACTTAACATGTTTCAGGTTCTATTTGCTTGAAGATTTGTATTGATGCTTGAAGATATGTGTATAGTTTTATTCAATTTAAAGTACAAATCCTAGAACATTTGTATGTAAGTTATTTAAATCATTTATGAAACTTATTATTCACCATGAGCTACTGAACAATCATCAATACGTGACATCCCGATGTTTCCGCCATCGGTTGGGGTGTTACATATTAGGTTCAAGTTATGGTTTAGGGGATCCTCTAGCTCCTGGAATGGACCTGCACAAGGTAGCAAACACCGTTAGCCTTAACGCAGGAGGGGGTCTCCTGCGTTTGGACTCCGGGTGAGAATAAGTATGTATTCTTTTGGAGTTAATAATGTAGAGAGAGTGAGAGTAAGGGAAGAAGTGAGAAGTGTGTGTAATGCAAACCCAAGGGTCTCCTTATATAGGCAACAGAAATCTGCCCAGGAGCTCCCTTAGGGTAGCATCCTTACTATACCTGGCCATGGTTTACTCTCTTTCAGCTGCCTGCAGTGAGACTTTACCCTTTTGGTGCATATTCAGCTTTTTCTATTTTCTAGGTGGACATGGAGCTGTGTGATGTTTTGTTTTATGCCAATAGTCAAAAGCTGAAGCACCTTTTTACATTTCCAACATTTTCTATTGTTCACTTTCTGCTGCACAGCTGCCATAGGGCAGCCGTGCTGCCTTATGTTAGCGTTTCAGCTCCAGGAAGTTCTACAAACCTTAATACCTTTTTTACTTTGCTTTATTTTCTTGACAAGGGTTTTAGACGTGGTCGTTTTAGGACCCACGTCATCAGCCCCCCAGTCATAAGCATTTGTAAAGAAGTTATAAGTGCTTGTGACTTGTAAAATGTGTCGTTCCTCGGTAGCAGCGTTGGTGTAACGGACCTGTGTGCCGAGGAGTTTAACGGACCCCAAGCTCCCTTATGGGAGCAGTAAAAATTGTGTTATGTTTTTGCTAATATTTTATTCTAACTCTTGTCCCTTCATTTAATTTTGTAATTAAATGCTGCTTTTCATCATTACTTTTCAGGCGGCAGACCAATGTCCCATCAGCTGCTGCTTCGGCTGCTGATTTGATGGGCTATGCATGCTGACGTCATCCTATAGGGAGATGGATGATTTTTGCCTTGGTAACCGTTTGTAGGTTATTTAATTTCAAAATTTTTGGGGCTTTTAAAAGGGGAAAACCCCTTAATTCCACATTCCATTCCCTTTTTAGCAAAAACCACCTTCTCTTTCCCACGATTTCCACTCTCGCCGGCATCCTTATTTCTCCTATAAAATCGGTAAGTGCCTCCTTTCCTTGTGCACTCTTGTTTCTGTTCGTTATGGCTAAAAGTGACCTTCTTTCCCAATTTACCCGTTTATCTAAAGCTGATGCTGAACAGTTTTGTTCGGAAATCGGTGTACCGTTGTCTTTTGAACCCTCCGTTCCGAAGGGAAGACTCCGGTAACCTCTGTTCCTTCCGGTAAACTAGCCGTTTATACTCGTCAGTTTGATCAGGGTAATCTTCGATACCCTTTTTCTAGGTTTTTCTTAAATGTTTTGGAATACCACCAACTGGGTCTTGATCAATTGTGTCCGTCCGGTGTGGCCCGGATCATCCATTTTGAAGTAGTGTGTCGTTGTCTTGGCCATGAGCCTTCTTTGTCCATGTATCGTCGGTTCTTTAGGTTAGCCAAAAATGGAAACTGGTTTACCATTGAGAAAACTCAATGTGAACCAGCCCTGATTTCCAGTGTCATTGGCCTTGTGTCCACTTGGAAGGACAAATTTTTCTTTTTGAACTCTGATTTTCTTCCATTCACTGCTCCAAGGAGGTCTCCTGATACTCCTCTTAATGAAAAAGAGCCTGAGTCTGACACCCTTGATCAGGAGTTATTGGAGAAGCTTCGAACCTGTCCTACCCGTCTCCGTACTTTCCCTGAGGATTTTCTTGTTATGATGGGTCTTAGTGTTAACTGGGATGACCCGGAGACAGAACCTGTGATTTATCACGGTGGGGAGGGTATGTGTTGTTGAGGTTTATTTTCTTTTGCCTCCTTTTTGTCCCTTTGTTACGTCTAATTCTTTGTTTTTCTTTTTTGCAGAAATGAGCACTCTTGACTTCCTCGCCTTGGATGACATTGCCGATGTTAAGTTCAAAGTTCGGACCTCTGCTGAGGGGAAGAATGTGGTGATTAGGACTGAACATGTCCGTTTCCAGGGGGAATATACCAGCATTACCTCTTCTCCATCTACTGTTGCAGAGCCATCAGTGAAGAGATCCATTAGTCTTCGTCGCTCCAGTAAGCGACTTCAAGGTGTTTCCTCTGGGCCAGGGAGTGTTCCTGCCGTTCCTCTTGTTATTGAGGAGGAAGATGAAGATTCCTCACTGATTGCTTCTGCCATGGGAGGTATGCCTGCCACCGGGAAGGGTAAGTTGACTTTGTCTTCTCCTAAAAAAGATGATGTTGTGTTTAAAAAGCCTAAGGATGTGGTAGCCAAGAGTGGGGACCAGAAGTTGTTGCTGCCAGGAGGCGAAGGAGGGGAGAGTTCAAAATCGGTTGCTGGTGTTAGTGCTGATGCTCCTGCCCCACAGGGTCAAAGTGAGGAGGTTTTTGTTCCAAAGTGGGGTATTAAGAGTTCTGACTTGTTGAAGAGGCCTTCCGTCTGCAGAGACTTGATTGATCATTGTGTTCCTGATGCCGAAAGGGCTGCACATCGGGAGTGGACGGACAAAGACTTGATGAAAAAGATGTACTTCCATTTTGGTCAGTTCTTATCATTGTTTCCTGATGGTATGTCTAGGTGGGGTAGCTTGTTGGTTAGGAGTGAGCAGGTGGAGGGAGCTTATGAAAAGCATGAGGGGGAATTGCAAAAGGTGAAGGAGGAGTTGACTAAATATGTTGCTCGGGAAAAGGACTTGGTTCATGAGTTGGCGGTGGCCAGGACTCAGCTTGGTTTTGAGAAAGAGAAGTTTGATAAGATGTTTCGTGGTCTGAATGATGAGAAGATGAAGGTAGCTGAAGAAAGGGAGGGTCTTGCTAAGGCCAGGGAGGCTGTTAGGCAAGAACTGGCTGGTGTGGAGAAGGTTGGTGTGGTGTTGAGAGCTCAAGTGGATCGACTGACCGAGGAGAGGGATTGGCTGATCTCAAGGGGGGTTCCCCGTTTTGTTACTAACTTGCTTCATTCCCAGGAATTTAATGCTCCCTTGGCTGACATTTATGCCAAGGCTATTGCTTTCGGACGTCATGGGGGAATACAAGCTGGTTTCAAAGCAGCCACTGAGGGTCAGAAGATCGAGGAGCTTCCTGCCTTCAAGCCTTCTTCAGGTGATGAATTTGTGAGTGCAGTGAAGGCGATGGAGGTCTCCACCTATCCTTACATTGCTAACATTTCCAAGGCCTCCCATCAGCCGATCTCTTCCCTGCAAGGACTGGAGCCTGAAGGTTTGAAGAAAGAGGTTGCCGATGAAGTCTTTAATGCTTACGTGTCAAAGAGGCCCCTTCGGATCATGTTGGGGAGTGCTGATGGCGGGGAGGGTAGCTCGAAGCGTTTAAAACCTGCCGGTACGTCTGATATTTCTTGTTTGGAGCAGGTATTTGAAAACCCCTCCCCTATTCAAGCTTTGAAGGTTGACCCCGTCCCTCCTGCTGGTGAGGATGACCCGTTTGCAGGCCTTGACACCGAGGATCTCTATGAAGATGTCGGGAACCGAGTTCTATCCTTCACTGGTGAAGATGATGCTGTGGATGAAACTGAAGACTCCATCACTCCATGACTTTATTATGTTTTAATCTTTCTATGTTATGTTTTGGGAATCTGATGTACTGAAAAAACTCTTTTATGATTTGGGCCTATGGGCTTTTATGTTAGTGGAAGTGCTCCCCCTCTTAGGGGTGATGCTTTTGGTATCTTAATTTCTGGTTGTGTTGAATATTTGTGCTTGTCGTTTATAGTGTTTGCAATGTCTTTAACCTTTTGCCATGAGGTGGATGCTGCAGTCACCCATCCCAGGCTACTGAGCCAAGGAACCGATGCAATGCTTATCTTATCAGCTTTTTAACCTTTCTTATAGGTTATAAAATGTTCGTTTTAATCCCAGGTTTTTTAAGTTGAAGAACCGGGGCTATGTTAAGCCTAGGGGGTTACTTGTAACCTGTTATGAACATGTTCGAGCTGTCTTGGTGTGAGGAGCTCACCCTCTTTCATGGGTTTAGGTATTCCAACTAAAGGACTTGTCCCATGGAGTTGTGGATTGTATTAGGAACTCACCCTGTATACAGGGAGGTTATCACCTTCATTACCTGTTGAGCAGTTGTGGCCTAGGAGCTCATCCCCGTTTCATGGGTAGGTATAGCGCCGGATCCCATGGAGCCTGGTTAGGAGGGGCTCACCCTTTGATAAGATAAGTGACAAGTGAACTATGATTTTTTAAAAAGAAAGTTCATTCATTCATTAGCTGTTTCATGTGGATTACATCGTAGCATTACAACCGTTTAAACATAAAATCGTTTCAGATGCTTATCGCTCCAGTGCCTCGGGACCATGTTGCCGCTTGGGTCAGCTAGCTTGTAGGATCCCCCTTTGTGGGCCTCCTTGATGACGTAGGGACCCTCCCATCGGGGACCTAGCTTTCCTACGCTCTGCTGTTTGCTGGCCTCATTGCATCTTAACACGAGATCTCCTGGTTTGAAAACTTCCTTCCTAACCCTTGTATTATAGTAGGCTTCGAGCTTCTTCTTGTATCTAGCTTCTCTGATGGAGGCTTGATCTCTTGACTCTTCCAGGAGGTCCAGGTTGAGTAAGACCTCCTTTTCGTTGTGTTGTGCATCTCGTCTTGTGCTTCTTCCTGAGCTTACCCCAATTTCAGCTGGTATGACGGCCTCGCTTCCAAAGACTAGGCTGTAGGGTGTTTTCTGGTGACTTGTCTTCTCCAAGGTTCGGATAGCCCAGAGAACACTTGGGAGTTCGTCCACCCATTTCTTGCCGTACCTCCCCAGCCTTGCTTTTATGCCTTCCACAATGCTCCTGTTCATTCGTTCAACTTGTCCGTTGGACTGGGGGTAAGCTACAGATCTGAAAACCTGTTTGATGCCTAGTTCGATGCACCAGCTGCTGAACGGCTTGTTGGCAAATTGCTTCCCGTTGTTGGTTACGATCTCTCCTGGTAGGCCATATCTACAGATTATCTGTTCCCATACGAAATTCATCACATGTTTCCCTGAGATGGTGGCCAATGGCTTAACTTCCGGCCACTTAGTGAAGTAATCAACTGCCACTAGGAGGAACTTCAGTCTTCCCGGAGCTAGTGGGAAGGGTCCCACTATGTCCATCCCCCATTTGTAGAAGGGCCAAGCAGAAATGACGGGCACAAGATCATGTTTTGGGCTGGTTTTCACCGGCGTTTGCAGTTGACAGGCTTCACATCTTCTGATTGTCTCGAAGGCATCTTTATGCATGGTTGGCCAATAATACCCGAGGTTCATGAGCTTAGATACCATGGAACGGGGACCGGCATGCATTCCACATACCCCTTCGTGTACCTCCCTGATGAGGTAATCACTTTGATTGGGTCCAACACACCTGAGCAGGGGTGCCAAGTATCCTTTCTTGTAAAGCTTGCCTTCCTCGATCGTGTATTGCCTTGACTTGATGACCAGCCGCTTTGCTTCTTGCTCGTTATCCGGCAGCTTTCCTTCTTGAAGGTAGGACACTATTGGGGTCATCCATGTGGATTCCGTTTCGGTGACTATGTCTTGGACTTCTTTGTCATTGATGGAGGGTTCCTTAAGTACTTCGACCAGAACTTTCTTTGTTAAGTGAGCAAACGTTAGGGAGGCCAGCTTGCTTAGGGCATCTGCCTGCTTGTTCTTAGTTCTCGATACTTGCTCTAGTGTAAAGGTCTTGAACTGTTGAATCAGTTCTTTAACCTTATCCTTGTACTTAACCATCGAAGGTTCTTTAGCGGTGTACCCCCCATTCACTTGTTTGACTACCAGGTTCGAGTCAACAAACACCGTTAGTTCTTGAACGTTCATGCTTCTTGCTAATCTCAAGCCGGCCAGCAGGGCTTCATATTCAGCAACATTATTGGTGCAGGGGAAGTCCAGACGGAGGGCATAAGTGTATTCAGTTCCGTGGGGGTCTTTAATGACTAGACCAGCCCCGGAACCTTCTACACTTGAGGCTCCATCAGTGAAAAGGCACCACTTCCCCTGGAGGTTAGGCTGTTCTTCCTCGACCTCATTCATCTCCTCTTCTGTCTGTAGGATGGGTAGCTCGGTTAAAAAATCGGCGAATACCTGCCCTTTGTAAGCCCTTCTTGGCACATACTCTATCTTGTGTTCCCCAAGGCCGACAGCCCATTTTGCCATCCTCCCTGAATCTTCCGGCTTTTCGAGGATGGATCGTAGGGGTTGATCAGTGATTACCTTCATTGGGTGAGCTTGGAAATATCGCCTTAGCCTCTTGGCGGTATGTACTAGTGCCAACACAAGCTTCTCCATGGGAGCATAATTGATTTCAGCGTCTTTTAGGGCTCGGCTGACAAAGTAAACAGGTATCTGTTCTTTTCCCCTATCAACAAGGAGGACTGAGCTTACTGCTTCAGATCCTGCAGACAAATAAACTGTTATGACTTCCCCCTTTTTAGGAGCTGCCATTTCAGGCAGGGAAGCTATGTGTTTCTTGAGCTCCAGGAAGGCAGCCTCTGCCTCCTTGGTCCAACGGAAATCTTTCTTATCAATGCAATTTTTGAGTGTTTTAAAGAAAGGTAAGGATTTCTCCGCGGACTTAGGTAGGAAACGTTTTAAGGCAGCAATCTTACCATTGAGGCTCTGCACTTCCTTCTTTGTGGAGGGTGACTTCATTTCGAGGACAGCTTGGATCTTGCTTGGGTTTGCCTTAATGCTTTGTTTCCCAACTATATGGCCAAGGAATTTTCCTTCCTCAAACCCAAAGGAGCATTTTACAGGATTAAGCTTCATGTTTATGGCCCTGAGGTTGTCGAATGTTTCTCGGATGTCTTCGATCATTGCCTTCCCAGACTCGCTTTTAATGACCAAGTCGTCTACATAGGCTTCCATATTTCTCCCAATCTGTTTTGAGAAGGCCTGATCCACCAGCCTTTGATAGGTTGCCCCAGCATTCTTCAAGCCAAAGGGCATCTTTCGGTAGCAAAAGATCCCCTTATCAGTGTGGAAGGCAGTCTTCTCTTCATCTTCCTGCTTCATTTGGATCTGGTGGTACCCCTTATAGGCGTCCAGGAAGCACTTGTATTGGAAACCGGTGAGAGAGTCTACTTTCCAATCGATTTCGGGCAGCGGGTAGCAGTCTTTGGGGCAGGCCTTGTTTAGATCTTTGAAATCCACACACATCCTCCAGGAACCATCTTGTTTAGCTACCATGACTGGATTAGCCACCCACGAGTGGTACTGTACCTCCCTCAAAATACCTGCTTCTACTAGTTTTTCAACCTCTTGGCAGGCAGCCTGGCTTCGGACAGGTGCCAGGCTCCTTTTCTTCTGGACAACAGGCTTGTAAGAGGGAGCTATGTTGAGGGAATGTTCTGCCAACCTTCTGGGAACTCCGGTCATGTCCCCGGGACACCAAGCAAATACGTCTCTGCTGTCCTGCAAAAGATTAATTAGCTCAAACATAACCTCATCAGGGAGCAGGTTGTTTACTTTCACGGCCTGCTCCGGATAGGCAGGGTTGATGCTAACGTCCCAGACGGGATCACTGGTTGGTACTTTCATCTTCCTGGGAGCTTGCATTTCTTCCACGGAAGCTATTAGAAGAGCTTCCTCTGTTGGTTTTAGAGTTGCAATCCCATTGGGTGTTGGGAGCTTCATGAGACCATGTGTTGTCGAGACCACTGCTCCGAAGGTCGCTATGCCCATCCTCCCAATTAGGACGTTATAGCTGGAAGGGTACCTGATAACAAAGAAGGTCAACTCTTCTGTCCTTGACAGTGAAAAGATGACGATGTTATTTGAGAGGTACCTGATAACAGAGAAGGTCAGCTCTTCTGTCCTTGATAAGTCTCCGTCCCGGAAACAGACGCTAAGTGTGAGCTTCCCGAGGGGGTGTACTCGTTCCCCTGAAAAACCCACCAAGGAGGCGTCGGACGGTTTGAGCTTGGACTTGATCTCTGGACTCAGTGATTCAAAACACCTTTCGTACATGACCTCAGATGAGGCACCACAGTCCATGTATACCCTGTCTATAGGGAAGCCATCTAGTTCTGCTTCCACTATTACAGGGGTGATGATCAATTCGTCTGGTGCTGGAGGGAGGCAAATGTACTGCTTGTTCCAAGGCTCGGTTCGAGCTCTCTTGATCTGCTGAGGTCCCTCGTGCCTAACCATGTTGACCTCCTTGTCCTTCCTCCCCTCATCTTTCCTTCCCTTGATGTCCTTAATCAGGTGGGCCAACTCCCCGGACTTGACTGCCTCTTCTATCCTCTTCTTTAGTTGATAGCAGTCGTTTGTGTGATGTCCAGTGTCGTTGTGGAAAGCACAATGCTTGCTGGTATCTCTCTTGCTAGCTGGTTTAGATAGAGGTCGGGGAGGTCGGAACGTGTATTTGACTTCTTCGGTGGAGAGTATCTCTTGAGGGGTCTTTGTTAGGACGGTGAACACGTGCCTTTCTTTCTCTTGATGCCTCCCAGGTCTGGGAGATCGTCTCCTTTCTTCATTTCTTCTTGGTTCGAAAGGCCTTCCAGATCGCCTCTCGTTGTAGGGTTGGAAGTTAGCTCTTCGGGAGCTCGTGGAGCTGTCTCTCCAACTTCCACGATCCCGTTTTCGGTTATCCTGCCGAGTGAGAGCCTCCTCCCCCCGAAGGAAGGCCTCGGCCCTCTCGAAAGCTTCTTCCATGGTCTGAGGAACATCTTCATGGAATCTTCTCAATAGCTTTTTAGGGCGGATGGCCCCCATGAATCCCGAGACTCGAATCTTTTCGGTGGCTCCACTATATTGCAAACCTTCTCTCTTGTATCTTTCTATGAAGCTTCGGAGGTCCTCATGCTCCCCCTGCTGAATTTGGTACAGTATGGCAGCGTCTTTGGTGCACTTTCTTAAGGGATTAAAGTTGGAGGTGAAACTCCTTCGTAGGTCATCAAAGGATGAAATGCTGCGAGCAGGGAGACCACAAAACCACAAGCGGGCAGGACCTACCAACGTCTGCATAAACATGTGGCAACACTCGGCATTATTCCACTTTTCCACAGTGGCTGCTCCGGAAAAGACATTTAGATGGTCGTCAGGATCCTCGGTTCCGTCGTACGTCTTTACGTTGGCCGGCATTTTTATCTTGTTAGGAAAGTCAAAATGTGCTATATGCTCGGCGAAGCATTCTAGTGACTTGGGACGGTATGGCTCGGAGGGTATAGCCCCGGTTCGGGTGTCAACTGTGGAGGCTTGGATTTGAGGCTGGGGTATGCCTCCACCTTGACCCCCTTGGAGAGCCGTTGCCGGTATTTGGTTTAGAGGAAGAGGATACTGCCACGGGTATCCCCCGGGCCATGTGGGAAAACATGATGGCATATAAGGTGCGGGCTGAGGCTGGGAGTAATTGAGGTACATCGCTGCTAAAGATGCAGCCAGCCCTCCAACATAGCCTCCTGCTCCTGCCAAGGAGGCAGCCACGGCACTACTAGCTAAAGGTAGGGATCTTAGAGCTTCTGCAAAGGATAGGGGTGTTGAGGATGGCAGGGATACTTGAGTGGCTTCCATCACCTGTTCTGCTGTGTACTCTTGGACCCCGGGAGAGAATGCGGTTCTGCTGGGATCTTCCCCTGAAAGAAGACCTCCTTGACTGTTTAAGTAAGGGTGAGGGCTTGTTTCAATACGTTGGGTTGCAGGAGAGGTAGTGGTCCCCCACAACGGAGGTGAAGGAGAGAGGGTAACTGTAGGTTCTTCATCATAGGACAGCCTGACCTTTACACCTCTGGACCTTTCTTCCCGTACATAACCGTTTAAGAGGTCTCGGAGTTGCAAGAAGTTTCTTCGTACTCCCTCCGGGGTGATGTCCATCCGTTCAACGGGTAATAACACGTCATCTCTAAGAGATGCATAAGCAGCCCTCGAGGCTGGTGGAGTTTGATAGTTTAGCATATCTCCTAGAGACGGTTCGACGCATGGTCCGTCCGTTCCAGGTGTTCCGAGGCCAGCAGCGTCACCGGAGGTGTGGCTACTAGCCGGAGTTTCTTGAGGACCCCCGTCTTGGCGGTTATCTCCGCCGGTCATCACAAAAAGAGGTTACTTAGGAACAAATGGGACTGTAGGACTTTCAACAGCTTTGTTCAAAGTAGCGACAGCCCCACGGTGGGCGCCACTTGTTGCTACAACAAGGAAAATGACCGGGATTAGGTTGCGAGATGTTTAGGTTAAAGGGTTATTAGTGTATTAGGTTCAAGTTATGGTTTAGGGGATCCTCTAGCTCCTGGAATGGACCTGCACAAGGTAGCAAACACCGTTAGCCTTAACGCAGGAGGGGGTCTCCTGCGTTTGGACTCCGGCGTGAGAATAAGTATGTATTCTTTTGGAGTTAATAATGTAGAGATAGTGAGAGTAAGGGAAGAAGTGAGAAAAGTGTGTAATGCAAACCCAAGGGTCTCCTTATATAGGCAACAGAAATCTGCCCAGGAGCTCCCTTAGGGTAGCATCCTTACTATACCTGGCCATGGTTGACTCTCTTTCAGCTGCCTGCAGTGAGACTTTACCCTTTTGGTGCATATTCAGCTTTTTCTATTTTCTAGGTGGACATGGAGCTGTGTGATGTTTTGTTTTATGCCAATAGTCAAAAGCTGAAGCACCTTTTTACATTTCCAACATTTTCTACTGTTCACTTTCTGCTGCACAGCTGCCATAGGGCAGCCGTGCTGCCTTATGTTAGCGTTTCAGCTCCAGGAAGTTCTACAAACCTTAATACCTTTTTTACTTTGCTTTATTTTCTTGACAAGGGTTTTAGACGTGGTCGTTTTAGGACCCACGTCATCAACAATTAACGCAAGATCCCAAGGCAAATGAAGTTTAAAGGCCGAACACGATTATAATCAAACTATCAAGAATCGGAAATTAGTAAAATGATTTATGAAACTATCCAGAATCGGAAGTTAGTAAAATTTATTCAATCAATCTTTGACAAGATTTAATTTACTTCCAAAAAATAAATAAAATAATAATAATAAAATCAAATGCAGTATCAAACAATGAAAGCCCCAAAAACATATATTACACAGACTACAGATCCAAAGGTAAACGAAGTTTAAATGCTAAACACGATTATAATCAAACAAGGGCTCCTTTCTTGGTTTAAACTTCTTTTTTTTGAAAAGAGATAGCACAAGTCCTTCTTTAAGGTTCTTTTTAATTATTTAAAACAAAATATTTTGCATGTCTATTTGATATCATGAACTTCCGGAATCTGTTTTCCGTGTTTCGATACGTTTAATTGATCGGATGTGACTTCTGAAAATCACCAACGATCGATTAAACATTCTGAAACGCGTCAAACAGAGTCCGGAAGTTCAGCATATCGATTAGACATTCAAAAATTGTATTTTGAAAAAATATGGGTATCGACTGTATAGTCCGAGCACCACGTATAATGATTATTGAAAGTTGTACAAATTCGGATGTTTTTACCGAAAAACATAAACGAGCAATAAACGAACCGAAATGCCTCAAACGATATTTTTTTTTATTGGAAACAACTTAAAAGAATTAAAAATGAATTAAGAATATTTTTAATCAATAACAAATTAACCAATATTTAAACGAATTAAAACAAATTTATTTTTTTTTATAAAAAAATCCTAAAGCGCCTGGCTATGACCATAGCGAGGAGTTTCGGGTCAAATCAGGACTCTGAAGCGCCTCGCTTTGGCCATAGTATATATTATCTGTATTAGTTATATTATCTGTAATAAATAAACAAATTCAAGTATGTATTATCTGTATTAGTTATAGTATTTAATAAATTAATAATTAATAAAACAAGTTGACACTAAAATTAAATTAAATACTGATTACACAAACTTGCTTAGTGGCCTGTTATAACGTTGATTATAACGTTGTTGATTCTGTTCACATCAGACGGTGATGACTTATTGCTAACAGGGGTTTATAGGCTGGTTGTATAACATCCAAAGCACAAAAATGTGTTGGAATCAACGTATCAAAACCAAACTATTACTTATCCAACATTTAAAATTGTTCGGTAATTTATGTATACATCATCTATTTGTGATTTGTCTATTATATACACAAGACTTTTTACAATCTATGATTTGTCTATTATATACACAAGACTTTTTACAATCTAAATGACCGATTTAGCTCTAAGCCCGTTTCAAAGCCCAGCTCGAAACCGGTAGAGCCCAGTTTGTCCTCTCCTTTTTTTTCCATGTACTTTTAATATATGCTAGCTGAATTAGATGTGAGCAAACCGGTTTTTTTGCCGAACCGGTTTCGGTTCCAAACCGGTTCGCTACAGTACCGGTTCCTGGCTGAACCGGTTTCGGTTCCAAACCGGTTCGGTTTTGGACCGGTTTTGTCGATTCGTAAGACCGGTTTCGGTTCGGTTTCGGTTTCGGTTCTTTCGCGCACAATTTAAAAAAAATGCGATAAGAAAAAATATAAACATAAAAATTCGACTTTTATTATTTTTTTTCGGTTTTCGAAATAAGAAACTAGGAAAATGAAATACATAAAAACATAATTTAAAATACTACAATCAATTTTTTTTTTAAGCTTCGTCCGAACTACTTTGGCGCAATGGTACGATTCCGGTAAACCGTGAGGTGCCGACCAAACATCGGTGGTTAAGTTCACACCGGTTTGTAAGTTTGAAAAAAATACAATTAAATCTTTTCTTGCTTGTTTCCATAATTTCAAACAATAGCGTTTTAGAGTAAATCGACTTACGTGTTTATATCGAGGTTGGAGCGTGTCACGAATCAAGTTTGTCAACTCGGGATCGTCGAAGTGGTTGAAAGGTAAAGCTTTTTGAATAACAAAATTTGCCATTCGGTCTTGAACCTTGTTAAAGTCGTAAAGAAAAATCCCACCTTGAGTATCAATGGTCGTTTGCGAACTTTCGAGCGGATTTTCTTTAACAATCTTGCAATACTTAGCTTTATGATTTCGCAAGGTAGAGTTTGTGTTTGGTTGGAGAAAGATACCACACTTTCTACAACGCGCCTATTTTCTCCATTCGACAAAAGACACAAGTCGAAAAACCGGTTTCTTGTCCAAATAATTCGGCGTTTCGTGTCGTTTCAAGAATACTAACAATGGTGGGTTGGTTTGAGGAACCGGTCTGAGATGGGTTTGATGAAGCCATGGAATGTAGCAAAGAAGCAAAGTGAAAAAAAAAACGAGCGAATACTTTGCCTTTTTTCGGTTTTTGGGTTCGTTTTTTGCGTTTTTGAGTGTTGTGATCAACCCAAAACATCTAAACCTATTTATACTAACTTGGGGTGGCAAAATGGTGATTTTTGGTGAAAAAAACGGTCAAAAACGAGCCCAGCGGCTAGTTCCAACGGCTTTATTCGTTCGAACGGTCAAAACCGGTTCCAAACCGGTTTCTATGATCGGTTCCTGAACCGGTTCGTGTAAGAACCGGTTCGGTTTTTCTGGAAAATAGGAGGAATCGATGCTGAACCCTACGGTTTGTATATGAAACCGGACCGGTTTCTCTAGGAACCGGTTTTTATACGAACCGGTTCAGGCCGGTTTTACCGGTTCCGGTCCCGAAACCGGTTTTTTTGCTCACGTCTAAGCTGAATACCCCATTCATTACCGCATGAATTCGATCGTTATCATTTCAGTTTATTACCGTAGCGATATTGGTATTGACACTTAGTCTACCAACGTTAACGAAAGATAAAGGACAATAAATAAATTCATTATATTCCCAACTAGGTTATGTACCCGCGTGATACACGGGTTGAACAATTTACATTATATATATTATAAATATAATTAAGAAAAATTAGATTAATATTTTATTTAAAATAAAAAAAGTTGTCTTTACAACCGAAAAATATTAAATATTCATCAGTCCCTAAATGATTTATTGTAAAAAAACATTTTTATTCACATAAAACTTTTTTCAAACATTCCAAAATGTATCTTCCATACCGTGGCTATTACCTTATAAGACTGCAGATACAACAAAACAAAAAAAAATCAAAAAAGTAATAAAGCTAAATCTGTTTAGGCTAGGATATAAAAAGAATGAAATTAATTTAAAAGCATCTCCTCATCCGTTAAATCATCCCAATCGAGTATTGTTCATTTGGAATATTTATTAAAGATTACTTTTGTTAGTTCATAAACATTTTCAAACTATGTCTCATAATTTATTTCTAAATTTGTATTATATTAATTGATTTACAAAAAACATAGAATATATATTAAACTGAATTCCAGTAATTATACTAATAATTATAGTTGTAACAAATAAAAACTGAATAAGTAATAATTATTAAATAAAGAAACAAATTAAAATAAATGTATTGTTATAAATAATAAAATGGGAGGCTTTGTGATGGAGTTCTATATACTCCATGTGTTGTCTTTTATTACTATAGATAGAAATCGATTAATGTTGATTGATTTATTTTATTTATTTGTTTTGAACAACATGAAAGTCTCACAAAAAGCTTGACTAATTGCATTGTGTTATTCTTAATTTGTTTATTTGAGTTTTGAAGTTTAAGTATTAAAATTAATATGTATTTTTTGAGCATAGTTAAACTTCTAAAACAATGACCAAAATAAAAAAAAACTTAATAATCATTTGTCAAATATTGTAACAAAATTAATTTTAAACTTAGAATAACAGATCAAATATTGTAAAAAGAATCATGTGTTTTCTTTTATTAATGATTTCAGTTACAACTATGATTATTAATGTAATTAATAAAATTCAATTTAATAAATTTATAATATGTTTTTGCAAATCAATTATTATATTTAAATTTGAATTTATTGTATTAAATAATAAAATGAGAGAATTCATGAGGAGTGCCATGTGTCCCTCATATGTTTTTATTTTATTAATGATATATATAAGTTACAACTATGATTATTAATCAATTATTATAATTAAATTTGAATTTATTGTATTAATTAAATAATAAAATGAGAGAATTTATGAGGGAGTGTCATGTGTCCCTCATGTGTTTTCTTTTATTATATAGTGTAGATGTAGATGTAGATGTAGAAGTGTAGATGTAGATGTAGATGTAGATAAGTTACAACTATGATTATTAATCAATTATTATAATTAAATTTGATATTATTGTATTAATTAAATAATAAAATGAGAGAATTCATGAGGGATTGCCATGTGTCCCTCATGTGTTTTCTTTTATTAATAATAGGTTATGTACCCGTGTGATATACGGGTTGAACAATTTAAATTATATATAAAATTAAAAATATAATTAAGAAAAATTAGATTACATGTTATATTTAAAATAAATAAAATTGCCTTTACAACCGAAAAATATTAAATATTCATCAGCCCCTAAATAATTTCTTGTAAAGACATTCATATTCATATAAAATTGTTTCCAAACTTTTCAACATATATCTTTCATACCGTGGTTGTTACCTTGTAGACTACAGGCACAAAAAAAATCAAAAGTAATAAGATAAATTTGTTTAGGCTAAGATGTAAAAAATGAAATTAATTTAAAAATATCTCCTCATCCGTTAAACCATCCCAATTGAGTATCGTTAATTTGGATTTGACATCAAGTTTCTTGCAAAGCCAAAGTATTTCTAACCTAGAGTGTATAATCATTTTTTTCTAACATCAAGGTCCTTAAACATAATGCCATTTATTTTGTTCAATATGACTGTAATTACAAAAAAAAAGATCTCGTGATTTAATAGCGTGAAAATGACGCTAAAACGAATTACTAATGAAAAGACTGTTGCCACTTAGATATTGTATTTCTCTATTGAAGTAACTTGAAACAACACAGTCAATGAAAATTTCAAACAATGATTTTTCATATATAAAATGTATTTTATATATCAAGCTATTATAATACGAAAATAGCTAAGCATATTTAGTTTTAATTAATTAATCAAATATTTAATTAATGTGGATTGATTTGTTTTATTTTGTTTGTTCAAAACACTATAAGAAATATAGTTTTAAACTTAGAGTGAAAGACCACATATTAAAAAATAGGTTAATTAACGTTCACGACTTAAATTTAAATTTAATAACATATAAATACGCTATCTTAAAAAATGATTTTTTTACTAATATTTACTTCTATTAGTATATACTTGCTGAGCATATTTAACATATAAAACAATGACCAAAATAATAAAAAAAAAACTTAATAATCATTTGTCAAACATCATAACAAACATAGTTTTAAACGTAGAATAAAAGATCAAAATTTTATAAATGGGTTTATTTAACGTACATTATTTAAATTTAAAGTTAATAACATATAAATATGTTATATAAAAAAGAATCACTAATGTTTAAATAATTTTTAATTCGGTTAGTTAATAGATCTTTTTAAATTATGTCTAATAATTTATTTCAAATTTTGTATTAAAACATAATTAAATTAAATGCGAAAACATAATATAAATATGTTAAATAGAATTTTAATATTTATATTAATAACAGAAATCATTAAATCTGTTTTTAATGAAATTTAAAGTTCAAAAAAATTAAATCCGTTTTTAATGATTTCTATTACAACTATGATTATTAATGTATTTATATTATGATTTTGCAAATCAATTAATATAATTATATTTGAATTTATTATATTAAATAGTAAAATTAGAGAACTCATGAGGGAGTGCCATATGTCCCCCATGTGTTTTCTTTTATTAGTATAGAAAGATAGGTTGTGGACACGCTGTTTATATCGAACGAAAACCATAAAAACAGATATCATAACAATTCTGATAGTACCAACATTGTACCAATGTCGCTCGGTAAACTATAAAAGAAAATATCACTAAAAGTTTTTATAGTATTGATATTGTTGGGAATGTATATGTTCGGTTCGTCCCGGTATCGGTACCGACACTCGCTATAGCCTTTAATGACATTCCAACAATGACATACACTAATTTAATGACACACAAAAGTGCATGTCATAAAAAAATGTCATGTTTGGTGAAATCTAGAAAATTAATGACGCCCATTTTTGTATGTCAAGAATTTTGGGTCAAAAATTTTAAAGTATGACGGTATCCAAATTTGTGTGTCATGTTTTTTTGTCACCAAAAGTTAAATTCCCTCGACCATACCCAATGCGTCTCTCAATAAACCATCTCATATAAAAATTCCCAAAAAGCTTTTCTCTCCTCTCATCTCGCTCTCATTACCCTTTCTCATCGCTGTAACCTACGAATCACCATCCCGTCTCCATCCGTACACCGTCTCCAGCCCATCTCTTCTTCTCATTTCCGTCTCCAGCCCGTCTCCTCTATGATCACTCACTGATGGAGCGGAACTCTCTACAATCAAAGGTTTGCCTTATTTTCGTTGATTGACCTCTTTTTGTTATTGTTGATCAAACTGTATATAATAAACCAATAAATCTATATTTGGAATGATTTATTGTTGTGGAGAATACGAAGAACAAGAAGAGAATGTTATAGCAGTAAAGGACATAATCCGAGGTTGTTGCGGTGTAGTTGAACCATAAGGGCTTGTACAAAGTTGTATTTGGCAGTTTGTTCGATTAAAATATTTGGGGGGGGGGAGGGGAGGTAGATGGGAAGATTTCAAGAAGTGAATTGTGTGGTTCAATGTAGCAGCGAGTTGGGGTCTTTTACAACTGTTTGACAGGTTCTTCAGGGATGAAAACAGTGTCCAAATAATTATGGAAAGTGTCGATAAGGGCTGCCCAATACATATCGAGAACTGGATGACAACATCGAGTGTTTCGAAACACGGTTTCGGGACCCCATTCAAGAACACCTTAGGTACATATATTATGTCTTTCTGCCACGGTTTAGAAAGGGTGTGGGTTGGCTTTGGTATGTTACGAACATATCTATGCATAGATTAAGCTTGGGACTTGGGGTCGCATGATGTTTCTGTGTGCATGTATGTGTGTTGGTATGCATGGAATTTTGCAAGCAAATTAGTGTGCAATGAGAGGTCATGTTCACATGGTGATGAGGTATTTCCACGAAAACCTTTATGGGTTTGATTTAATTTTTGAATTGTTTATGGCCATGTATGTTGGGTCCTGTTTGCCGTTTAAAAAAATCAGAAAAAGATAATTAGTCGATTATAGTTCAGGATAGTGAAATCATTTAGGTGATCCAGAAGATTTATAATCTAAAGATAATTGCAAGGATATCAGAATATTGAGCCACATGTGGTTAAACTTGTGTGAATTTGCTGCAGGCATGTTGCATTGAATATATAATCTTGGAGAGTGATAACCTATCGTCTCTATTTCCAAACACACATTTAGATCTAGGAGGATTAATGCTTGATGCACATTATTTGTTTGCCATTATCATTACTATTCTTGTGCTTCCTACAGTGTAACACCCCAACCGATGGCGGAAACATCGAGGTGTCATGGAAGAATGAGTATACAGTAGCACATGGTATTCAAGTTTTAATTGAAATTTATTTAAAGGAAAAATATCCAAAATTTGAAAATACATAACAAGTCTTGAATGAAATTCTAATACATCAAATAGCCAAACAAACATAAACTTCAAATTCTCTCTTCCTGCTAGCTCTAGACTTCAAGCATCATTATTTCCTGTTTAGTTTGTAAAAATGGGGGGGTCAACTAGAAGTTGGTGATAATACATAAGCCATGTCAAGCAATTAAGTTTAAGAATAAAAGTTTAGCAATTCATATGTCTATCGTAAGTTTAAGTCTACATGAATAAACATGAAGTATAGTATGCACATAATCAAACCTCCGACAAGTTTAGGTCCATCCCGTCATCCACGGTTCACCTTAATATCACGTTGGAACGATAACAATCACCCGCGCTCCCCATAAAAGATGGTCAACGAATCTAGGTGGGATTGTCAATCCAATAGATCTATTATTGAGTATCGCCGGCTTGGCCATAGCTAATGATTATGTAAGTTGAAGTTTAAGTCTAACAGTAGTTGTCTAAGTCATGAGGCATTAAAGTTTACAACTAGACATGTATGTAGAATTGCTTAAGTATAAAGTTTCAAGTATAAAGAATTGCATAAACATGGTTACGTAAACTCACCTTAGCAAAGTATTAAGTCTCGAGAAATAGAATATGTAGCCCAAAGTTGCCAAGTATTACCCTATGTATAAGGTAACAAATAAGTCTAAGTCTTTCTAGTCTACAAGTATTTTCTAGGGTTTCGAATTAGGGATAAGTATTCGTTTGATTAATAATTAAATTGTTTATTAAATAAAAGAAATTCGATAAATAAATAAACAAAAGTTTTTTTTGTAAACTTTAGATTAAAGATGGTCACATTATAAGGTTTTAAGTATGAAAATAATTCTTATAAAATTATTTTCTTAAAAATGGAATATTTAATCTATTTATTTCTATTTTGTTAAAATACAACTTTAATATCTAAAAATATTAAAATTAAAGAATTTTTAAATTAAAATTTGTATTTCTGTTCTAAATAGACAGAAATAATTTATATAAAATTTTGGTGTAAAAATATTGAAAAATGAATTTATTATGATTTATTTATGATTAAAATAACAAAAATCGATTAAAAATATTAAATAAATGATTTTTCAGAAATAAAAATCATTTCAGAAATTCTTAATGTTTTATAAACTCAGAATAATTTTTGTGTAAATTTATATAATCGTTTTGATATTTTTATAGAATTTTATAATTATAATAGAATAAACTTGTAATATTTATTATATATAATAAATAAATTATTTTTGGAAAACTAAAAATTGTAAAATAAACTTTTTTATTAGAACATCATAAAATAATTTTTGTAGAATTTATAAAGAAGTTTTAGTATTTTAAAACCATTTTTAAAATATTAGAGAATATATAATTAATAAAGGTTTTTGAAAAAAAAAAGAGTTTGTGTATGCCAAGGCTCGAACCCGGGTCTGAGACCGGGTGGAGTCTTATCACAAGCCCAGCCACCAACTGGGCTGGACCCTGAGAACGAATATTCTTGTCTCGAAATTAATTATATAACTATATTAGAAACTGATTTATAATCCTATTTTAAAAGAAAAGAAAAAGGTTGTGGTATACGGGACTCGAACCCGCGTTCCCTGGTTTACAAACAAACAGACACAACCACTTGATCTAGATCAGTGGTTGTGCTTGTCTTGTCTCTGTTTTAATTAAATAATAATGTCTGCAGAAGGTTTCTTCCCCAAATCAAATCGTTCGAACCCTAGATTTAACAATAATCAGATTTGAACAACAATAACCCAATTGAACATAGGGTTATTGTTGTGAGATGGCCGATGAACAAAACCATGTAAAAACATTAGAACTTACAATTTCTTTACGTGATTTTTGAGCGGTCCACCAGAAAGTCAACACGCGAGCAATTTGAAGCTTGAAAGGTGTTTTTTATCAGAAATTGAAGGTGTGGAGAGAGATATCGGCGAGTTTAGAACGATGTGCAGGTCTTAATTTATAGAGGAAGGTCCGGGTGATGCGAATTGGAAATGTTTGACCCTATTAAGTCTATGACGCGTAATTGGTGTAATTAAGGCAAGTAATTGAAGATGATTCAGCGTGTAAAACACGCGTTTTAGTCAAACATTAACATAGTTTACCATATCCGGATTCAAAAACGCCGTATAGATTTGAATTTTGAAGGGTGTTCGTTGCAGTTGACTTCTCATAAGTCAACTGCACTTCCAAACTTGATATATATATATATAATTACATCCCGGTTAAATACCAAGACGTGTGGTAGACCAGCTGGTTTGTGGTGATGTGTGTAATGGACCGGCCATGGGCTCAGGTTCGAACCCCGGCCCATGCAATAATTTGTTTGACAATTTTATCTTTAATATATATAACATATGCTTATAATAGGGTACAAGGGGTCCAAATGTGTCACGATACATTTTTAAAAGGGACGATAAGTGATAAAATTCGACGTTTTATTAATAATCAACGTAACGTACAAGGAATTCAATGCGAAATGTTACATACAGTTTGGCTTCGTGACATTAGTGTTCTCAGTTACATCTCTGGTAAGTGATGTGAAATATATTCAAATCTTTGAACTTTTTAAAATGTTTTAACCTTTGTCAATGCTTTTTATCCGGCCGGGGGAGTTATTGCATCGGTTATAGTAGCAATCTGCTTGTTTTAGGTTGACTTGGTTGATAAAGTTGGGTTTCAAGTTGAAACCACCAAGGTCTTCAACCTCTCTGATTTCCGTGTGGCTATAGGGCTTTATGGCTACTGCTATTCAGGACTTGCTCTCTTTCCTAATATCTATACATCAATTGAGAATAGGAATCAATTTCCTTTGGTCCTGTTCGCCAGGTAAAGTACCTACGCTGACCATGAATTAAGCCAACGTATGTGTCTATAACCATTGTTGAATATGTCATTTGTTATCTTCTGTAGTGAGATACATAATGTTTGGCGAATCAACATAATCACATTTCACTCTTAACCTGCCAACCAATTTAGTTGCATCCAAGATTGTTGTGTGGACAACAAGAAGTTAACTACAGATTATGGTAATATCACACATCTATTTTCCAAAACTTTAGTATATTTATATTTTCCTTTTATTCTTTTGTAGGTAGTCAATCCGTTTACCAAATATCATTTTGCTTGAACTAATTGTATAATGAGCTAACTACAGATTATTGTAATATCAGTTAACTGTTTTTTCTTAACTAGACCTACATGTGCTTTGACCATATCTCTGGAGGCTATGAGTCTTGAGGAATTGCTACCAGCCCATCATGCAAAGTCTTGTGCCTGGTCCATTTTCATTAGAACGGGTTTGGTCCTATCTATTTTTGTTGTAGCACTCACCATTCCCTTATTTGGTAAATTCACCCCCCCCCCCCTAAAAAAAATACGATACAAATGCCTTTTAGGTTCTTGACTTCTTGTTTAAACTAAAGATTTTGATTTTTTTTTCTTTTCTAGGTCTTGTGATGTCACTCGTCGGATCTTTACTAACCATGCTAACGGTATGCCCTCCTTCATAGTATGGGTGCTAAACAGGTCATTTAACAAACTATAATTTATAACAAAAAATGAAATTGAATACAAATACAATAACGTTTAAACTATAAAACCCGGTTTAATTTCGCTTATATCTTAAATTAAGTTATGACATTATTTTTTATAAGAAAAATTATAAAAAAAAAGTGGTCAACCAGTGAAAACTGACTGAACCGAACGTATTTAGTAGCAAATACCTGACCTTTTCTAGGATCAAACAGTTTGTGCCAATATAAACTAAAAGATATACTGGTTTACATTATTATCTATCATGCCATAATGCTAATTTGGGCCATCTAACATGTTGAATTTGAAACCTAATGTTTTTCTATTTAATAATTTTGTCTATGATATACATGTTTAAATTGTAACTTGAACTTCATCTACTAAATTGAATTTTTTTTAATGTGTAGTATTCATGCTAGCCATGAATAACAGAATGTGGTTTCTATGTGATGAATTCATAAAAGAGATTGTTCAAAGAGGAGTTGAAATATTGGACAATGTAAGTTGAGGCAAGTTTTAGTTAGGTAAAAAGTAATGGATCTGACTTATGTTTCTTAATTTATGTTGTCACACCCTCAAATTCCACTTGCGGGGTTTTACCACGAGGCGCGTGACACATCAGGATCCAAGTCAACGGTCACGATAAACGACAACTATATGTAAAAATACGTAAACCAAAACCATGAAGTTTTATAACATAAAAACTACTAGTGGAAGCTGAAATAAGTTTACAACCCATGATAGTATAAACATAGTCTGAAACTGTTTAAAAACATGCAACAAAATTCTAGACGTTGTGCAAGACCCCGTGCGCCTAGTCCATGTACTGCTACCTTAGCGACCTGAGAAAACATGCCAAAAATGTCAACATATAATGCTGGTGAGTTCCAAGGTTTTTATAAAACGTTTCCATTAGTTTGAAAGATCAATTCCGTTACTACAATGTTATATGAACGTTAGCCGACCCGAATGGGGTTTGTCAAGCCCAATACATCTATCCACATTTCCCCCATTATGTATACCCAAATATTCATGGTTTCCCCTGGGACTTAAGATGAAACGACGTATAGTAAACAAAAGATAACCATAGTATAACATGATCTTTATGAATCCAAAGTACGTAGCATGTTTCTCCCCCGAAAGTAAAACCAGTAAAAGTGGGGCTGTAACATTCACCTTAGGTTGCGTTCTTGAAAAATAGTTAAACTGAAAATGCTATGATAGTCCCTAGTACCGGCGACCTACCATAAAATGTATATAAGTATCCGGACTAATAACCTGTAGGTTAACTAGTCCCTGAATGTCCATACCATAACCAAGTACGTTTGAAAACACATTTGAACGTTAACCTGACCACACCAGACAAGACTCGACATCCCATTGGTGACCTGAAATCCCCCGTGTTAGTCAAATACAAGTAACCAAGCAATCATATGTAAATACGCACCTCATATGTATAACAGTTCACCAAGTCTAGCATATAGCCCACATACAGCACATACAAGTCATAACGCGTGTTACCGGGTTTCTAGACATGCCACGGCGCTTACAATATGTTCCTAGGTGTCAAATTATATTTTGGGGTCCCAAATTAAACTTACAATAGCAAAACACACGACTAGGCATCAAAACACACGACTAGGTATCAAACAGGCAACTAGCAAAGCTAGTTGCCCCCTGGAGGAGCGACTGGGTTACCTACAGGCGACTAGCTAAGCTAGTCGTCCCCTGCAGCATGCGACTAGCTTAGCTAGTTGCCCCATGCAGCATGGGGTGCTCTTTTCGTGCGTTAAACCCTCCAAATCAGATCCGAAACATGTAAAAACACCCAATATTAATCCATAACCATCAAGCAACTTATCCTAAATAAAACCCCCCAATTTATCATCAATCAAACACCCTAATTGGAAGCATTTCCCAAAATGGAACAATATTATGGAAACATCACATCATTGCATGAAAACCTTACCCTAAATGGCAAATAATCAAATTTCATCACATAATCACGTTCTAATCATCATCATACTGTGACTACCTCATTCTAGCATAAACCCTAACATCATTCAATCATTAAATCACCCTATATCATCCTAAATCCTCCTAATGCACTCAAACGGGTCAAAACGCATATTATCATCAAAACACATCAAACAACCTTCATAATCCAAGATAATCATCCTAATAACTCATTCATATCAACAAAACATCAACCACATGTCCACACAAGAATCCCCATGTTTTAATCATCAAACCCCGTTTTATGCATGAATCCTCCATATATAACCCATTTAAATGATTTGACTTGCTTAAGAACTATTTTCAAAGGTTTTTAAAGCCACAAACTTTATAAAACCAGGCCTGGACCTTTTGGGATCAAAATAACGACATAACAAAAGCTTAGGATGAATAACACACCTTAGATTTTGCTTAGAAATGATGTTTTAGGCTTGGAAATGGTAGATTTAGGGCAAAAACGAGTTCCAGAGGTTAAGGATAGTGTGAGAGAGGTTTGGGGCGAGTTAGAGTTTCACAAATGATGTTTAACAAGTCAAGTCAATTATGGTATTTATAGTTGCTGCTAGTCGTTTCAGACACAACAGGCGACTAGGCTGCTGCAGGTAGCAACTAGCCTTGCTAGTCGCCCCCTACAGCAGGCGAGTAGGGTCCTAGTCGCCCCTGCAACAGAGTTGGTTTTTTGGCACGTTAAACACTATTTTAACACATATTAACACGTATTCGCATACCCACAAGTTATGTAATGATTATAAACACATATTACTTGATAACTAACACGTTCACATTCGTTCACCAATCCCCAGGACTCGAGACTCGCGTGTGTGCGTTAAATCCGGTGATCCTACAAATCACTAATCCGTGTAGACATGGTTATGGACCGACCCCTAATGATCCCTTGGATCATCGCAATGACTTCCGATGATTCCCCGAACCATCATAACGACTCTCGATGGTTCCCCGAACCATCATAATGACTCAACTGGCCCAGTTAACTATAATGCATGCATGATTCGCTAAGGTAGACTTACTAGTTTGACAAAAGTTACTAACCTGAGTTTGCCGGGTGTCACATATGTTTGCCAATGTTTATGTTAAACTAGATACTTGGACACCCTTGACTAATGTATTAATTTAGTTGTTGTCTCAGGTTGGGAGAGGAGTGGATTCTTACGCGGATAACGATATGGATGGCGTTCGCGAAGAATGGTTAAGTTATGCCGCGATATTTATTTTCAAGTGATCGAAAATGTTTTTAAGGTGAAAAATACAATGCACGTCAATATTTTGTAACCATTAAATACTTATATGTGGTAGATTTGACAAATGTTGACTTGGATTGGTTTTATTTTGATAAATATGCAATATATAATGAAATATTTGATTTTGTTATTATGATGATTCTGCAAAAATGGGTATATATATATATATATATAAGGGTTCCGGTACAAAAACTTGATGTTGTGAGAAGGGTAAGAAGGACTCACAAGGTGACACGTGTCCCTAATCTAGATTATTGAAAAGGATAGGAAGGTAATTATACACAAATCATTTAAATTATTAAATTTAATTCTTTTTTAATTAGGGAGTGATTATAGGGATATTATTTTTCAAATACTCATCCGAATTACACATATTTCTCCATATAATTCGATCCTTTTTCATTGTTTTATAGATTGCTTATTTTCGAATTCAAACAATATATCCCAGACAACAGGAGTGTGTTTTACGCTCTTCATCATAATGAATAATACTATGGTTGACGAAATCGAAGGTCCTTTTTTATCATTTGTGTTATGTGTTTTTTATCCATTTGAATGTATACATGATCTGGGTTACATCGAGGTCCTTTTTTTTCATTATGATTTCAGTGCGTTTTCATTAAACTTCTTCTTCTTCTTTTTTTTTATCTAGTTGCAACATTACGCATGTGTTTTTATTTTAACAATCAGGTATGTTCCAACATGCACCAACACTATCCCGTTAAACTTAACACACACAAACAAGAAGAAGATGACTTTTCCCTATAATAATTCTTTCAGAATAACTTTGTGTTTTTACATTACAACACAACAACATACAAAATAATGTTAAAACACATCTAAACAATAAAACACGAGTTTTAAGTAGAACCAACACGTTTTGTGTTTTATCATCACCCAAATATGTTTTGTGTTTTAACAATTAGTTGTGTCACACAACCAAATACAAACAATAAATTTAATGTGTACTTTGTGTTTTAGCACTTTTTTATAAATATAAAACACACAAACAATAATAATACAACCTTTCGACTCAAACTCATCAATCGAATTAACTATGTGTTTTAACACTATCATCTAAACATAAAACCAAATGTCTATATTGTGTTATAACACATCGGATTAACATAAAACACACAACTATACGTCCTGTAAATTGTGTTTTTTGCATAAGATAAAATCAAATACCGTATAACATGTCATCTAGATGATAAAAAAGTTAGCCTGAAGAAGATACCCACCAACCACGCCACAACTATCTCGACCGCTGATGCATCATTCTGACAAGCATGCGACTCTTCTTCTTTTTAGATGATACTGAAAATGCTAAAAAAAAGGATGATGAAATCGACAAGCGTTTCAAGGCGATTTCAAGAAGCGTATAATTTTTTGATTGATCATGTGAAAAGAAGGTTTTTTTTTTTATTCCACATATGACTTTGATGATGAAATTCAAACCGATTGTGGCCTGTACGATTTTGGATATGAAAATACTTAAATACCCCACTTGATGATGTTGATTGGTGGAGATGAAAATACTTAAATTCCAACCGATTGTGGCCCTTTATTATTTTTTGGCATGGAGAAGTGTGGAGAAAAGCAAAAAGTAAAAGTAGATCACTTTTCTTCAAAAGTAGATAAAACCATTGTTTTGAAAACCGGACCGGACCGGCCGGTCGGACCGGGCTCCGGGGCCTGGACCGGTCCGGTTCGGGTAGTCAGACCGTTTTTGCAGCGAACCGGGGTTGAACCGGTGAACCGGTCGGTCGGACTGGTGAACCGGCCGGTCGGACCGGATTTTTTATTTTTTTTTAATTTTTTTTTGTTTTTTGGGCCGGTTCGTCGAACCGGTCGAACCGGTGAACCGGCCGGGGGTCCGGTTCGACATCCGGTCCGGTTCTGAAAACCTTGGATAAAACACAAATACAAGATGGCGTAGGGGTAATAGAAATGGGTTTACAGTAGGTTCAAGAGAGAGAAATAGAGGAGAGAGGGAGAAAGAAATTAAATGGATCCTTAAATAAAGGAAATTAAATGGATCCTTATTAATGAAGGTGTGTAAAATTACACAACTACCCTTACAGACTTAATTTATTTGATAATATTATAACACACATTACAAAATTGTCACTCCTTTCATCTCATCCCTTCATCAATTTGATCCAATGGTCATTTTTCCTTCTCACCCTTCTTACAAAACACCTCTTTTGTATCCTAACCTCAACCTATATATATATATATATATATATATATAGTAAACATCAAATACAAAGTGTTTTTCAGTAAGAACTGTGAGAATTAAAGGGGGTAAAAAAAATCTATTTTTTTTTTTTAAAAAAATTTCCCATGTGCTTAAACAGACTTTCTAGATGAATAATACAAAAAAAAAATTAAATTTTTTTAGTGTAATTACGTCATTAAAGTAAATACATTAGTTTACACTAGAGTACACGTAATTACTCTACACCAATTTTATTTTATTTTTTTAGTTTTTAATACTATAATACATGTTTAACAATATGGGAAAAAAATCGAAAAAAAATACCCTCCTTTGATTCTCACAGTTCTTACCAAAAAAACACTTTGTACAGGATCTTTCCCTATATATATATATATATATATATATATATATATATATATATATATATATATATCCAAGGGTAAATTTGTAATTATGTAAAAAAATTAGATTAATAAATTATTGACACGCAAAATAAATGTCATAAAGTATTGTCATAAATAGATGACATACAAGAAAATGTCATAAACGCGTGTCAAAAAATATTGTCATAATCGCGTGTCATAAACAGATGACATACATGAAAGTATCATGTTAAATATATGACACCACCGTCATTGAGACTCTCTTTCAGACCTCTTTCT
The DNA here is from genome assembly GCA_028751855.1 of Ambrosia trifida. Taxonomy (NCBI): domain Eukaryota; kingdom Viridiplantae; phylum Streptophyta; class Magnoliopsida; order Asterales; family Asteraceae; genus Ambrosia; species Ambrosia trifida. Next base: position 115,598,866 of record CM054128.1, read on the forward strand.
TGGCACACAATGCACGTCAAGAAATGTGCTTTTTCTAGTAGTGGCCTATTGCAAATACAACATCGTTTTCAACACAAATAAAATTATACAGAAAACTTATAATGAATTTTGGCACAGGTAAAGAAGTTGTGCAAAGGGTATCGTGTCTGCTCGTCATGGTAAAGAACAAAAAAAAAACAATGACATTTGACTTGTTCGATATGGGACAAAGTTTTTATAGAAACTTAGATAAAATAAGCACACCGCAATGTTAATACTGAAATATTATAAAGTATTGCGCTACATATCTTTAAGTATTTAGGATTAGTCACCAGAATATACAAGTTTTGGTAGGAATATGACCGAAATTTGGCTGGAATCGCTAAATAACCACCGACAAGCGATTAATTTGTGTTTACTCGGTGGACCTCCGACTAGTGATTATTCGGAGGCTAGGCGGGATTTTTACAACCATGATTACTGCAAACAACTTGGTTTAACAAGTTTATATTAAGACGCAGTAAAAGTATACACGTCACAACAACATACTCCGTTTTCTAAAACGTCTTATATTAAAAGTTATAAGAGAATAATAAAAATATACTTAAAATTAGTTATTATAGCAAAATAATAAACACTTAAGACTAAAAATTATTAAAGCCACTATTTAATTTTCTTCCTTTTTTTAATATATTATTTTAATATAATAGTAATAATAATTATATAAAAACTAATATTTGAATCATTTTAACTAGTTTTAAGTTTTAGCAATATCCTTAGTTCTGTAATTTCCTACTTTGTTTATAAGAAGTATTAGCATAATAGTGTTTGTAGTTAATTATCATAAATTTTAAATTATGTGTATTACATAATATTTTAATTGTCATCCTAAAATACTCGTGCAAGTTGAAGCTAGGTGCTATAATTTGAGACTTCAACTTTAGCAATCAATATAAAACTCCTAGATTAACGTATCGATTGGTATGTTTCAACCACAAGTTGAACAATTTAGCCATAACACATTGGTTCTAGCTATGATTATGATTATAATTACAATACAATGAGGTCGAATATCCCATTATCGAGTGATTTAATTAGGTCTCTTTACAAGTACATACGTATTCACTATCGACAACGCTAGCATTTAGGACGACGCTGCCAATGAAAAATACGGAGCACCCGTTATACTCTTCGTCCTCAAGATCTTTCTCACCAATATTCTCCACTTTATATCGTCCTTCTTTTTTTGTTTCCTTGTCCTGTCTTTAAAATTCCTGGGAAAAAAAACGTCCTTAAATTAGTTTACATATTCACATGTCAATTATGTATTGAGGTTCCAACAATTATATCGTTGACCTAAGAAAGTAGAGAGAATACTAGAAGAACTTTAGAGAGAGTATTAGACTAATTTTTCTGTATATATTTATTCTCAAAGCAAAGAGTATTTATAGGCCTACAAGTAACAACTACAATAAAAGTTAGAAGCTAAATTATTGGAACATAGCACTCACTACCTTAATTGACTTTGACTATAAATAAATTAACTTTGACTCTAAATAAAAGATTCGACTCTAAATAAAAGATAAATAGAAACAAATATGATGGATGGTGTGTGTAAAAGGTGTTTTATCACATGTTAGCTTGTTCAGTGTCACATGGGACTTATTAATCATGTAATCGTTAACTAAGAGGGTGTTTGGGATTAAGTTTGGAGATGTAAAAGTGCTTTTGGTCAAAAATGCTTATTGACTTATGACTTTTTGAAAAGGAGTTTTTAAAAAAAGTGTTTGGATTAGCTTTTGGGATGAGTAACGTCAAAAAGTCAATAAACTGTTGTTTTTTTAAGTGTTTCGCTTAACTTATTGTGAATATTGGTTGTATAGTAGTAGATTTGTAAATTTTTTCCAAAAGTCAAAAGCCAAAAGCCAGGATTTCTAATTTTTCAAAAACAGTTTTTCCACCCTTAAAAGCCAAAAGCCAAAACAGAAAGTGTTTTTAGGTTACACAAACAACTTATTGACTTATTAGCTTTTTGGAAAAGCAAATAAGTCAATAAGTTGTTTTGAAACTCAATCCCAAACACCCTCTAAAATAATAAGTTGATGGATAATAATAATAATAATAATAATAACAAGAGATATTGAGTCGTACTTGCATAGAGGAACCCGACAAACGTTTGGATCTATGCAGAGTCGCGAATGTAACTCCAAAAGTTGCCACATTCTTTTGCAATGTACACAACCACCGGGGACTCTTAATCTACATCCAGCGAAATGGCGAACGAGTGATTCTAACCCTTTACAAGCCTCATAGTTGCACGGCTCTTGGTGTGAGTTAAATGCTCTGTCATGTGGCCCGATTGTTCTACACCCGTCTCTACATATATGAACAAGGGCTTCCATCGCCTCGTATAGTTGCATATAGACCTTCCGTTCGTTCGCCTTCTTCACCTTCTCCTTTTGCCTCTACAAAATACATATTTTTTAGCAATTGTTAGCCATTTTAGCTAGATTAACCCTAGTCGTTTTCTTTGTATACCATTGCCATTGATCAAATATTCAAATAAGTTGCTTACATTGGCTTCATCGGCAACGGTTTCAAGAAGTTCCCTTTCGAGAATTGGGTGACTCTCTTTCATGGCCTTCCATCCGTCGGATAAAGATGCTGCTTTGAAGTTCTTTAGGATCAACCGATGACAAATAATGCTAAGGCGTGGGGCGTCACATAGCAACGCAAGCTGAAACGCGTCTATGGCATTGTCCACATTCAAATATTTATGTTCTAGCTGACCTTCGCACTCGCGTTTCAAACGAGGTACCATGTACGAGTGCGAAAGAACCAACAAAGACAAAACATGTTCTTCCATTTGATTCTCTTCATAACTACATTAAAACCAAAAGTTATCAAACGTGTGTTGTTTAATGTTATAACAAAACAAATAAAGATTAGAGTTAATTGTCAATTTAGTCCAGAGGTTTGTAAAAAATTGTCACTTTCATCCAAATCTTAATTTTTTGTCAATTTAGTTCTATGGTTTCATTTTTTTGTCATTTTAATCTCTGAGATTTGTCAAAAATTGCCGCTTTCATCCAAATCTTGTTAGTGCAGATGACTAAAATGACAAAAAAAATGAAACCATAGGGACTAAATTGACAAAAAAAAGATTTGGATGAAAATGACAATTTTTAAAAACCGCAATTAACACTAAAGATTAAGATAAGATTCTAAAGGAAAAGAGTTGGTACCAAGAAGAGTACAAGAATCTAATGAACACTCGAACCGCCTCGGTTGGAACTCCTCGTATAGAAACGATAAATAACCGTTTGCTTCTACTTTGTCGCTTAAACATGCTTCTAAACACCGGAGAAGCCAAACCCTGTAGAACAAAACAAAACTTGTTAAACAAAACGTACCTAGTAAAATGTCACTTATATTCAAACTATTGGCTAGGGTCTGGTAGGATGACATAACTGCAAACCTTTCCTCTGTCCACATAAGACAGAGAAAGGATGCACCCACCAGACCCGTTCCAAAACCTTTTTCCAGGTTAAACTAAACTTACAAGAATGCTAGAATGTGCGTAGATAACATCATCACTACTTGTTTGAATCGAAACATCAGCTCGATAAGCATCATCAAATAACCGATCCCATGTTTCGGTCGTGGATGCACCGACACAACAGCTTGTCCGTCGCAACACCGCCGTGCTAGCCACGGTTTTCACCGGTAATGGAGGAGGAACCGGTACCATTCCACTTTCGTGATGGCTGTTTGCCATGATTATATGTTTCCTAAACAGATCCAAACGTTTGATGTCCTATGTAACATTAACAATGTCATACATAGTTAGATTCTTTCCAGAGTATAATTATAAATTATTAATTATCAAATACAGATGTACACACGTTGTGATCACACAAGATTAACATTGGAATAATTATAATTAAGGTACCTTATGAATGGAGAAAAATGGCGAAAATGATCTTGAGATTTATTAAAAAATCACTTTGTAATTATCATTAAAAGTCGTCAACCTCGTTGTACGTAATTGTTTGTATATATATATGCTTAGGCCAATTGTTACAAGTTATTATATATAGGATGAATCACCACCGTCCGTCCGCCGTGGTCAGACACCAACGAACTTGTAACAATGGGCAGAAAAATAATGAATCCCTGAAGAGAAGAGTGGATGAATGGAGGAAGATTTATAGAAGAAAAAATCCATGGAAAAGGATAAAAAATATGGTTGGTGAGATGTGATTATTTGTGTCTTTGTCAGCTCCTACGCATAGGTTTGTTTAAACGTGAGGTTTCTAAAATGAAAAGTCTATCCTATCCGTCTACGCGCTTACCCACTGTTTGGTTTCCCACGAGTTTAGTTTGCACCGTTGGTTACTTTCACTTTGCACCCTATAACTATTCGATTTAGTGTGATATATTTAACCCATAAGAGTTTTAGGATATGTCAAAATTTTCTACAACCCTTTATACTTGTATGACTTTTGTAATAAAGACTATGGAATGACGCCAGAACTCGACGTAACGTGTTCTCGTTGGATTTACAACTTATAACAGACGGATATGATTCACCTATGGTGGATAATGGTGTGCCTTGTAAGATATGCTAGGTGTTATAATCGTATTGTCTTTAGGTGTTAAGTGGTGTTTATGGTTTTGGTGGTTCGCCTGTAGGCGATTTTGATGTACGGTGTCTCTAGCTTCTTGCTAGTGGTCATTTTGGTACTAATAAATGTCATTTGTCGTTCAAAAAAAGAATATAAAGACTAATAGTCTTAAGGGTGTTTTTTATTTGATTTATATAAAATATATACCGGTATTTAATAATTGCACAACTGGTTTTTGTGTATACAAGTGAAATCCTCTTATGCGGTTAGGGCTAACATTTTTTTATATGTTAACATGATGTGAAACGACAAGAAGTTAAACATGTTTGGTTTTGAGCTTTACAGGCTTTGTGTCTTAAATATTTAGACATAATTATATTCGTGTCTAAACAGGCTAAACATATGTCGCAACGCCTGAATCGTTAAACACTATAAAGATTGAGACTGCCTGTAATCGTTCAAGTCTCGTCCTCTAAGTTTCCGATTGAATCTTGGGCACACAACTGAAAACAGAGAAAATGGTTTAGAGTAGTAGCTGACATAAATACATAAAAGTTGCAGAAACACAAACATAAAGATGCGAGTACAAAATAATGTTATGAAAATCAGCGTTAAATTTAGGTATAGGAGATTTTTTTCTATTGTGGAGTTTTCATCATTAGAACCTGGATGAATAGAAGAACATGTGTTGGTAAAAGTTTATTACGTATTTGTTAGAAATTGTTATTTAGGTGGGTGTTCAATATGTACTTGAAAAACCGGGTGAGCTTTGACACGGCTTGATTTTAAATAACTTTTCTTATCCTCAAAATGTAGATAAAATAAGAATGACGCAAAGACATATTCGAATTTCATAAGATATGTTGGATATGTACATGACGAATCTGGTGAGCGTTGATAAGACCTAATTTTAAATACAATTTATATTAAATGTAGATAAAAATAAGAATGACGAGACAATGTTTTCGCATTTTGTAAACATTATATCTTAAAAGTAATAAAATGAAAACAAAATTTGTTTAAAAGTAATTATAATATTAAAATACTAATATATTAAAATTACTGTTTATTAACGTTATATCTAAGGCTGGTGGGTGTGAAGATTAGCTTCCAATAGAGGACTAACCCCCACATCAGTTGTTAGGTCATCCAGTAGGGCAATGCCTCACAAGTGGACTAGTCAAGGGTGTGAGGATAGTCCCGCTTGGTTAGTTCTCCCTCTTTTTTATGGTGGTGGTTTGTAGTTAAATTAGACCCGTCTCAATCGTCTAAATTTGGGCGTTTTAGTCGATCCAACTTGTTGGGGCGGCGTGGGATGTCTTGGACGTTCCGGACGAGTCTTGAGACGATCCCCACACTCATAAACCTAATAGAATAATAAATTATGATTTGTGTTTTTGTGATTATTAAATAATTACTTTCACAGCCCTTCATGGTTGTTTTTATTTTATTTTTTTTATAAAAAAAGCCAAAGTTGTAAAAGCTTTAAAAATATTTTACAAAATATAATATGATCAGACTTCTATGATATAAATTTAGTACACGTTTACGTGGCCATCTGCGCACGGTCCGTTCAAGTGTTAAATAACATGGCCTCACATGACCTCTGTCCTCTGCGGTTTATTTGATCTTTAGCCATTTTAACTTGAATGCATATGTCCATCTCTTTCTTTGACTAGACGCATAATTTGTTATATTCACGGTAGTCCCTCCTATATATAATTCTCTTTCAAAGAAGTGTATTACCAACAACTCAAACAGTGTTGTAAAATATAGAAAAAGGGAAGATACAAAAATAAAATATGGTATGTACAGTATTAAATGACTCGGTGTTATTTTAGTATAAAACTAAAAACAACAAAAAAGAATCATATCATTTTAACAATACTTGTAAAAACCTATGATTTTGGTAACAATATTTGAACATCAATAAGTTATGCTAAATATAGAATAAAGAGTTTTATTTGAATAATCAAACATGAAATAACATCACCAAAAATTCAAGTGATACAATTTTTTTTTCTAATAAGTAATGAATGAATTATTATTGGGGTTGGTGGCCAAATGGTAGAAGCAAAGCTTCTAGGAACACCTAAGGAAGGAGGTCATGAGTTCAAGTCTCACAAGGAGTAGAAACTTACCGTTAAAAAAAAAAGTAATGAATGAATTATTTATAAGGCCAATACGTCTAAAATGCATTTACTGTAAAAGTATTTATACATAGATCTTATTTAAAGTACTTGAAATAACAAATTTAGTCGATCAATAACATGAAAAGTTTTCGGGGAATGATTTTAATACTTAACACTAGCTTATGTCAACGGAGATCCTCAAACCCTTCGTAAAGATAAAGTGTTGTTATGAAAAGCCATAAACCAAATATTGTTTAAAAAAAATATTTGGAAGATTTCATTGTGGGGATTCAGAAACCTCGGCGTGCGGCTACTGATATGGAACCAGGTCCTTCAGGAGGGGTTGTCGGGGATTTATCCCTCCTTGAAAAGGTTTTCTCTATGCCCATTCAAACTGTCAAAAGCATTCCGCCAAGCTGTCGATTGGCGTTCGCCCAAGTTTTAACAGGTGCCTTACGAAAGGTGGTGGCCTCTCCAGGGTCTGTAGAAAGTTGGGTCAAATTGCTTTTATTGCCGAGGTGTACTCTGCGGGTGGTCAAACCGTCCACTAGGCAGGAGCGGAGGTCTGGGAATAGGAAATCCTTGCAATGTAGTAGTATCCTGCAAGCGCTTTCCTTGTGGAAAGACGGTTCTGGGTTTTCAGATTTGGTTTCTTCCCTTTTTGATAGTGCGGGGGAGGGTGTTTTCTTTACCCAGGGTGTAAGGGGGATTAAGCCTTCTGAAGAGACCCCCAATGTCAAACAATGCCTAAGAAAAGTTAGGGATGGTCACTTCACAGCTGCTGTCAAGGTGTTGTGTTCCAGTGGGGTTGCTCCTTTTGGGGAATCTACCATGAACGCCCTTATTGACAAACATCCGGTGATGCCTCCTCCGTCCCTGCCCGCCAACTCTGACGTCATGCCCGCCCTTATTGTGGATATGGATTGTGTGCTTGGATGTCTCCGGTCTTTCCCTAAAGGGACTTCTTGTGGGAGGGACGGTTTGAGGGCCCAACATTTGCTAGACGCTCTTACTGGAGAAGGGTCAGTGACTTCCACGGGGTTGCTCTAAGCTATTACTGAAGTCGTCAACCTTTGGCTAGGGGGTTTGTGCCCAAGGGTTCTAGCTGAATTTATTTCTTCGGCCCCCCTCACCCCTTTATTGAAACCTGATAACGGGATTCGGCCCATTGCCGTAGGGGCCATTTGGCGCAGATTAGTTTCTAAAGTGGCTATGAGGAAGGTTGGGAAGGAAATGGCTAAGTACCTTGGGGACTTTCAATTTGGGGTGGGTACACCCAATGGGGCGGAGGCGGTGCTTCACAGCGCGAACAGGTTCTTAAGCTCCTTCCATGCGGACGGGTCCTTGGCTATGCTCACGGTAGATTTTTCGAACGCCTTTAATATGATCGACCGCACTGCTCTTCTTCGAGAGGTCCATCAACGTTGCCCGTCTATCTATTTATGGGTCCAGTTCCTATATGCCCAGCCAGCTAGGTTGTATGTTGGTAATGACTGTATAGGGGCCACCACGGGGGTTCAGCAGGGGGACCCTTTAGGTCCCCTCCTTTTCGCCCTTGCTTTACACTCTATGGTTCTCCGGGTACAAGAAATGAGTAAACTCCCATTTCATGCGTGGTACCTGGACGATGGGACGATTATTGGTGAGGCCACCGAAGTTGCTAAAGCCTTAGACATTATCCGGCTAGAGGGGCCATCCTTGGGGCTTCAGCTTAATATTAAGAAAACAGAGGTTTTTTGGCCGTCTTGTAATGGGGTGAAACTTCAGGAGGGGCTTTTTCCCAGCGGGATTGGTAGGCCAGAAAAAGGGGTGAAGCTCCTCGGAGGGGCTGTTAGCCGTGACCCTTATTTTATCCGCGGATTGGCAAAGCGGAAGGCATCGCGCGCTGTTGAACTCATGCAACTCTTGCCCTGCCTTAGGGATCCCCAGAGTGAACTCCTCCTGCTCAGGTCATGTATGGGGGTTGCTAAGTTGCTTTTTGGGTTACGGACCTGCCAACCCTCCATGATGGATGAAGCAGTATCATGTTTTGACAAGGGTTTACGGGAAGCCATTGAAGACATAGTGGTATGTGGGGGGCCTTTCTTTGGTGACCTACAATGGCGGATGGCGTCTTTGCCGATGCGTGTGGGAGGATTAGGGCTCCTCTCTGCGAAGGATGTCGGCATGTATGCGTTTGTGGCGTCACGGGCTCAGTCCTGGAATCTTCAAGACCACATCCTACGAAATAGCGGGGTTTTCGGCGCAGACTTGGACTACGTGCAGGCCCTCGAAAAGCTAAATGACTATCTCCCAGGTTTTGATATCGGCGGTTTTTCTAACAAGGACACCGCCCCCCCCAAAGCCTCAGAAAACTTTGGCGAATGCCCTTTATGGCAAAATCGCTCAGAACCTGGGTGAAGTTTTTGGTCTGTCCCCCCGTCAGAGGGCAGTTATTGAATGCCTGCAAACCCCCCACGCCCAAGATTTCCTAACTGTTATCCCGATCGAAGGTTTAGGCCAAAGCATGTCCACTATTGAATACAGGGCCATTCTTAAATATCGTCTGATGATCCCAATGTACCAGGAGGATGACATCTGTCCGATGTGCCGTAGGGCCTGCCTGGATGAATACGGGAACACACGGTCCATTGTAAGGAGTTGCCCGGTTTTAAATATCGGCATGATTGGGTTCGAGACATTCTGTGGGACATTTTAAGACGGGCTGGGATCTCAGCCAAGAAGGAGGCCCCTGTAAACTTCCTCTCGGATCCAGCAGAAGGGAGATCCACCCTACGACCAGCAGATCTCCTTGTCTTTGGGTGGTCCGGGGGGAAGCATGCTTGTGTTGACCTGACGGGTGTATCTCCCCTAGTTGGGTTGAGGGATAGTGGCTTTGTTGCAGGGCAAGCGGTCCGAAAAGCAGAGGCAAAGAAGGTAGAAAAACATGCTAAAGCCTACGAGGAGAACCAACACGTTTTTGTACCTTTGGCTTTTGACACCTTTGGTTCATTGGCACCGGAGGCTACCCGTTTCCTGACCAGGGTCCAGCGGGTTATTCACAGTAGTGTCTCGGCTCCGGGTGGACATGGTTATGTATTTAGTATATTAGGATTTGCTATCTAGAAAGGGGTGGCGGCGCAGCTTGTTGCCCGCTTGCCCGCTATCTTAATGTAATTTTCTTTGTCCTGGAATGAAGCTGAGGTACTTATTCCTAAAAAAAAAAAAAAAAAAAATATTGTTTAAAAGGTCTTTGAAACACCTTTTCGATACTATTATAAACCACTAGCTTTTATCCCGTAAGTGTCCCGAGGTTGAAAAATATAACCATTTTAATAATACTAATACTAATAATAATTATTATTACTCTTGTAATTAAATAAATAAAAAAAATAATATTGCTATAAGGTGACACCATGTGTTGCAGTGTTACGCGATTCTTTCTCCTAGCTTCTCTTGATGAAGTATACTTATCCATCTTTAGAAGAGTAAAATTCCAATGATAGCATGACGATTTGGCTAAATTTCTTAAAAAGATTAGGTTTATATAAGTGTAGGAGAATAGATGAAGACAAAATAAAAAAATAAATTAAAAACTCTCACCTTAACGTGCCACGCGACAGTCTCCATTGAATGTCACCTCATCAATATTCAATTCTTTTATTATAAGTTATAGATAAGCAACTATCACCGAATTCACATATTTTTTTCTAAACTTACAACTCACACGCTATTCGATTTTAATTCAATTGTCACGTTTAAAAATATAGAGAAAATTGCTCGAATAGTTCATGTGGTTTGCTCAGATTTCACCTTTAGTTCCTAACTTTTAAAAATTACATCTGTAGTCCTCAACTTTGGGTGTTTCTTAACTCAGATAGTCCCTAAAGTTAACAGAGGTTAGATTATGCAGTTAAGTGAGTGTAAAATTACTAAACTACCCTTATTATTAAAAAAACATAATTAAAAATTAAGTGGGCCCTGCAAACTTCTTCTTCCACACTTCATCATCCTCACTCATCACCTCCACAAACCACCACCTCAAACCACCGACGCCACCACCCATCTCCACTTTCACCACCACCATTACTACCGACATCCCAACCACCACCCACTTCATCTTCCCCTCCCTATAATTCATCAAAACACCATAATAATCTCAATAATAAGTAATTTTTTTTAATAATAATATATCAATTTTATTTAATAGCGAAAAATTACATTAAGATAGCGGGCAGGCGGGCAACAAGCTGCGCCGCCACCCCTTTCTGGACAGCAAACCCTAGCCTACTAAAAACGAACCCCTGCCCTTTCGGAGTCGAGATACTGCTATGAATGACATGTTGGACTCTGGACAGGAAACGGATGGCTTCCGGTGCCAAGGAGCCGAAGGTATCAAAAGCTAGGGGTACGAAAACGTGTTGGTTCTCTTCACAAGCTTTAGCATGCTTCTCAACTTTCTTCGCCTCTGCTTTCCGCACCGCTTGCCCTACTACAAAACCATTATCCCTCAAACCAACCAGGGGAGATACACCTGTTAGGTCGACACAAGCGTGTTTCCCCCCGGCCCACCCAAAGACAAGCAGGTCTGCTGGACGTAGGGTGGATCTCCCTTCTGCGGGGTCCAAGAGGAAATTCACTAGAGCCTCCTTCTTAGCCGAGATCCCAGCCCTTCTTAAGATGTCCCAAAGAACGTCCCGGACCCAGTCATGCCTATATTTGAAACCAGGCAGCTCCTTACAGTGGACCGCGTGTTCCCCGTATTTGTCTAAGCATGCCTTACGGCAAATCGGACATACTTCATCTTCATGATACATGGGGATCACCAAGCGGTATTTAAGAATTGCCCTGTATTCAACCCTAGACATGGTTTGGCCCAAACCTTTGATTGGGATAACATTCAGGAAATCTTGGGCATGGGGGCTTTGCAAGCATTCAATAACTGCCTTTTGGCGGGGGGACAGGTCAAAAGCTTCACCCAGGCTCTGTGCGATTTTGCCAAAAAGGGCATTCGCCAATGTTTTCTGAGGCTTTGGGGGGGGGGGCGGTGTCCTTGTTGGAAAAACCGCCAAGATCAAAACCTGGGAGATAGTCATTTATCCTCTCGAGGGCCTGTACGTAGTCCAAGTCCACGTTGGTAACCCCGCTATTCCTTAAGATGTGGTCTTGGAGATTCCAAGACTGAGCTCGCGATGCCACAAAAGCATACACCCCAACATCCTTTGCTGAGAGGAGCCCTAATCCACCCAAACGCATCGGCAAGGATGCCAGTCGCCACTGTAGGTCACCAAAGAATGGACCACCACATACCAATATGTCTTCGATGGCTCCCCGCAGACCCTTGTCAAAACATGATACCGCTTCATCCATCATGGCGGGTTGGCAGGTCCACAAACTGAAAAGCAACTTAGCGACCCCCATACAAGATCTGAGCAAGAGGAGTTCACTCTGGGGATCCCTAAGGCAGGGCAAAAGTTTCATAAGATCAACCGCGCGCGAGGCTCTCGGCCCTGCCAATTCCCGTATAAAGTAAGAGTCCCGACTAACAGCCCCTCCAAGGAGCTTCACCCCCTTTTCTGGCCTGCCAATCTCACTGGGGAAAAGCCCATCCCTAAGTTTCACCCCATTACAAGACGGCCAAAAAACCTCAGTTTTCTTAATATTCAGTTGAAGCCCCAGGGATGGGCCCACCTTCTGGATGATGTCTAAGGCATTCGCAACAACAGCGGCATCACCAATAATCGTCCCATCATCAAGGTACCACGCATGAAATGGGAGGTTACATTTTTCTTGCACCCGGAGAACCATAGGATGCAATGCCAAGGCGAAAAGGAGGGGACCTAAAGGGTCCCCCTGCTGAACCCCCGTAGTGGCCCCTATACACTCATTACCAACATACAGCCTAGCTGGCTGGGCATATAAGAACTGGACCCACAAATAGATAGACGGGCAATGCTGAAGAACTTCGCGAAGTAGGGCAGTGCGGTCGATCATGTTGAACGCGTTTGAAAAATCCACAGTGAGCATAGCCAAAGAACCGTCTTCATGGAAGGAGTTAAGGAACATGTTCGCACTGTGGAGCACCGCCTCTGCCCCATTAGGAGTCTCCACCCCAAATTGGAAGTCCCCCAGGTACTTAGCCATTTCCTTGCCAACCTTCCTCATAGCCACTTTAGATACCAGTCTACGCCAAATGGCCCCTATTGCAATAGGTCGGATCCCGTTATCAGGTTTCAAGAGGGGGGTAAGGGGGCCGAAGCAATAAATTCAGCAAGTACCCTGGGACACAACCCCCTAGCAATAAGTTGACGACTTTAGTAATAGCTGAGAGCAAACCCGTGGAAGCCACAGACCCCTCTCCGCTAAGGGCATCCAATAGATGCTGGGCCCTCAAACCGTCTCTCCCGCAGGAAGTCCCTTTAGGAAAAGATCGGAGGCATCGAAGCACACAGTCCTCCTCAACAACAAGCGCGGACATGATGTCAGAGTTAGGGGGCAAGGACGGAGGAGGCAACACCGGATGTTTATCAATTAGGGCTTTCATGGTGGAATCCCCAAAAGGAGAAACCCCACTAGAACACAGCACCTTGACAGCAGCTGTGAAATGACCATCCCTTACTTTTCGGAGGCACTGTTTGACATTAAATGTAATTAATAAAAAATGAAATTAAGTAATTAATTATATGTAATTAATACAAATCTTGCTGGCTTCGTAGAAATACACTACCATCATAACCCTCCTAAACGGAGACACGAAGCATAATCGATCTGAGATTGACCAGAAAGATCAAAATAACCAAAAACAGCTCCGAACATCACAGCGCCAAAAGAGGTAGATTAGAGTTTTACAGAGGGAACTCAAATGGAGTTGTGGTCGGAATACTCTTCAAATCTCCATCTATATATGATGTTAGTAGAAACTAGACCTCGGTCATTGGAGTAACGGCTGTGACAGCTAGCGTCCTTCTCCTGGATAATCTATCTCCACCACCACAAGATTCCTCAGTCACGGTTTAGTGAGTTGCAGTCTATCGCAAGATTCCTCAGTCGTTAATCACCAGAAAGACTTCTCTCCTTTTCTTCTCATTACACGTAGGTTTTGGGATGGAGGTTCAAAGGATTGAATGACGTGTCAAGGTGATTCAATAAGGATATCTTGCTCACCAAGCTGATGATATGAGCCAATCGTTTTGCAACATCATCACACAAAAAGAATATAAATATGTAGAATATGAAATATAGTAACAGATAATAGAAGTGGTGGCTTTGGTGGTTGGTATGTCTGGGGTAGTGGTGGTGGTGTTGGTAGTGGTTTGGGGCGGTGGCAGTGGTGGTTTGTGGAGGTGATGAGAGAGGAAGGTGAAGTGTGGAAGAAGAAGTGGGTGGGGCTCATATAATTTTTAATTATTTTAATTATGTTTTTTAATAATAAGGGTAGTTTAGTAATTTTACACCCACTTAACTAGATAATCTAACCTCTGTTAACTTCAGGGACTATATGAGTTAAGAAACACCAAAAGTTGAGGCTTACAGATATAATTTTTAAAAAGTTGGAGACGAAATGTGAAATCTAAGCAAACCACAGGACTATTCAAGCATTTTTTTTCAAAAATATATGATCTATATGACTATATATATATATATATATAGTAAAGATCAAATACAAAGTGTTTTTCGGTAAGAACTGTGAGAATCAAAGGGGGTAAAAAAATTTAATTTTTTTTTTTGAATTTTTTTCCCATGTGCTTAAACATTCTTTCTATGAATAATACAAAAAAAAAATTTAGTGTAATTACGTCAGTAAAGTAAATACATTAGTTTACACTAGAGTAATTATGTAATTACTCTACACCAAAAAAAATTTTAGTTTTCAATACTATAATACATGTTTAAAAATATGGGAAAAAAAATTTGAAAAAAAATTAAAAAAAAAATACCCTCCTTTGATTCTCACAGTTCTTACCGAAAAAACACTTTGTACCGGATCTTTCCCATATATATATATATATATATATATATATATATATATATATGATTCGGATCATTTGAGAACCACCATTTAGAGAGAGAACCAAAGAACCAGTGTGAACAGGTGGCATTTTTGTAAATATGAAGTGTCTATAAAAACCCCTCCATAAAAATAAAAAAAATATATAACCTAAATAAATAAAAAAATAAAAAAAGTAAAAATACCAAAATGATTATTTTGCATTATTAATTCGAAAAAAAATAAAAAAAATTAAAAAAAATAAAAAAATGGCTTGTGACGTCATCCTGATGCACATGTGCATTTCGCTGTTATATATACAGAAATACACCGTATGCACATGTGCATTTCACTATTAAATCACACTTTTGAATGAATTGTCAATTAACATACTTAAATGATTATAAAATGGACGCGATACAGATATATAAGGGGTCACAAATTCTATTCAATGGTCATTAAATGGACGCAAAGTGAGATATAAAATACACTCGAACTCGTCAAGTGTTTAGTCATGCATATTATAACATAAATTGAAAATAAAACACGTGTATGACAACAAACATGAATAAACTTGAAACACCTCTATATAAGACCTATAAAATAAGAAACGTGTACAACATGCACATATGCATTTCACTAATATTGTTAGATTTTTTTAGTGCTTTAACTTTCAGACATATATATATGCATGCATCATTCTTCAAATAACAAAGTTTTTATACCAATTTGTCTTTATCATACAACTACATGTAGTCTCTACAAAACGTATTAACTCAATAAAACAAATGATAACAAAAAAAATATCCATATTACAAACCAATTTTGTTAACCACCTACATACAAAATTCTAATTATCTCACAACGTCACGTTCACCAACATAACAACATGTTAAACCAAACATACATTACACAAAATGTTATACAAACTTCTTTGTTTGTTTCATAATTTCCTTATACCCAACCAAAGTTGACGTGGCGTAATGCGTGTTCGTATAGATTTGTCTTCACTGCCACCGTTTTAACCGTCATTTTTCACCGTCACAATATGTTTTCGCTTATTTGACATCATTTGAACCTTTCTTCTTGAATCTATATCTGCATATAGGATAATTTTCGTGTTTAAACAATCAACATTTAATATTTCACAAGAAAATCTGCACATATGCATATGTGTATCTCTATATAAATGTACTAAAAAAATAATACCAACTTGATTCAACTTCCTGATAAACATTCGTGACATTATCAGCTTCCGCTTATGGGATATCAAATGGATCTCGATTATAAAAATACATAAAGAACATAACAAATACATGGAACAAGGTAATACCAAATACATTCGGACTAAATAAATAATGCCAACCTGATTCAACTTTCTTATCAACAATTGTGTCATTATCTTCACTTGCATCCGGTAACCTTTTGTTCCTTTATCCCTCGATTGTAATACAAATGTTACTTTCTTTGATGTTTTCCCCCATCTCTTAGCTACAATCAATAAAAATGCATAAGAAAACCGATATTTCAACATGATTGCACATGTGCAACAACATTACTTTGTTAATTACAACAAAACAAATGCACACGTGCATCATTGTTAATGGCCTAATTATAACAGTATGTGCTTTAACATTACTTTTTAACATTATAAACTACGTTTTGCACATATGCATTAACAATCTTAATGCACATGTGTATATCAGAAAATGGCACCTCGTCCAAAACACAAATTATCCTCCTAACCGAGTGCGTGCAGGACCGTTGTGACATCCGTCACCCTCAATTTTATTTTATATATTCAATTTTAGTCCTTAAATTTTTTATTTTGCACTTTGAGACCTTATAAATCGAATTATTTATTTAATAGCAAAAGTCATTATTTAATCGTCACACTTCATTTATTTTTTTTTACTCTTTTGTTTGATCCGAAGACTCGTTTTCATATATATATATATATATATATATATAATGTATATATTTTGATTGTATAATATGGAACGAACAATCTTAATTTGTTGTATAATCGATCGATGTTTAGCAAACATATTTTATTAATTCTTTCTATTCACTAAATGAAACTAATTTCATTATAACTTTGGGTTATTATTTTTAAGTCAAAATAAATCGCCTGGCCTAAAATGTTAGCTATCTTTAAACAAAAGGGACAAATTTAAAATTCTAGATTAATTTCTTATATTGATTGTTGTTTTATTAGGAATTTGAATGGAACCATCATATTATTATTTTTCTTAGTAACTTCCAACTAGGAGTATTAATGTTATTCATTTCCTTTAATTTTGTTTATAAATGTCATTCATTATAGTAATAGAAGACAACTTTTCTTTTTCCAAGTCTTGCAAGTTTCCACACAAACACTACAAACCTTCATTTTTTTTTAACCCTTGCACCTCATCGCCTATCTATATACAATCACGATTTAACCGAACCTGTCTCTCTCACAATTTCTAGTTCAAGTTTTATGTTCAACAAATTCAAGCTCAAAGCTCTCAAGTATCTAGTCTTAAACCCTTGTTTCCTACTAGTTTTTGGTATGGTTTTCATCTGTACTTTTTATTTATATTTTATATACATTTTTCTAGAACGAATCTTTGTCACCCAACACATTTATATAGTAAATGTTTTCTTATAACAATACATAAAGGCTAATCTTTCATCCATGATTTTTTTCAAACAAACATGTTCACACAATAATAATTACTTTTGATGTCAAAATATATATACATACACATGATGTTAATTTTTCACAGGAACTAAATATTGGGTCACTACACTTATCCATTTTTTTTGGTATATATATATATATATATATATATATATATAAACATTATACATGATTTTAGACAAACTACAAAGGTCTTGGCATATGGATTAATTGTTTTATTTATTCATGCAAGGTCAAATTTATAAAAATAAGTTATTCGTTTTCTATAAACTTTTATATGTAAATCATGATTTTAAAAGTTAAAGAAAATGAAGAAACCTTGATGTATTTTATGCTAGTTATGACTCGGGTTAAAATAAATATTATTATTTGTTAAATAAATAAACCCCAAACATGATTCACATACAAGAGTACAAGTTTGTGTTATGACATTTTACCATATAATCATGTATATATATATATATATATATATATATATATATTCCATATAAATATATGTTTTTAAGAAGTTTTACACTATATTTCAACAGCCGTTGAGTTACAACATTTGAAAACATAACTAGTAAATCATGATCAGTTTAGTTGGGTGAATAGGATACGTAGCCAACATGCACAATAGAAACACTCATATAGATCTTAAAGTGATAATGTATACTTTAGGGCATGGGTAGCGTGATGCACATATACATCTTCAGACTTTGCTAATGGTTGCTATATGCTTGCGTTTGCTTTTCGCTTACAAGTGAGTATATCTTTCCCCTTTTTCATTTTTACTATTTTGGGGCTAATCATGTACACTATTATCAAATGTTATTCTTATACTTAATGCAATTCTCATGTGTGTTTGCTTTATGTGAATTTGTGTGTATGCTTAGTCAAATCATTAACCGTTCTGCGGCCTAGCATTTCAATGAATAGTACTATGGTATACCCCCTTGAGACTCTGTTGAGAGAATCTTGGTCATTGTCTTGTTAATTCATTATTCAGTTGGTTATTCATGTGTTAGTCATTATTCATCAAGGCTTGGTTTTGACTGATACTACTTATTACATATTTGCAAACAGTATACAACACATGAATTGCGAAACTCTTTTTCTACTATATGTATTCAAACAGGGTATGCTCACCAATACATTTTTGTATTGACATATACTATTTTCGTACATGTTTCAGGTTATTTATGAGATGACTTTTAAGCTTTTGGAATTTTTACTTAGATTTTGGTTTCATTGTATTTCAGTTTTAGTTGTCACTTTAGAATTATTGTATCTTGTATTTTTCTTTCAATGTAATAAACTACTTAATCAATATATCAAAATTTACACTTTTAGTCCATGAGCTATTGAACAATCCTCACTACGTGACACCTCGATGTTTCCGCCATCGGTTGGGGTGTTACAACCGTTTACTTCATTTAATAAACAACCTGAACATAACTTCCAATCCTATCTCAATGACAAACAACCCTACCTGAAAACACCTTCTGAAAACATCATTCAACTTTTGCTCAAGTATTTGAATAAAGTTCTAATTTTCAATTCATAATACATTCTACTTTATCATTCAAATGTGCTTTGTTCACTTTTTAAACAACGCCTGTCGCCCTAAGTGCGCTTAATGCATTTAATAACTACAATTTCAATCAAACATTTTTCAAAAAACACAAACAGTAACAAAACTTACCAAACTAACAATCTCACCATATACCTACTCTTCGGCCAACGAACCGGCACTTTGTATTCATCAGGCAACGGAATCAAACACCTAACCATTTTACTTATATTCTCACAACACTCTTTACACCTCATTTATGCCTTATCTAACATCTCCCTTGTTTTTTCATCCATCAACCTGAACAACGTATACTTCTTAAATTTATCACATTGTTCATGAGTTAAAATAACTAATAATTAATATTTATTAGTTAATACGAAAACTATACATATATGCACATGTGCATATATATCTAAATTGCTTAAATAAATAATAACGACCCTTTTTAACTTCATGATCAACGATTTTATCATCATCCTCAATCGCATCTGGTAGTTTTCTTGACCCTTTCTACCTCGATTCTAAGACAAAAGTTACATTCTTTTATGTTTATCGCATCTGTTATATTTTTGACCCTTTCTCAATAGATTCTAATACAAAAGTTACCTTTTTCGAACTGTTTCTTATATTTTAAATACAAATAATAAACAACACATAAGAAACCAAAATTTCAATCTTAATGCACATGTGCATTAACATTACTCTTTTTTATTACCACATAACATATGCACGTGTGCGTTAGAATGAATGACCATAATGATATTAGTATAAATGCACATGTGCATTAAAATTACTTTTATCTTTTATCAATAGCAAATACGTTATGCACATGTGCATTAACATTCTTAATTCACATGTACATATCAACAAATGGCACCTCATCTAAAACACAAATTGTCCTCCTATATAATATATGCAAACAATTCATCAACAAACGCACACACACAAAAACAATCATTAGACATTTTCTTCATCCAATGCTTAGACTGTAACCACTTAAACCAGCAATATCATATAAATCCGGTATCGCCAAATCATCCAGCTAACTATAAAAACAAATGCAAACAAATTATAAAAACAAAAACATATATCTAATCCTGAAACAAAATTATAAAAACAAATCCATCCATCTAATTAAACAAAATATTATATAATTTAAGAAAAGTACATGTGCCTTCCCATTATTACTACAACACAAAACAACCCTTCCAATTTTATCATAAAAACACCCCACACCACAATTTGTTCTTCTGCTTCTATCATACGCACAAAAAGAGAGAGAGAGAGAGAGAGAGGAACCCATATATATATATATATAGAGAGAGAGAGAGAGACAGAATCGGGAGAAGAGGAAGAAGGAGCTCGGCGGAGCTCTGACAAGACCTGGTGAAGCCACCCTCAAAACAACACAACCTCAACCTCCCTCCATAACCAATTGCACCATACAGGATCTGAAACCTAGGAATCTAACTTAGAGAGAGGAC
Organism: Ambrosia trifida; assembly: GCA_028751855.1. NCBI lineage: Eukaryota > Viridiplantae > Streptophyta > Magnoliopsida > Asterales > Asteraceae > Ambrosia > Ambrosia trifida. The sequence continues at coordinate 115,619,296 of CM054128.1, forward strand.
AATAAACACGAGATAGAGGGACAGGTGAGAGAACAGAAAGAGGAGAACCGGTCTGGTCTTTGACCGGCCGAAACTGTCAGACAGTGGCGGTGAACACAAACAATATAACCGTACCAACAAACATGTCGATTGCCATGGGAATGGGAATGAATCTGGCCACCTTTGAAGGAGTCCAATCGCATAACAGATTCAAAACCAAAGCAGCCACGAAGAACCTGCACATAAGGCTAAGAAATTACATCAATAAACTTTAGGTGAGAGATCCTTCGAGTGAGGTCAACCATACACCGCCGAGTGTTGACGTTCGCCGGAGTAAAAGGACGACGGTAGACGGCGGTGGTAACAGGTGTAATTGGATGATGGAGGGGTATGTGATGAACTAGGGTGTTGAAAAAGGGATTGTGATTGATGAAGACTGATGTGGGTTTTGATTAAGGACCCATTGGGTTTTTTTTAATCTAATCAAATATTTACAATAGTGCCCCCTATTCACATTGGTTCTTTGGTTCTCTCTCTAAAGTTGGTTCTCGTATGATCCCTACCCTATATATATATATATAATGATTGAGATAGGGACACATGACACTTGGTGAGGTCATCCCCAACCTTAAATTCTCGCAAGAAAAAACTAGGTTATAAATAACCCAATTAATCCAATAGTTATTAGCCAATGAGGTGGTGGTGAAGTGGTTGGGGGAAAAACTTGGTGTTCCTTACAACCCAGACTCCATTCTTACTCTCCCCATTATTTTTTGTGGCATCCAGGTGAAGAGCGAATACGGGTGGCCCTGTAAGTCCCTGAAACCGGTTCGAATTGGATGGGAGGCGAGGTTTTATCGATTATTACACTGTCATGCCTTCGGGCGGGTGGAAGTCGAGTTTCCGCGCATCTGGAAGAGCCAAGGGGCTGGCGGCGGTCGAGTAGTTGACCATGGCTACAGCGCCTGGTGTTACGATGGTTGGCACGTCATTCCTTGCCATTAATTTTATATAAAATTTTTATGATTGTCTTATTTTTCTCTCATATAAAATAATATTATTTAATCATAATTTCATGTTTATCTCTTATTTATTTAATATTTATTTTCTTAACTAATTCTTTTTATATTTTCACTTATTAAAAATCATTTAATATTTTATTGATATAAAAGCTAGACTTTTAAGACTATCGTCTCAATCACGCCTTCCAATTGTTGCTTATATCTTTGCACCTCATCCAAACATGCATTCTCTATTTAATTTACATTTTCATCTTATTCACATGATTAAAATTATTGTTTTCTTATATTATAGTACATTAATTTATATGATACGCCGTAACACGTATTTTATCTAAATATTAAATTTGTTTATCCCGGATATTACCTTGTATATAATAAAGCAATTGGGTCCGACACATGACACTTGTTTATCCAAGTATTTTTTTGTGTTAAACTTAAAAAAGTTGTGTTAAACTTAAAAAAGGGGGACCAATCACAAGCCAAGATCAAGTGCAACGCCCATTTTCACACTAGGGAGGGGTGAAAAGCTTTTCACCTCACTTTCCCCCCACTCTCCACACTAAAGTCTCCTATTATTGACAATGTAGATGAGCGAAAATTTTATTCAAACTTGACATGGCGTGTTTGTGTCCGTCCTGTATATTAGCATTGGAGATGCTTGTTGATGCATTGGTCGTATCTATGATTACAAATACAGTGGAAAAAAAATCAACGGAGGATGAATGAGTTTGATTTTATCGAAAGCGAATGATGTTGACATCCACTTATTACATGCTACTTTTACGCATTATGTATACTTTTACGCATTATATATATTTATATTTATATATTATAAAACTTTTTGAGAACCTACTATTAGAAAAGGGACATGATAATTACCTGACGAATTTTGGTGTTTATAGTACTCTTTTGTTTTATTATATTGACGACCTATATTGTCTCTTGAGTTAAATTAATATGTAGTTTAATATCAACAATCAAGTGCCTTTAGAAAATAATAACCTAATTGTCTATATGTTATTGTATGTTAGCACAAAAACTATATGCATACACTAGCAATTTTAAATGATCCTATGTATTGATCAATGTTTTCGAACTGAATTTCGAATTTGACATGAATTCTAATTTTGAATACGAATTGGTTTATTAGGATCTACTTTAAATTCAACTTGAAATTGTAATACTGAAATCCTAATAAGTGAATTCAGTTAACTCGAATTTCGATTTGTTAAACACCCTAGCCAAAATAATGAACATGGACTTAAAAATAACGAAAGAAACAATGAGAGGAGAAAATGCGGTGGCAATTTCAAAGACTGGGGTGATCATAATAGAACAACGGGTGGAGTTGCCAGTTTTAAGGATGATAAGTCTGAGTAAATACATAAAACATAGTGATTTTTTTAATTGTACTTACTATTAGAACTCAATGTGTTATAAAATGAAAATCATAGTACTCATATAGTCATACATGCAACATTTTCAACTTAGACATTAAAGATGCGACACAACCTTAAACCCCTTGTCAACCTGTAGAGACGGTGCGACGGTGAGGGTGGTTACAAATCGAATAACATATTTGTAGAGATGAGGACAATTACATGGTCATCATTACCGAAAACGAACAGACCTGAACCCATGTCTGCAACCCTAATTATTTTCACCACCTTCTGTTTACCTTCGAACCATCATCTTTGTCATCTATTGTGATGAAACTAAAATTCTTCAAAAACCGAATCAAAACCGAAATTGGCTGACCCGTTAGCCAAAATCACCATCGCTAGAAACCTAGTTAGTCGGAATCAAACCTCACACCTCTTATCGTTGGATTTGTTGCAGACATAAGCCACTGCCGGAGGCCTTCACCATCGAATCTGACGACCACCACAAACTTGGAGAGTTTATAACTGTCGTCACCGTCATCACCATAGTGGAGTTCTTGAGCGAAATGAGAGGTCGGGAGAGAGGGTGAGTGAGGGGGGGGGGGGGGCGAGTAGGGTGGGTGGTTATATATATATATATTTTTCAACTAAGTTAAATTCGATTTTAATCTTTGAGGTTTGACCAAAGTAGGCCAAATAACTATTTTGGTCCAAAAGATTAAGAACATAAATTTCAATCCAAAATGATAAAACTTTTGGACTAAAAATGAAACAAATGATAAAACTTTTGGACTAAATTGAAACAAATGATGAAACTTTTGGATTCAAATTGATGTGTTTACACTTTTGGACTAAAACAACCATTTTGGTAAAACCTCACGGACTAAAATTGCATTTAACTATTTAAATAATGAAATAAATACAAATAAATAAAAAAGAAATCCTAACTACCTAGAGTACCCCTGGGTTATCTACTTTTGGATTGAGTTAGCAGGTTAAACAAAAATGATAAAAAATAAAATAAATGAAAACCTTAGGGACTCATATAGGAAACAAAAAACAAAAAAAAAAACTATTTGAACTAAAAATGTAATTTTGACCAAACCATAAAAAAACTAAAATGACAATTAACTCAAGTGAAAAAAAAAAATCACAAAAGACAAAATAGGTGTTATTGCCAAGCGCAAAAAATGTTACATATAAATGTGGCCGATTAATAAAAATATTTTTAACAATTTTTTTTTTTTTTTTTTGAAAAATTTCAAAAAATTTGACATGAACAAGAATGAAAATTGACCGGGTATTAACAATCCTAGTCTCATACCCACTTATAAAAATGTGTCCCATAACCTGCTTAAACTAATACTTAATAGGTGTAAAGATCAAATACAAAGTGTTTTTCGGTAAGAACTGTGAGAATCAAAGGGGGTAAATTTTTTTTATTTTTTTTAGAATTTTTTTTTCCCATGTGCTTAAACATACTTTCTAGATGAATAATAAAAAAAATTAAAATTTTTTTAGTGTAATTATGTCATTAAAGTAAATACACTAGTTTACACTAGAGTAATTATGTAACTACTCTACACGTAATTACTCTACACCAAATTTTTTTTTTTTAGTTTTCAATACTATAATATATGTTTAATAATATGGGAAAAATTTTTTGAAAAAAAAAAAAAATCCTCCTTTGATTCTCACAGTTCTTACCAAAAAACACTTTGTACCGGATCTTTCCCCTACTTAATAGAATAAAAATATAAATAGTATAAGCAAATATATATTAAAAAAAACATTTTTTTTTCATATAATAAAACCCCTACTGGACTAGGTTAGAGGTATTTAATACAAATAAAAATATTTTTTAGGTATATGTTTCTTGTTTGTAGTTAGGGTAAACAGACATATAATTTTGGGTAAACATGCCGGGTATCAATCTCATATCCATATCACATATACCCCTCCTAAATGTTTCGCGTTTTATAATCTAATTTGGGTTCAATTCACATCCCATCGCTATGTTCCCGAGTTTAGTAAACAAAAGAAAAGAAACTGAAAAGAAAATAAATGAAAGGAAACTAAGAAAGAAAAGAAAATATGAGTTTTATTTTGTGTTGTGTTGTGTTGTATAGACTTAAGAAAAGAATGAATTACAATTTTTGTCCTTTATGTTTATACTCTATTTCAATAGATGTCCTTTATGTTTAAAATTGACGAGTTATGTACTTTATGTTTTAAAATTTTGCATATTTTGTCATTTGAAATCAGGTATAAACGTAAAGGATAAAACTTGTAATTTAGTGAAGAAAAATCTTCATTTATTTCCAAATCCTTCCATTTAGAAAAAAACTCTGAAATACAACATTTTTTAGTTTCCTTCCATTATAAAAACTTAGGAACACAATTTATTTCTATTTTTCTTCCCTTTCCTTTCATTAGGTATATGTTTTTGGTTAAGGACGGAAAACAAAACAAAGAAAGAGATTTTCGACACTTTCTCTTTCTTTTTCTCTTTTTTCTATCCATTTCTTTTATTTCCAATTCAGAAGGATTATATTTAGGCCTGTAAACGAACCGAACGTTCATGAACTGTTGGTGAACTGTTCGGCGGGAACTTCGTTTATGTTCGTTTATTTAGATAAATGAACGAACACGAACACAATTTTTTGTTCGTTTAATTAAACAAACGAACATGAACACACGTTTTGTACGTTCATTTATGTTCATGAACGTTCATTTATGTTCGTTTATGTTCGTTTAATTAAACTTTACTTTATTTTTACTATTTATTTCCCTTTGGTTAAGTAACCTTAATTCATATTATATTATATTATATTATATACAATATATTTGATATTTTCTAAAATTTAATCCTAACCCTAACATTTTAAACATATCAGCCGCTCTCCACACTTCACAGCCCCACCTCCTTTCTTCTCCACACTCCGCAACCCTACTGATTTAGATTTTGTTTTGGTTGCATTGTGATGTATTAGATTTGGTTGAATTGTGATGAATCATTATTAAACTTGTTTTTGTTTGTGCTCATTAATGTTCGTTTATGTTCATGAACTGTTCGTTTAGGTTTTAAATGAACGAACATAAACGAACACGAACACGACAAATTTCTTAATGAACGAACACGAACATAAAAATGTGTTCGATTATGTGTTCGTGTTCGGTTAAAATTAAATGAACAAACACGAACATGCCTATATTCATGTTCATTCAGTTCGTTTACAGACCTAATTATATTTAGCCTACTTTTCCCTCTTTTCTTTCATTTCTTTAAAAAAAAAATATGTGGAACAAAGTTTTTTTTTCCTTTTAAAAAAAAAATACTCTAAAACACAATAAAAGTTTTTATTTCCTTCACTTCACTTTCCTTTCTTTTCTATTGTTAAAAATTCACTTTCCTTTCTTTTCTATTGTTAAGAAAACTCGAAGCACAAAGGTGCTATAGATAAGTGTAGGGCTGTTTAAATTGCCCGCCGTTCGTTGGAAAAATACTCGTTCGATCCTCCGCTCGAATGTAAATGAACCGATCGGCTCGGTTTAATTTGTAAACGAGTCAAGCACGGGCAAAAATCCTTTTAGTTCGGCTTGCCTTGAGAAGAACCCTTGAGAAAGTGATATCCAAGTTATATGAGCGCCATTACAAACATTCAAAATTTTGAACACAATCTCACAACCTGCAATGGAGAAGAGACTCCGTTCATCACTCAAGTCATCCGCCGACGAATTCCTCTCATCGGCGGCCAAATTAGGGTTCCGATCAGTAAAACCTTCACTCAAAACCCTAATTCACTCTCTTAAATCATCATCCGACGTCGTTTCATCACTTCCTCTCTCTCTCCAACACTCAATTACTGATTCCATCACTCTGTATAAAGATCTGACGTCATCCACCACAGCTCCGCCGTATCCTGGTGCCAATTCACAGTTAACGCCGCCAACGAAGCGTGTCCGTAGATCCTCACGCAACAAAAACGACGACGTTTCAGATACGGAAGATGAACAGACGAAAGTTGAAAGAGTGAAGAGTGATGTTAGTGAAAAGCTTCAGATTTTTACTTATGTGGTTCATATGTGTGTTACACATCCTGATAAGGTGTTTAATGTTTCCGCTTTATTGCCTTCGGTTCAGGAATTACATGATAATTTAGTTGTTTTTGAATTGGAATCGAATTTGTTGTCTGATATTGCGTGTTTATGTGAGGAGTGGTGGAAACGAGAGTTTCCAGGTAGGGATGGGTTGATTTCGCAGTCGATACCATTTTTAGTGTCGAAAGCGTTGACTTTGAAGAAGAAGGTGGATGTTCATAGGGTGTATGGTTTACGTGAGGCGTTCGGTTTGTTTGATTTTGAAGATGAGAGTATAGAGGATTTGAAATTGTTGCTTATTAGGTGTTTGATATCTCCTTTGTTTTTGAAGATGGATGAGGGGAGGCGGTTTTTGGCGTTCTTGTTTGGGTTGTCGAGGCAGCTAGTGAAGGAATCTTTGGCGATGATTAGGTCTCAGATTCCGTTTGGGAGGAAGTCGATGTTGGAGGCTTATGCTGATATTGTATTTAGGGCATGGAAGGCTGCGGAAGGGGAATCGAGAGAGGAGATTGAAAATGAGTTTTTGCGGCAGTTGGTTGATGGCTCGATTCATGCTAGTAGTGGCTCTTTTGCTGCTTCTATTAGGAGGATTTTGGGAGCTTTTATCATCCAGCGAACTACTGATGGTGTGGAGAAGCTTATTTTCAATCTTGCAGAGCCTGTTATATTCCGTTCACTGCAGGTGTGTAATTTACTAATTTAAATCTTCTTTTGTTGCCTATTTGAATTGTAATTCTATGTTTAAGAACTGTACAATTGAATCATGCTGATAAAGTTATTATGTTTGCTAACGTTTCTTTGCAGGTTGCGAACTCAGATGTTCGTCAAAATGCACTGCATTTACTGATAGACGTGTTCCCTCTTGAAGATCCTGACGCAACAAGGGAAGCTAAAGATACATTGCTTCACAGACAGTTCTTCTTAATAGAAAAGTTACTCATGGATGATTGTCCTGATATAAGAGCTGTTGCAGTTGAAGGTTCTTGTCGCATTCTTCATATGTTTTGGGAGACAATTCCATCATCAGTTATCACCAAGTTGATCACCAAGATCTTAGATGATATGGCCCATGATGTATGCAACAACGTCAGACTTTCGACGGTGAATGGTATCATCTACTTGCTTGGTAATCCTCAATCCCATGAGATTCTTAAAGTGGTTCTACCAAGGCTAGGGCATTTAATTCTGGATCCAGCCCTTTCAATACGCACTGCTATCGTAGATCTCCTTCTTCTTATAAAGGGTATTCAAAATTTTCAATTTCATAAGGTACGGACTCTTTTTAAATTTGTCTATAAAATGAATGGCTTTACTTGGGTGCCCGTTGATTGGAATTTGTATTTTTTCCTTTATAGGTGGTGCATCTGGATGTTCTGTTATCAACACTTGCATATGACCAACCGCTTGTTAGCCAAAAAATCACTAAACTTCTTCTATCTTCGTATTTCCCTACAACGGTAACTCCAGAAGAAGCGTGCAATCGATGTGTGACATTAATAAAAAGATCGCCGCTTGCTGGTGCAAGATTTTGTGAATTTTGTTTATCTGAAGGGGCGTCTCCACAGTCTCTCAGTTTACTTTTTAAAAGTCTCATAAATTTGGTTCTCTCACCTGCCAATATAAGTTCCGATCAGATAGATGGCATACTTATGTCTGCTGCAAACATTTGCAGCAATCTAGCTATCGAAACCAAATATCAATCTGCTCTTAAGGACGAGTTAACCAGTAAAAAGCTTATGTCCTTGTTTGCTGCTGCAAATTCGGGCCAAGCTCAAGCATCAGTGTGCAACATTGTTTCCAGTGTTCTTCCTGATGCTGCTGGTGTTCTTCGCCAAGAATGCTTGAAACTGGTCAGTAAATGCGTTGGTTTATCTGATGATAAGGAAAAACAAGCACAAGTGCGGTTGGTACATAAAATGATGATGTCATGTGGTTGGATTGATTATATGCTTGAAGCATTTACAAAACTTTTGCAAAAGACTGTCAATGGATGTGTTGACAAATGTGATGCAGAGAGTACCAAACAGGATACTTCATCAGGAAAAAAGAGAAAAGTTAAACATGGCGTTAAGGTTTCTCTGAAATCTAACCGTACGAGTGGGAAGAAAACGAGTTTCATTGATGATTATACAGTTTCTGTAGGTATAGCTTGGCAATTAAAGGATTTGCTGAAATACAGTGACACGTGTAAAGCAATGTTGGGATCGAAGAGTCTTGAATCTGCATTGAATGCTTTAAAGGTCATATCTGAGTTTGATATTATGGAGTGCATGCAGTGTGATTATATAAACAATTCTCATGTGGTGGCCTACACATCACTCAGTCTTCATATGTATGTTAAGAATTCGACACTAAGTGATAAAGATAATCATGATTTGAAGACCTTAGAGAAGGCAGTTGAGCATCTTGTTAACTGTATGGAACAAGCATACAGAACAAGTGCTTCTAGAAAGTCATGCAAGGTGACACCATGCTCTATAACAAACATGGTGAAGCTGTCAACTTCGATTCTCCACTTCATTATTGATTCAAGTACAGTGGATCGTACCCATGAATGCCAAGAAAGATGTTTAAGTTTTACAAGAAAGTATGTAGGATTCGTAATCCTTAACCTGAGGCAGCATTCACACGGCTTGCTCGAGTTTAAGGAAGAAGATTTAAAGGAAACATTTTTATGCCTAAAAAGCTCGTTCACTTATGCAGCTAAGCTACTAAACTTAGTCCTCACAAGTTCATCAGAATCAAGCCCACCTTCACCTGAAGCCCATAACCTTGCTAATGATCTGTTTGATCTCATTATTGCAGTTGAAGAACATCTAGGGAGTAAATATGGATCACTTGTTCTTTCTGCAGCAAAACTATGGTTGCCTGATATGATCCTTGCATTGGGTTCCTTGCAAATACAAAAACCATCATCATCGTCATCAAGTGCATTTGCTGAAACTAAGTTTGGTTTTCCTTCATGGCTGTTGATATTGGCAAAGATTGAGATATTTGACCAACATGAGTCAGAGTCGGATGACATAGATGAGAACGTTACCTTACCATCGAAATTTTCCACATTTAGGAAACTTATTGAAACGATGGTTGGGCTTTTGAGAGGTAACCAAAGTGTGCTAGATGCAGTTGGGGCTTTTCTATTGTCGGGTTCAATGGTGGGTTTGAAGAAGAAAGACTTTGAATTGTTATATGGCGTGTTACATTTTGTGTGTATGAAGCTAGCGAAGCATGAAGACGGGGAGTGGGTTGATTTGAAACTGATGCTAGAATCTCTTCAACAAGTGTACCCTCAGATGGAGACTATGGCTCAGGAGCTTGAAAACGGACACGAAAAGAAGCTGTTGGAACGAGCAAGATCCTGGGTTGAACCCATCTGGAGTTGTTACATTCATGAAGAGATGAAGGGAAAAATGGAAACTGAATTTTCTGACCTTTAATATGTTGTAAGTTGTTTTTTATATTAAATCCTTAATTTATTAGGTATGTTCTTCCAGTTCTTTAGTCTTGAGTTTCTCTTAAATCTTTCATGAAATGTTTCTTGATAATAGTTTTACTTAATGTACATCATATTTGGAACTAAAAGGTTAAGCTTTACAAAATAGTGCATTCTAAACATATAAAGACAATATAATATCATAATTATATGTCAGTGTACAATGACATTCTAAAAAGCTAAAATAATATATTCAAATAGCAGCCTTGCTTCATGCTACATCAAACATGGATCTTCTTCAAGAACACAGCAATCGGCATGCTTAAACCTCCGGTAAGAATACTAAACAACCATTGAATTGCTGTTAATGACGATGTATTCGCGAAAGTACCCAGGTACTCGATTATTATAACCTGGAAAATGACAGTTGCAGCAATAACACTTATAAACACCTTGTTCTTCCATATGCCATCTAAAACATTTTCTTTCTCCATTTCCCTAGAGTTAACCTCGTTAAAGAGCTGCACAATTTAACCTCGTTAGATTATGATATATGGAGAACTTTCATCATGCCATCATGATGGTTTTAATGGCTAGTTTTGCAAAGGAAGTTACCTGACAAAAGACGAAGCAATTGAAAATGAGCGTGTTGAGGATAAGATCAGAATCATCTCCATTAAGGTTGAAAAATGATTTCCCTTTCGATTGAAGTAGCCAAATAACTGCAAACTGGTACACAGCCTGCCCGAATATATTCCTCCACATGACATTGCTTATAAAGTTTCCCTTTCTTCCAACTGGAGCTCGCTTCATTAACTCGTCATTTGGAGGCTCGGTTGCTAGTGCCAATGCTCCCAACGTATCCATGATCATGTTCACCCACAACAGTTGGACAGCTGTCAGGGGTGCGGTCCCTGAAATAATAACAAATTGTTAAGAAAGCGATTAAGGATAGGTAATTATATATCTAAATATCTAAATAATAGTTGAAATTGGCAGCTTTTATATTAATGTACCTGTTAAACAAGCTGAAGTGAAGTTGACTATTAAAGCAACTATATTGACAGTTAACTGAAACTGTACGAATTTCTGAATGTTAACATAGACCGATCGTCCCCATTTGGCCACAGTGACAATTGTGGAGAAATTGTCATCCAGAATAATAACATCTGCACTCTCTTTAGCCACCTGAGGTTTAAGGATATAAAAACCTGAGAACTAATTCATGTTTATTTTATGGTAAAATTATGATTTGCAGGATGACTAATGTTTTGTTTTTAGCCGACCTCAGTTCCAGCAATGCCCATGGCAAGTCCAATGTCTGCTTCATGAAGTGCTGGTGCATCATTAGTTCCGTCTCCAGTAACCGCCACAACCTCGCCGAATGTTGTTCTCAGGTGCTTTACCAGTTTGTGTTTATCTAGAGGTGAAGATCGAGCCATAACCTACATAAAATTTTTAAAAAATGGTTAAACATTTAAAAAAATCCGATATCGTAGGCTCGTTGTAGATCAGCCTTAACTGTTTATAGTGAAATATAAAGCAAACCTGGATCTTTGGAATTATTTCGAGTAATTCCTCCATGCTCTTCTCGCGGAAATCTGGACCCTCGATTGCAATCCCATCATCTGTAAGTATTCCACATTCCCTAGCTATAGCTTTTGCAGTAGTTATGTTGTCTCCTGTAACCATACGGACCGTTATACCAGCTGATCTACAAAGAGCCACTGATTTCTTAACACCTTGACGGACAGGATCTTTAATACCCACAATTCCTATGCAAGTATAACCCGAAGAAGGAATTGGAGTATCTGCGGATACACCGCTTTCCAGGTCCATATATGCCAAACACAGAGTTCTAAGAGCTTCACCAGCAAATGTATCAATTGTACTCTTTAAATAACTAAGCAGTTCATCATTAAGAGTAACAATTTCGCCATTTTCATTAATCACCTTGTCACAAGCAGCCAAGACTATTTCTGAAGCACCTTTACAATGAGCTCTCACACCGCCTTCCGGAAGCTCCAACACCACCCCCATTTGCTTCTTCGTAGAATTAAACGGTTCGACTCTGATGACTTTTGTTGACCCGCGTTCCTTCTGAAAGTCTCCACCAAGTGACAATCCGAATTCCAATATGGCGGTATCTGTTGGTGACCCGAGTATCTCATTCTTTCCTTCTTTATTAACCACAACCTCGCCGCCTGTATTAGTGAATATCGACTGTACAAGAATCTTTTTAGCACTTTCCGGGATGTCTAAGGTGGCTTGGTTGCTGACATTCATACAAATGCATGATTTCACAACTGTCATGTGGTTGGTGGTCAGTGTCCCCGTTTTATCGCTGCAGATAGTTGTGGCGGACCCCATGGTTTCACAGGCGGCTAGATTTCGAACAAGCGCTTTGTCATTCATCATTTTCTTCATGGCAAATGCAAGACTCAACGTGACAGCCAACGGCAACCCTTCAGGAACCGCAACCACAACAATTGTAACAGCAATAGCGAAATATTCCAACAACATTAATGCATCATCACCAGACCAACTCCATTGACTCCCTTCTATGATCTTACTAGCAACCAATTTTTGAACCAAAACCGCAAACGTTACTATAGCAAACACAAGGCCGATTTTTCCTATGATGGTTGCAACGCCGTTCAGTTTAACCTGTAACGGCGTTTCATCATTTCCACCTTCAGTAAGAGTCGCCATTAGTTTTCCCCATTGAGTTCTCATACCAACTGTTACAACTAACATTTTACATGAACCATCTTGAACCTTAGTACCAGATAACAAGTAAGGATGTTCGGTGTTGACTTTGACTGGCTCGCTTTCTCCAGTCAAACTAGATTCATCAATCGAAACTGCATACCCGGAGAGAAAAAGTCCATCTGCAGGGACTTGATCTCCAATAGCAAGATGAACTATATCACCAGGAAGCAGTTCATATATTGATAACTTTTGTCTGTAGCCGTTTCTAGTAACTTGAATGGCGATTTTCTTTTTCTCTTTGTCTAAATCCCTAAACTGTAGAGACTGACGATAATCGCTAGTTGCGGTTACAAACACCACCAACAGGATACTAGCCACAATTCCAAGACCATCATGGGCACCAGTTGGCCATCCTTCAGTTGCTATGCCAACAATCAATGACACAAACGCGCATACAGCAAGAACCATAAGGGTCATATCTTGGAGGGCCTCAAATACAAACACCCAAAACCTTTGTTGTTCGCGTTCAGTGAACTCATTGGTTCCAAACAGTTGCTGTCTGCAGGTCAGCTCTTTGTCATCCATAGCAAGCCCATTGGTGGTACATGTCTTAAGCTTGGCTGCAAGACCATCTACCCCGCCATGTAGTTTTAGCTTTTCGGTGTCATGGCTTTCAACAATGCAGGCTGCATCATCAGCACTGATACCAAAACCGTTTTCTTTGAATTCCTCAGGCACCACGTGGCTGCTGGCTTCTGCGCCTGCACACATTTTATACGCCGCCTTTGACACCAAAACCGCAACCCTCAACTTCTGTAAACATGTAATGTTTGATCAATAATTCCTCAAACTTGTCACTAACTTACTATCATGATGAAATCACATTAACTAATAATATCCAACTCTTATAATATCTAGATGTTTGGAGGTACAAAATATTTCCATAGATTTTAAATTATTTGGTATGCTCATTAACTCTTAAGTATTAATGCTTGTTGATATTGATATTTAAAGAATTCAAAACATTTCACGTTATTAAAATTTATTCTAAAGCAAGAAGAGTGAACTAAAGATGCATATTTGATATCATATTGTTTTTGGTGTATGAATTTATAATTTTAGAATATAATATATCTAGAATATAAAAATTTCAAATGATGTTGTGTTCAGCTTCTTATGTCTGTAACGATTTTTAATCTAATGAACCCACAAACATGACATGTCTAGCGCACTTAAAATGCACATAATAATTCAAGAGTGATCTACAACAATGTAGATAATAAAAACTTATGCTAGCTTAACATACATGATTTTTACGACGCATAGCGACAGCCTCGTTGCGTTTGTCGATATTGGCAGTAAAGCGAAACCTTCGTTTCGGGTTCTTTACAAAACTGCAGGCGTCCCTCCATCTCTGCAACGCCTCGGACGACGAATGCTTCGGCTTCACTCCACTGAATGTCTCACTCAAATAATAATCTTCCATTCTCTAGGAATTGTTAATTGTTGTTACTTGTTACTTGAAAACTATTAAATAGTATGCATGTATTTATACAAACAGATATGGAAGGCATAGAATTGAATTGCCTAGAAATTTACTGAAATTAAGTAGGTGACAAATTTTAAAAAAGGCAATGAAGTTTACGTTACACGGCTACACGCTTTAAATAAATGATCATAAAAGACGAAGGTTCCAGGAAACTTCATATGATTTAAGCGTCATACCGAGTGAAGAGACGAGGTTGTTTTGTTTGGTAGAATGCTTTTAAGTGTCATAACAGATTTTTTTGCCAAAATGGTGCTATAGTAGGATTTTTTTGTACATTTGGAGGGTGTCAGCAGTGGACTTGTGCTTTTGGTGAAACCGCAAGACCATCTTGCGGTTTATGCTTTGACTAGGTGGGAGGAACTTGCACTTTTGGTGAGTAGGAGAGAGAAACCGCAAGATGAACTTGCGGTTTCCTTTTTAAATCATGCACTTTTGGTGAGTAGGAGAGACAAACCGCAAGATGAACTTGTGGTTTCACCAAAAGGAAAAATTCTGATCTGACACCCCCTAAATGCACAAAAATCCCATCCCGTAGCACTATTTTGGCAAAAAAATCGTCATAACACTTCATCAGTTCATTGAATAATAATAAGTAATATGATTTTTTTTATAACTTATACAAATATGTTTTCTATTGATTTACAAGATTACTTGTTATTAGAATATAGTAACTATCCATCAGTTGTGGCAGTGGTAAGTGGTAGGAGGCCTTTGTTCTCATTTATGAGACATGGGTTTGATCCTCATAAGTCATAATTTGATGGATATTAGGCAATGAAGAGGAAAACCTATAAGCCATTAGTTGCGCAAGTTCGAATCTGAGCTGACCCGGTTTTCATCCGGCTGTTACTCCAACGAGGAAACTCGTGTGGAGGCAGTACGGTTTCCGGACGAACGCCGTAGTCTCCACCGTACCAGCGTGGACCTGGTTTAGACAACATAGTCTGGACGTGTGGGTGATTAGGGCCTGCCAAGAGGCGGGTGTGATGATCTCTGCCACACAGTTAAAGAAAGTCACCGTTCAAAAAAAAAAAGAATATCTATAATACATTATAAAGGAGGAGTGATGTACCATATTGGAATTTTGACATGGGTACAATTTTTAAAGCAACAAGTATAAGAGAATAAAGCTTATTTCATAAGGGTATTATAGGCATATTGGGGACAATTAAGACACTTAGAGGGTTAGTAGAGTAATTTTATCTTTTGTTTTTAGTTAAAAGCTAAAATATCATTCCTATAGTACCCCTAAGTCCCTTCACCTTCCCTCTTAGGCCATATGAAGAGCTCTCCTAATCAATTATTCATTGATTGTGTTTTATTTATATTAATCATTCATAACAAATTCTATTCCATTCCATGAAGAAACTTCCATTGATAGTATGGAGAGTTTTATCTTCATACACATCTAAATTCCTTTCATATGTAATTTCATTGTTAATGGTGACTAAAGAGCCGATTAGAACAAGATCCTCGCGCACAAGAAGATTTTGTTAGTAAACATAGTGGTTATAAATCAGAGGTAACCTTTTCTTAAACTCAATTCTACTCATGTCTTTATAGTTTGTATAAATCAATTTTTTACACTATATGTGGTTTATTTCTTATTTTGACTTGTGAATTGTAGGTCTGTGGACTCAAATGGTCTTATGATATTCGTGAATTACATTTGGTGGAACTGATAACAATGTAAGTAAATAATATACTTATCATATTGATCTCTTTTTTGTTAGTAACTAACTTCACTTATTTTTCTAATATTTCTTTGTGTTTATGTAGTTTTTTTGTTTGGAACCAACATTTGACTCAACATGTTTTGAACTACTGTGAGAATACAAGTGCTGTGAAATTAGTTGCTTGGTGTCCACATCTTCATTGACTTTTGGCTTTTGGTGATGGTACTGTAGATCGATGTATTCGACTATTCGGTTTTGGAACACGATTATTAATTCTCACCTGAGCTACATGGATACTGGTAGTCTGGTAACTTTTCTCATAAAGATTTCTATATTTTTTTCAAAGTTTTCAAGATCATTTCAATCATAATATTCACCTTTAATCCACCAACTCAAACATCATACTATCGGATTTGAAATTCCACAAGCATTTTATGATTTTGATTGTCAATCCTAGAAATCGCAGGCCTCAAATCCATGGTTGAGACCTAAAACTACAAGATCAAACTTCAGGGAGATTATTTGATTTGCTATTATTTGCATTAGTTACTCTTTAAAGATAACTCTCCATAGTCCATAAATTCAACTGGTTTATTGCACTATATTATCTAGATAATGACATGTTAACTACATAATCACAATAATTATTGTAGAGTTTGTCATGTTGAATGTCTATTAATTTTATATTTTATACATATCTAATGTGTTACATGTATTGATTTATTTTATTTTTCTAATTAAATGTTGTTTATGATAAACTAAATGTCTTATTACACGGACATTTGAACATCATAGTTTAGCAAAGTTCTTCTTACCCATCCCCTTAATATACAACACACATATTATTTTTATCTTTTTTTTTTTCAAGAAACACAAATTTGGTTTCGTTCTTTAAGAAAACACCTATAGATAATAGATGCTTTACGGTTCGTTCTAACGAAAAAGTTTAGCCGATAACTATGGTTTTGAATAACGGCAGCGTCAGATCACCGAGTCAAGATACTTCGGTTTGAAGCAATTTTATGTTTGGAAAGGTTTTTTCAAGATCTTTAGCTTCAAATAATATGGATGGCACTAGGGGTGAGCAAAGTACCCGCCATAACCAATAATATAACCATAACCGAAATAATCGAACCGATTTTAACCGATAACCAACATAACCAATGGTTATCGTTATTAAATTTCTTTAACCGGCCGATCGCTTATGGTTATGGTTATGAAGCTTTGGTTAACCGATATAACCGAACCGAATTTGTAATGTTAACTTTATGTGATAGATTTATGGTTTACATTAACTATGTAGAGGTTTTTACTATAATAAAAGTATGTTATTAACAAAATGATCTTGATGAAATGCTCTTTTTTGTGACGAATTAAAATTATAATCAAAGGTTAAGTATGTTTTTTGTTAATATCCTATTAAAATGGATCACACATTGGAATTATAACTAGAAAGTGTAGTCTTTGCCTTGTACAAAATAGCACAAACTAAGTCCAACATTGTAGGTTTCGGTTTTTTTAGACCCATTGACTTTTAATTTTATACTTTACCCTAAAGTTAGTTTTAGTTTATTTTGTTGGTTAATAACCGAAATAACTATAACCGAATTCATAACCAAGTAACTATAACCGAAGTTTGGTTATGGATATGGTTAGGATTTTTTTGTAAAAACCGAACCAAACCAAACCGACCAATGCACACCCCTAGATGACACAAAACAAAAATACCCGCAGCAACGCGCGGGCAATCCTACTAGTAGTAACTAAGAGGAAGGGGGGCCTTGATGTTGAGGCGGAAAAATGCGATTGGCTCTTTTTATTTTTTTAAAATTGATATTATTCTCTTCACGCTCTTTCACTCCTTATCATTTTTGAGCTTGACAAATGAAGCCCACATATGTCACATGGTACATCATGCCGCTCTTTCCCTCCACTCCACATATTCTATTCTAAGCAACTTGAAGATCCAAAAGCTGGACGTATGTGACAACCATCACCCTCACTTTGTTTTTTTTGAAAGTTGCCAATTATAATCCTTGTATTTTCTATCATTTTCGAATCTAATAAAAGTTGAGTTTTTATCGATCATTATATATATATATATATATATATATATATATATATATATATATATATATATATATATATATTGAAATGTCTACATTTTAATTAAGTATGTATATGGAAACATTATCTAAACATAATATATTTTGGCTTTGATATAAAAAAAAAAATATTAGTTACTTATTGAAATTAATAGAAATTTTAAAAGTTTAAGATTTATATAAAAGATTGTAAAGTTTTATTGAGAAACAATTGGGTTTTAGCATAAAATGCATTATATAAAACACCAGGGATCATTTCTGCCATAAATCAAAAGTTTGAAAGGGCTTCCCTCCTACTGCACGTTTTTTTTTCCGGCAAAGAATCTCGCCGCCGGCGAGATTCCGGCAACACATAAATTAAGATTTTAAAGTTTTTAAACGATTTTGACTATTCCTGAACGTTACTCCATTAATATATACACGATTCAATGCCTATCAGGTGTAATAAACGCGTTTAATGGGATTAATCAAGCAATTTTTTTCGGGTTCTACTATTGTAACCGATCGGAAATTTATTACAACTTCAAGGATCCGTTTTGGTCGCTACATCTATATAAACGATCGGACCATTTCATTTCTGCTCGTTTCCACATCTGAAACCACTCTTAAAACAGTTATAACACGTTTGGAAAGCTTACGGATTGGTTCTTTAAGTTTGCGGCTCTTTCTTCTTTGTTTCAACTCCTAAAACGCGTTGTAAGTATCACATCTTTATGCCGTTTTGATGTTTATATAGTCCTCTTCAAAAGCCCTCTGTAACCGAGTTGTTATCATGCTTGAATTGGGTTATTGAATCTTAGGTTAGGGCTAGGGTTCTTGAGTAATTTGGGGAAGAAGATGAACTACCAACAAGTGTTTAAGTTTAATCTGTTTCAATCAAATTAACAAACATGATATGTGGGCTAGTGGTTAGGGTGCATACATTCCATATGTGGGTCAGGGGTTCGAGTCCCTGCAACCCCACGTTTTTGTTGGGTTTTTTTTTCTGTATCTTTTCTTTATTTAAAATAATTATTCATTATTTATGTATATGTTTATATACATTGAAAACTTAGAATATTCATATTAAATTCATTTTTACTCTAAAAATTATGAAAATTTAGGAGTAGCTTCTTGACACCTCAAAGAAAATTATCACACTTTTACTTTGTGAAAATTATTTAATTTAAGTTATTTTATTAATTTAAATTGTTTTAATCATAATTAATTGATTAAAAATTCATTTTTAATGATTTTAATCTCAAACTTTTTGAGAAAATATTTCTAATCATTATTAACTGAAGTAAAATTATTGGTTCAGAAAACATTCATTTTTATTAATTTTCCTATTTTTAATCATGTAAACATGAATTAATAACATCAAATCAATTTTAAATATAAATAAGTTTATAAAAATTATGAGAAAATTATTTTCATTAATTTACATAAGAAAGCATCCATTTTCTATAAAAATAGCATTTTTGGGGCATGTCTTGCATTATTAACATTATTTATGTTTAATTAGACATAATTAAACATTTATTTATTTACACTATTGTAAACATCTATTTTATAAAATAGAGACATTTCTTATGTTGGAAAATCTTAATTATTTTGTCGGATCATTGTGTAACTCATAATTATTTATTTCAATATTTATGATTATCGTATTTATTTATAATAATTAGTTAAAGTAATTAACTAAATTATTTTGTCTTAATTATTCAAGCATATTTTTATCTAAATAATCAATAGGTAATAATTATATTATTTAAACCACATTTACAACCTTTCATATATTATTTGTGATATACAACTTTTACATTAACGCGACTTATCATAAAAACTCTAATTCCCCAAATCGACTTAGCAAACCCTAATGCCTTAGACCCTATTTACCTTAGACTTTTTAGACACTTCCTTATTAGTATTCTTACACATTATAGGTTGAATTCCTCGGAATTCCCATTACTTAGCTCACGACCGCTTAAGTGGATTTTGATCGCTTTCGCAAACTGTGAGTATATCTTTCCCCTTTTTACTATCTTACTATTTTGGGGTGACTCATGTACTTACTATCAAGTTTATAACTCCTTTTACTAAAATAGCAATTCTTATGTGTGTTTGCTTGTGTCATTTTGTGTATCTATGACCTGTCAAATCATTAACCGTTGCGGCCTGGCATTTCAATGAATAGTACTATGGTTTATACCCTTGTGACTCTGTTGAGAGTCCTTGTCATTGCTATGTATTACATTACTACTAGCGCATACTATATATATCTGCTTTTCTTTACATAGGGTTGATTTTGAATAGATATTACTTATTACATAATTGCAAATGGTACCGCACATGAATTGCTAAACACTTTTCCTACTACATTTATTCAAACAGGGTATGCTCACCAATACATTTTGTATTGACCAAATTATTTTCGTACATGTTTCAGGTTCTTATGAGATTACTTCCAAGCGTTTGGAACATAGACTTAGATTGAGATTATTGTATCTTAGTTTAGATTGCTACTCCTAAACGTTGTATTTTTTCTAATGTAATAAACTATTAAATTCAATGTATTCAAATTTACACTTTTAGTCCATGAGCTATTGAACAATCGTCACTACGTGACACCTCGATGTTTCCGCCATCGGTTGGGGTGTTACAGATTGGTATCAGAGCCAGGTTATAGGGAATTAGGTTATTAGAATGCCTTTTAGCCTAGTCTATAACTAAGCTTACTTTCACGAGTCCTCTCGTTTATATTTCTCTTATTTCCTATTATTTTCTTTCAAGATATTTTCGTTATGATTATTTCTCATTATTCTTTCGATATTTTTCTTGGTGAAGAAGACACTCGTATTTCACAAACGAAACGATATCATCAAGTTAGGAGTGGTATCCATACCTTGGTGATTAGTTTCACTCCTCTATAGGTTATTTATCTTAGGAATATATCTTTGAGATAGGAGTGACATCCACACCTCAAAGAGTATTTCCTTCAAAAAGGGAACTTAACCACTAAGCTGGGAGTGATATCCTTAACTTAGTGATTGGTTTCATTCCACAATCGTTTTCAATTTTGAAATACATCTTTGAGTTAGGAGTGAAATCCACATCTCAAGGATCTATTTCTACATCTCGTTAATTATGAATTTTCTTAAATAGTGATAACCTATTACATACGTTAATTTTATCATTCACGTCATTTTAAATTTTGGTCTTTTAAAACACGTTAGATTTACACATATTTCATGAAATGGTATCATACTGCATTTTATTTACAAAACCTTTTGTTTTCATATGACGTGCTCAATATATGTTTTCAAGAGAAACTTGTAGTTAATAATATGTTTTATAACATTTTTCAAACTCGACTCCTCGTAAACACATATCTACGAAGATTTTTCAAATGAACCAGTTTTGAATCTAAAACACACTTCGGTTACTAAAAAGTTATCCTCATGCATTATTACTATTCTTTCAACCATATCACAAAGATTGCGCAAACTACGTTTTTGATAAACGAAAATTTATCCTAACACACTCGCACGCTTTCAGTCACAAAACTTTTGGTTTAAACAATGGACATACCCTCTTATCCGGATGTTGCTAAATGTCTTTTATAGTATAACGCATATATGTAAAATTACTAGATTTTAACTTGCATGCCAGTAGGCTATACACGTTATTTCGTTATTTTTCTCCTGCACCATTTCTATTCATAGTTATTTCTAACACGTCATTTGTGATTAATTTCACATTGCCTATTTGCATTAATTCAACTCGTTTACTTTCATTTTGTGCAATTGTGCGATTTACTCGATTTATGTTATACTATCCTTTCAGTCGAAATTTTATGCTATACTTATATACTTACATGAACGCATATTTGGTATGCATATTTTCTTTCCTGTTTTGAGCAAAACCCTGTTATACTTTACATTATTTTGTTCATCGTCATGGCCAACGAACATACTAGTTGATAACCCGTATGAGATCTAAGCCAGTGCCCACGTACGACTCGGATTAGAGTATTTCTTTAATCCGAGGGGAACGATGTAAATCTTGGGGTTTATCAATATGGGTGTTTAGAGCCAACGATGTGAACAGAAGTTACCGGTTAAGGGTGAACCCGAAAGGGAAGAACCTCTAACCATGTCTATTACTTACATGTTACTCTCATTACGGTTAAAGGGTAAACCCGAAAGGGAAAGACCTCTAACCATGTCATTGTTTCATTGCAGTATCAACTACTTAGCATATCTTGATTTCACACATTTGTTTCTAGTATTACTTAGGATAAGGTTATGGAAAAGCATAACACCTTAGTGTAAGGTAAATCGATGATTACGGTCCGGAACGCAATCATGGGTTTACAGGTACATGAGGGTGGTGTGTAATTCTATTTAGGCTATTGGGAGACAATCAGTACGAGTCCAAAGTATCGGGAGTGTGGTGGGTCAGCTGCGGTACACCCTATATATAAGCATAAACGATACTGCGGGAACGGACTAGGAGTTTAACAAGAACCTACCCATTACTTTATAGATAGCTAGCACTTTCGATAAGAACGTTCTTACACGAGCTTCAATTCATATTCTTAGAGTCTTTCTCTTGACCATCCACACAGAAAACACAAACCTTGTACGCTCTTACACCCTCGTTTATTTGATTCTCGTTGCATACTCCAATAACGTCCAGTCAGAAACTTTTCTAAAGTAGGGGAGACTGCTTCATTAGTACCTCTGCCCCTCACCCGTTACACATTCCCAAAACTTTTCTCATTTAAACTCTCAACTTTCTAACTTTGGATTAACTGTCGAAAGATTTTGAAACTTTTACTTTGGGTATTAGACAAACTATTCTAAATTTTGTCAAATCATGAATGATGGAATTTTCTTTTAAAAAAATCTAGCTGACTATTACAACACCTTTTGTTTCATAGTAGCCTCAACTTGAAAGAAATTTCGAGACGAAATTTTCTAAAGTAGGGGAGACTGTGACAACCATCACCCTCACTTTGTTTTTTTTGAAAGTTGCCAATTATAATCCTTGTATTTTCTATCATTTTCGAATCTAATAAAAGTTGAGTTTTTATCGATCATTATATATATATATATTGAAATGTCTACATTTTAATTAAGTATGTATATGGAAACATTATCTAAGCACAATATATTTTGGCTTTGATATAAAAAAAAAATATTAGTTACTTATTGAAATTAATAGAAATTTTAAAAGTTTAAGATTTATATAAAAGATTGTAAAGTTTTATTGAGAAACAATTGGGTTTTAGCATAAAATGCATTATATAAAACACCAGGGATCATTTCTGCCATAAATCAAAAGTTTGAAAGGGCTTCCCTCCTACTGCACGTTTTTTTTTCCGGCAAAGAATCTCGCCGCCGGCGAGATTCCGGCAACACATAAATTAAGATTTTAAAGTTTTTAAACGATTTTGACTATTCCTGAACGTTACTCCATCAATATATACACGATTCAATGCCTATCAGGTGTAATAAACGCGTTTAATGGGATTAATCAAGCAATTTTTTCGGGTTCTACTATTGTAACCGATCGGAAATTTATTACAACTTCAAGGATCCGTTTTGGTCGCTACATCTATATAAACGATCGGACCATTTCATTTCTGCTCGTTTCCACATCTGAAACCACTCTTAAAACAGTTATAACACGTTTGGAAAGCTTACGAATTGGTTCTTTAAGTTTGCGGCTCTTTCTTCTTTGTTTCAACTCCTAAAACGCGTTGTAAGTATCACATCTTTATGCCGTTTTGATGTTTATATAGTCCTCTTCAAAAGCCCTCTGTAACCGAGTTGTTATCATGCTTGAATTGGGTTATTGAATCTTAGGTTAGGGCTAGGGTTCTTGAGTAATTTGGGGAAGAAGATGAACTACCAACAAGTGTTTAAGTTTAATCTGTTTCAATCAAATTAACAAACATGATATGTGGGCTAGTGGTTAGGGTGCATACATTCCATATGTGGGTCAGGGGTTCGAGTCCCTGCAACCCCACGTTTTTGTTGGGTTTTTTTTTCTGTATCTTTTCTTTATTTAAAATAATTATTCATTATTTATGTATATGTTTATATACATTGAAAACTTAGAATATTCATATTAAATTCATTTTTACTCCAAAAATTATGAAAATTTAGGAGTAGCTTCTTGACACCTCAAAGAAAATTATCACACTTTTACTTTGTGAAAATTATTCAATTTTTGTTATTTTATTAATTTAATTTTTTTTAATCATAATTAATTGATTAAAAATTCATTTTTAATGATTTTAATCTCAAACTTTTTGAGAAATTATTTCTAATCATTATTAACTGAAATAAAAATTATTGGTTCAGAAAACATTCATTTTTATTAATTTTCCTATTTTTAATCATGTAAACATGAATTAATAGCATTAAATCAATTTTAAATATAAATAAGTTTATAAAAATTATGAGAAAATTATTTTCATTAATTTACATAAGAAAGCATCCATTTTCTATAAAAATAGCATTTTTGGGGCATGTCTTGCATTATTAACATTATTTATGTTTAATTAGACATAATTAAACATTTATTTATTTACACTATTGTAAACATCTATTTTATAAAATAGAGATATTTCTTATGTTGGAAAATCTTAATTATTTTGTCGGATCATTGTGTAACTCATAATTATTTATTTCAATATTTATGATTATCGTATTTATTTATAATAATTAGTTAAAGTAATTAACTAAATTATTTTGTCTTAATTATTCAAGCATATTTTTATCTAAATAATCAATAGGTAATAATTATATTATTTAAACCACATTTACAACCTTTCATATATTATTTGTGATATACAACTTTTACATTAACGCGACTTATCATAAAAACTCTAATTCCCCAAATCGACTTAGCAAACCCTAATGCCTTAGACCCTATTTACCTTAGACTTTTTAGACACTTCCTTATTAGTATTCTTACACATTATAGGTTGAATTCCTCGGAATTCCCATTACTTAGCTCACGACCGCTTAAGTGGATTTTGATCGCTTTCGCAAACTGTGAGTATATCTTTCCCCTTTTTACTATCTTACTATTTTGGGGTGACTCATGTACTTACTATCAAGTTTATAACTCCTTTTACTAAAATAGCAATTCTTATGTGTGTTTGCTTGTGTCATTTTGTGTATCTATGACCTGTCAAATCATTAACCGTTGCGGCCTGGCATTTCAATGAATAGTACTATGGTTTATACCCTTGTGACTCTGTTGAGAGTCCTTGTCATTGCTATGTATTACATTACTACTAGCGCATACTATATATATCTGCTTTTCTTTACATAGGGTTGATTTTGAACGGATATTACTTATTACATAATTGCAAATGGTACCGCACATGAATTGCTAAACACTTTTCCTACTACATTTATTCAAACAGGGTATGCTCACCAATACATTTTGTATTGACCAAATTATTTTCGTACATGTTTCAGGTTCTTATGAGATTACTTCCAAGCGTTTGGAACATAGACTTAGATTGAGATTATTGTATCTTAGTTTAGATTGCTACTCCTAAACGTTGTATTTCTTCTAATGTAATAAACTATTAAATTCAATGTATTCAAATTTACACTTTTAGTCCATGAGCTATTGAACAATCGTCACTACGTGACAACTCGATGTTTCCGCCATCGGTTGGGGTGTTACAACGTACCTCTTTTGAGAGGTTGAAGACGACTAGCTTGATCAGATCTCTAAGTATTTAACCTGCAAAACTGGACAAACCGTTAGGCTCGTCACAAGGGGGCAGGGAGGGCCTCTCTGTGACCACCCTCCGGCGTGAGGATAAGTATTTGTTTGGAGAAGAAAAGAGAATAGAGAGAGAGAGAGAGAGAGAGAGAGAGATAGAGGTTCGGAGTGTGTCAGAACGTGTCTTACTCGTACTTTTGAAGGGGTATTTATACTAGCCAGAATTGTTGTACTATCCTTCGGTCAGGTGTACTAACCTTCGGATCTAGTGACCTCCGGTCGTTGGTTGTGAACACGTGTCTTGGTGAACCGCGTCTCATAATATGATGCCGCGTCTAGATGAGGTTGAGGTCCGGACGGGAGGTTTTATACCTCTTCATGTCCCCTCAAGTCCATAAGTTAGTTTATAACTTAGTGGAGTTGATCGTTCCTTTGGCAATGCTTTCCAGCTGTTGCTGTGGACGCGGCACGTGGCAGCTTCCTAGGCCGTGTATCGTGGCGGTTATTTCTAGACAATCTCTACCGTCAATTCTTTGTTATTTTGGTGAGAGATTGTGACACGTGTCGTCGCTTGGGTTTCCCTTTTCCTTGGTTTATTTAAACCTGGTTTTTCACTTTTTTCATTATTACTTTTTCTCTTTACTTTTAACTTCCCTTATATCGCTTCCTTTCCTGTTATCAAGGCCCAGTATACCTTCTTCATTTCAGGTTCGTTCATCTTCCTTTTGTTTCTTTCCCAACTCTTCCTTTGTTTTTTACTTTTTTGCTTGCTTGTAATGGGGAAAGATAATATGAGTGTCAGTTTCTCTACCTTGACCCAAAAGAAATTGGAAAAGTTTTTAGTTGATTATAGGATTCCCTTAGATCTTCGCCCTGAGATTCCTGCCCCCGACCGTGCCATCTATCCCCACCTTCTCGGCAAGTTTGCGTTCTACACGCGAGTGTGCGACTTCGCCAACTGCAGGGTACCTCTAACGAAATTCTTGTTAAAGGTTCTCCTGTTTCATGGGGTTCACTTTTCTCAAGTGAATCCCTTTGGTTTGGGACGGGTCTGTCACCTCGAGTTGAAGTGCCGGGCTTTGAAGTCGAAGGCCGATCTGGAGGTGTTTAGGGCTTTTTATAAGTTGAATCAAGCCGGAGATTGGTTCACTTTTGAGAAAAGAAGGAAGAAGCCGGAGTGCATGGGAAGGATACCTCCAGCTTAAAGAACTGGAAAACACAGTTCTTTTGGTTGGATGACAGGTGTCTTCCCAAGGAGATGGTGAATCTATGGCGGACGGAGTTTGAAGCTTCTGAGTGGGAACTTCCAGCTAATTTTGCTTGTGACTCAACTCTTTATAATAAGCTTGTTACTCACAAGTCAAATATTAAGAAATTTCCGGAACATATCCTGGTACTAGCTGGAGTTAGTAGGATTTGGGACGAGCCAGATCGATGGCCTGTTATCCGGTATAAGAAGAAGGGTGAGCATTGCTCTTTATCCTTGAGCTTCTTTTTTGGAGATCTTGTTTTTTAACTCTTATCTTTTTTGCAGAAATGTCGCTGCTTGCAGCACTCAAGTTTGATGATTATGACGACGATGATCTCGCGTTTACCAGCGAGCCACTCGGGTCCAGCAAACCGATCTTGGAACAGGTGACGAAGATACATTCCCCCATTCGTCCGGAGGGGGAAGAGGAGGAGAATGTGGAGAAACCTTCGGGAGAGGGGGAAGTCATAGGCGAAGCTAGTGGTAAGGACGGAGGTGAAGGTGGTAGTGAGAAGGAGCGGGTGGTTGGTCAGAAAGGGGGCGAAGGTGATGTGACTGTTGGTCAAATCTTCCCCAACCCTGATTCTTTGAAATCCGTGAGTTCCTCAAGTGTACATGTCTCGGAAGACGATATTGCTGAAGATGCCTCATTAGACTTAAACGTGGAGGCCCGGAAGAGGAAGGGCGTGCCGTCTAAGGTAAGGAGGAGTCCCAAGATGGTGAAGTTTGTTCCACCACAAGTTCTCACTATTTCCGAATCATCTCAAGGTAATATCTTAGATGTATTTGATTTGCACATTTCTGGTGGGAAATCTTCTCGAGATGGTGATCTTGTTTATATGTATGTTCCGGGGGATAAACCAGGTGGTGAAGGTGAGAAAGAGGGCGATGATGTTTTTAGGGACATTGCAAACAGTCCGCCCCGAACTTCGGTGGCTCAAGCTTCGGGTGGTTTTTCTTCTTCTTCTCCGGGTAAGTCTACTGGCCGCTTCTCTACCTTTCGTGCTAGTGAGGAGAATGAGTATGGTGCATCCTATTCTCCTTGTTGGTTCGAGACCGAGACATTGATCATGTTTAATCTTGTAGATCCATTGGATGATGCAATGGAGGTGGATCCTACTACGGCTGAGGACGTGTTTATTCCCGATTAGGACTTGAAGAATGGTTCAAGGGTGGTTGATGCTTTGTCATCGAAGATGATGCTTTTTAACCTGCATACCCCGGCTGATCACGCCCACTACCGGAGCTTAAAAGACAATGATCTGGGCGATGCTCTGATGATCAATCAGGCTCAGTCCAATTTTTTGGTGTCGGAGATGTACAGAAGATGGGTTGATTCGGAGTTTCAGCGTGGTAAGTTGGAGAAGAGGGGCGTGTGCAATCATGGTAATGTGTTGGAGTCTTTAAAGACGAACCAAGATTAGCTTAGGTCGGTGCAAACTTCTTTAGCTGTGGCCGGGAGGAACGGGATGGCTTTCAGAAAGAGGTTGAAGTCTTAAAGGAGAAGCTGCGTTCATCTGAGCAAGCTCACGAAGCTTCGAAGAAGAAGTACATCCATTCCATCGAGGAGCTGGAGAAAGTAATGGATAAGACTCGGGCTGCAGCGGATTTACTTGTGAAAGGTTTATCCTTTTTCTCTTGTTACTTCTTCATCCTTTATCGATACTTAACAATTTTTTCTTATGTCTTATTTGCAGAGAAGGACGAAGCCTTGGCTCGTGAGAAGGATGCCTTGCAGCTCGTGGCAGATTTGAAGGCAGATGTAGAGAAAAGGGATGCAGAAAGGCTTGATCTTCTCAAAGAGATCGAAGGAATGTTGAGCTTTAAACAGTTTATTCTGACGGAGGGGGTGGAGCTTGTTTCGCATTATGTGCGGAAATGCTCGTTGATGAAGGGAGCCGTGGCAGGAGTTAATAATGCTATGAACGGCATCGGTTACAATGCTGGGGTACGCGCTGGTCATGCCGCGGCCCTTAAGGGATTGGCCATGAATGCCGTCCCCAAACTTGTACCGAACGCAAAGCAACTGCTGCTAGAGGCTGTCAAGACTTATGACGAGATTGTCCTTCCCCCTATTTCCAAGATGCAAGACCTTGCTGCCGAACCTTTGGATGTTGTTATCAAGGCTTTCAAGGATTTGTCTGTAATTGATGACGCACCTTAGGGGCCGAAGAAATATATGGTTCTCTCCCTTTCCTCCACATAGGTTCGGTGATTTGTTATGTTTTTTAGTGAAGCTTTTATCAATACTTTGTACCATCCGTTCCTTTCATAGGTTCGGAGTTTTAGTTCATTTGCTTCTTCGTGAAGCATTGTTTTTGGATCATAGCCATGTAGGCGTAAGGACGTATCTTTTATCCTTTATAGGATAGTTTTTTGTATATCAAGTTCGTCCTGTAATGAACATATATCTTTGTACCTTCTTTGAAATGTGAATGGGACTCTCTTATCTGTGTGCTTCGGATATCCCTTGCTTATTTATTTTCTTAGGTACAAATTAGTCAAATTTCTTACCGAAGGTTTAGTGACTTCGGCTCATATGATATAGAGGCTTTATCATGCGTCCATGATTTTTATGCCTTAGTTATAAGATATGTTTTAAGTGTTTCGGGATTTTTTTTTATCCTTAACAGTTTATAACATTCGAAGTAGAACGTTCATTTTTCGCGAAACTATTTTTTCTTTTTGAAAGATGCTACGTAGTCTTTATGGGGTGTTTTTTAAGTTCGGTATTTTTTGGCTCTTCGAACTTGTTTAACCAAGAAGTCCGGACGAAAGGGCCTTCGATACCCCCATGCCCTAATTCTTTCCCCCCTTCGTTTGTCGAGGTACTTTTACCTCGAGTGTCAAAGCTTGTATGTTATGTTTGAACATACGTATAACAAGT
Source organism: Ambrosia trifida (assembly GCA_028751855.1). NCBI lineage: Eukaryota > Viridiplantae > Streptophyta > Magnoliopsida > Asterales > Asteraceae > Ambrosia > Ambrosia trifida. The sequence goes on from CM054128.1 coordinate 115,649,128, forward strand.
AAATGAATATCATGGAACGAATTTGCAAGGATTACTTTATAAAATGAGGTATGTCGCGTCTCATATTTATATGTGCGGAGAATTTGTCATTCCGCGGTACATAATGAAAATTTAAAGATTGTGGGGCATTCACATCCCACTCTTACATTGGAAAAGAAAATAACATAAAAAACTGCTTTATTGCTTCCATCTTTTCTCTAGATGTAGCACTTTTTTAGGTGTACTCCGTTCCATGTCCGGGGGACTTCTTCCCCATTGAGAGTAGCGAGCTTGTAAGCTCCTTTGTCCCCTACCGAAGTAATGATATATGGTCCTTCCCATTTAGGACTCATTTTGCCCGGTTTCTCAGAGCCACTGGCTTCATTACTCCGCATTACATACTCTCCAATTTTAAATTTTTTCTCTCGGACCCTTGAATTGTAGTATCTTTCTAAGGTCCGCTTGTATTTTGCCTCTTGGATGGCTGCGGTTTCTCGTCGTTCTTCCAGAAGATCAAGGTTGCACCGAAGCTCTTTCTCGTTTTCCTGTTGGTTAGCCACCCTATGGGTCGGCATGCCTATTTCGACTGGAATCATTGCTTCGGTTCCGTACGTCAGACTAAAGGATGTTTCACCGGTGCTTGCTTTGTTCATTGTTTGTTGGATCAGTATTAAGCTGCTCTTTTAGTTGAACTTGCTAGTTGACACTTAAGTGTTTAGCAAGTTCTTGGTGAGTGTTAGCACAGCGGAATGTTTAAATGTTTATAGCTACACTTTGTCAACAGGAGTTATTACTCCCCCTGGAATCAAGAACTAATAAATGAGAAGTGTTTATTGAGAATCTAAGTATTGAATGAGAATGAAATACTTTGACAGATTCTCAGTAAACACGAAATGGAAATAACAATAATAAGTGTTGAAGGATTTCTTGTATTAAAATCAATGTCTAAAACAGAAGGATGAATCCTTCTATTTATAGACCTTACAAATACATGAACCTTGCCAAAAAGCAAGTTCAGAAACAAGTTGCAACAAGTTGCAGTCTTGGAACTTGTACATAAAGCAAAAAGAAATACTAAAGTATTAAACTACTGATATACAAGGGCGGTGGAAAATATCTTCTTTAAGTACTGATGAATGACAAACTACTGATGAGTAGTTTGTCCTTCAGTAGTTCTTCAGTAGAAGTGTCTGGTTTGAACTTCAGAACTTCTGATGACTTCTTCTTCAGTACTTCTGAATCTCCTCTTCAGCAGTTTGATTCCTTGTCTTCAGCAGTTCCATACTTAGAGTATTTTGACAGAAAGTGAATTAGACTAAGGTTTGCAAAAGTGGTTTCACCAATCCTTTTTGTCCTAACAATCTCCCCCTGGATTGATGAAGCCAAAACCTTACTAACTCCTTATTGTTCCTTTCTGTCCTTAACAATTTTCCATATTCCTTTGAACATGGAATTCTTGAGCTGGTTGAGTTGATCATCAGTAAGAGACCCTTGTCTTGGTTCCAAGTGTTGGATTGTAAGCAGGTCTTTGGTTGATAGTTTCTTCAGTTCTTTCATCGACCTATATTCCCTGCTTGTTTGATCTCTTCTTGTCACAAGTACTGAGTTGTTATCAGTAAAGGACCATCTGATGACTGGTACTTTAGACTTGTTAAAGTCTGCAGTGTAGGGAACCATGGTGGTACCCTGGGTTTCTTCTGAGTGTTGAATGTTTTCAACTTCAGTGACTCTCAGGTGGGATTCACCTCCTTGCTGTTGTTCCATCACATTAGGTATCTGAAATGTTGGCAAATGATGTTCAGTTGTTACCTTAGTATGCAGTTTGTCTGTGATGGTCCTCTGGATTTGATATGCAAAGGTGGAAGGATCCCTGAATTGTGTGAGCAGAGGCTTCTCTTCTATGTCAAAATCAGAATGTACTACTGTACTACCTTCTAGTAGTACCATTCTGAAATCAGTCTTTACTTTTTCCTCTGTCTTCTTTCTTTGGGTAGCTGGTCTTCTTTGAACACCAGAAGTTCTAACTACTGAAGTTGAGGCTTCAGCAGTTTGAAACTTCTCTGGATTAGCAGCCCTTGCAGCCTTGTATTTTCTGTATGTGTCCACCAATCTTTCTTCTTTCCATCTGGACACTGAGGCTTTTGAACCATAACCATTGGCTACCAGTTCTTCTATCATCTGAGCTCTCTTGGCCTTTGTGTCTTTACCTGTTGCAAGTTTATCTGCAATCAGTTGAGCTCTTCTTGTCAGCTCTTCCACAGAGAGTCTCTTCAAAGTGTGGGCTTTAACTTTGCTGTTCTTCCTAATGTAAGACATCAGTTGATGTCTTTTGTCTTGTTCAGCAATCTCATCAAGGCTAGCCTGCCTTTGTAGTTCAGCTTCATAAGCCTGAAGCTTTTCTTCATGGCTTAGGTCTAAGTCATCCCTTTCTTCCAGATTTTTCCAAATCAGATCTTCTCTGGCCTTCTTTTGAGCTGCAACTAAACTCTTCTCTAGTAATTCAGCTGATTGGGAGATTGGAGAAGGGTTTAGCACAGTCATTGTTGTAACTGTTGTAGTAGGCCTGATAGGAGCAGAGGTTGGTTGAGTAGGAGCAGTTGTTCTGGAAGGGTCAGCAGTTTGAGTCTTGGAAGTGTTAACATCTGATGGGTTGACAACTACTGAAGGTTTGTCAACTACTGAAGGAATGTCTTCAGTACTTTCTGATTCTTCATCAGAACTTTGGCCATCAGAGGTTTCTTCATTATGCCCTTGGGATTCATCAGCCTTTTCAGCATCTTCTATTTCTTGAATAGAGACACCAAACTGTTGTGCCAGTTTCTCTATTCTGGATTGATCCTGTTGATCTCTAGCTAGGATAGCCACTCTTGCCTTTCTTCTGGCTTCAAGTGTATCCATAGGTACCTTGATTTTCTCCCCCTTTTTGGCTTTATCACCTTTGGAAGTTGAAGCTTGGGAGAAATGACCTTGAAGATGAGCAATCTGTTTGCTGTTGTGATCAATCTTGTTGGACAGATCATTCATCTTCGTCTGTATCACTCCAAATTGGTTCTTCATGGACAGCTCCAAGTCAGCTGTGTATGTTTGGATGTGATTTTTGATGAGGGTGTTCATCAAGTGATACAAGGGACCATCTGGGCTGCATAGTTGGTTCAGGTCTATGCTAGGTTGCCCAGGGAATTGGGTAGGCATTTGTAGTGAGGGGTGTGTTTTTGGTTGATCTCCTTGTTGTACAGGAGATGCCACTCTAGGGGAATCATGGATTGAGTGGGCTTTAACCTGAGATGGTGTGACTAGCTTCTTGAGCTTAGAGACACCAGGTGCAGGACCTTCACTTACAGCCGTCAATTCAGTAGTTTTGAGTGTTGAAACATCATCCAAATTAATGGAATCATCTGAATCCCTGATTACATCCTCAATGAGGACTGTATCAGTTATATCATGAGCTGAGCCCAACTCAGTTGTCTCATGTACCTCTTGTTCTTGGTACAGAGGATTTCCTACCTCAGGCATTAAGCCTTCATCAGTAGTTGCCACAGTTGAGGTCTTAGCTGTTTTACTTCTTTCCTCAGGTCCACCACTGGGTGGTAAATGAGTAGTAGCAGCCTCAAAAGTACCAAAGGTTTCTAAGTTTGGGCTTAGAGACCCTGGTTCATCCTCATCTCTTTGGTTAGGGCTATGAGTGTCCACATCCATGTCACTGTCTGAGTCTATGTCCCCTGTTTGATGTGGTTGATGGGGACTGACATGTGTTGATGGGACTTTCTCTTTTAGCCCGGAGAGAAGTTTGGCTATTTCTATGTCTGGTTCAGAAATTTGGGGTGCTGGTTCAGTAGTTTGGGCAGTGGGTTCAGCAGTTTCAAAAGAAGAGTCTATTGGAATAGTTTTTCTAAGTCTTTTTCTTTTGAAAAGGATAGTTATTGGTGCTCTTGGTGGGGTTTGAGATGGATGAGACTGAGAGGATGTTTCAGTCACATCTTTAAGAAGTGCAGATTGCACAGTAGTCTGTTCAGGCATCTCAACCTCCTGAACAGCTTTTCTTTTGGGTTTGGTGGGTTTTTGTTTTGTTATTTTTGGTTTCTTGGCCTTTGGTGGTGTAGGTTTAGAAGATGAGGGTTCCATGGGGACTGGTGCTTGTTCCCCTTGGTCATCTTCTGGCCAGACAACCTGTTTGTTGTGCCTTGAGTATGCTTGTGAGGTTAAGGGTTTCAAAATTTCAATTTTACCCACAAGCACCTCATTACCCAGTTCAGATATTATGCACTGCATAATGAACCTTGGATATAACAAAAACTTTTTCTTAGTGTTATTGTGATGTAACACCAACTCATTAAAGAAAAGTTTTGATGCCCTGAAATTTGTTTCATTCACAATGGAATGAAATATTGGTTGAAAGGTTGAGGGCATCTGGTCATAAGACCCAGTTTTAGGACTCAAACACATAATAATATAATGAAACAAAAGTTTATATTTTGGTTCAAAATACTTTTTAAAGATTGTTGCTTGTGAGAGAGTACCTTGATAACCACACTCAGTCATGGTTAGGTGGATAGCAGAGTTGTCAAACTTCTCAGGGGCATTCACATCATTCAACCCCAGTCTGACTGCAAGTATGGCCGGTGTAATGGCCATTTGTCTCCCTTTGATTGTTGAGTTGAGGGAGATAACTTCATCATCCACCATCACTGTCTCAGCATCAGCCCAGAACTCATTTAGAGTTTCAGGATGAATTGGTGGGTCTATGGTGAGAGAGGTGAAATATTGGGATTTGACGACAAGATCAATGATCTCATCGTATTGGGACCAGCCTTCTTGTTTTTCTAAGTAGGCTCTGAGATTGTGTCCCTGTTTGAGAACTAAAGCCATGTGGTTTGTGTGTGTTGATGAATCGAACAGTGATTTTGTGTTGCAGGTTCAGGGGTTTGAGAGCTTTCTTGAGAGAGAAGGAGGGAATTTTTTGTGTTTGAAAGGATAAGTGTTGAAAAAAGATATTTATCAGAAGTTTTTAACCACTTGGATCTTCTTTATTAGAAGTTTTAAACCGCCTAGGTTAAAAATCTCTTTATCAGAAGTTTTAACCCGACTAGGTCAAACTTCTGATGATGGGAAAAGTCAGATTTGCCCTTTTTTGACTAAACTGCTGATGAAGGATTATCTTCATCAGTAGTTCCCATTTTCTCTTCAGTAGTTTTAACAGCTGATGAGAAATACTTTATAAATACTTTTATTCATAACTTCTGAAGTTTATTTTATCAGAAGTTAATCACTTTTCAGAAATTATCCCATGCTGAAGTTTTGTTCATCAGTAGTTTCTCTCTTTTCAGAAGTTTTTCAAGTGTTTGAAAACAGATGTAAGTGAAAAACAAAAAAAATGTACAGAAAAATAGAAACACTTACAAATTTAGCATCCCTAGCATGGATACTAACTTCTGAAATGTTGATGTGTCAAGGGGTTTAGTGAAAATGTCAGCTATTTGATTAGCTGTTGCTACATGTTTCACTTCAATCTTGCCTTTTTCATAGCAATCTCTTATGAAATGATACCTGATCTCAATGTGTTTAGTTTTTGAAAACTGAACAGGATTTTGAATGATGCTAATGGCAGATTTGCTGTCTACAAGCAATGGTGTCTTGGTCTCTTTGATTCCATAATCAAGAAGTTGATATTGGAGCCATTGTATCTGTGATGTACAACTTGCAGCTGCAATGTATTCAGCTTCAGCAGTTGAAGTTGCAACAGATGTTTGCTTCTTTGATTGCCAGGACACTAGACAGTTTCCCAAGAATTGACAACCACCAGATGTTGATTTTCTTGACATTTTACACCCTGCATAGTCACTATCTGAAAAAGCTGATAACTTGGTATTGCTTGAAGCAGGATACCAAATTCCAAGTGTGGGAGTTCCTTTCAGATATCTGAAAATTCTTTTGACTGCAATAAGGTGTGATTCCCTAGGAGCTGATTGATATCTAGCACAGACACATGTTGAAAACATAATATCTGGTCTAGAAGCAGTTAGATATAAAAGGGAACCTATCATACATCTGTACATGGTTTGATCAACCTGTTTTCCTTGATCATCTGGTTCAACTTGTGTGGTTGGTGTCATGGGAGTGGAACATGATTTACAGTCTTGTAAAGAAAATTTGTTTAATAATTCTTTAACATATTTTGATTGATGTATAAAAGTTCCATTTGTTTGTTGTTTAATCTGCAGTCCCAAAAAGTACTGCAGTTCTCCCATTGTACTCATCTCAAATTTTGATTGAATGAGTTTCTTAAATTCATCACACAATTTTGTGTTTGTTGAACCAAAAATGATATCATCAACATATATTTGAACAAGTAAGATATGATTTCCAACATGTTTTATGAAAAGTGTTTTATCAATGGCACCTCTTGTGAAGTTATTTTTGAGTAAAAAGGTTGAAAGTGTATCATACCAGGCTCTTGGAGCCTGTTTGAGCCCATAAAGAGCTTTGTCTAGTTTGTACACCCACTCAGGATGAGAAGGATCCTCAAACCCAGGTGGCTGACAAACATACACTTCCTCTTTTATCTTTCCATACAAAAATGCACTTTTGACATCCATTTGATAAACTTTTATTTTGTTGGAAATGGCATAGGCCAGAAATAACCTGATAGCTTCAAGCCTTGCAACTGGAGCAAAGGTTTCATCATAGTCAATCCCCTCTTCTTGAGAGTAACCTTGTACTACCAGTCTTGCCTTGTTCTTTATTATCATACCAGCTTCATCTTGTTTGTTCCTGAAAACCCATCTTGTGCCAATTGGTTGCTTGTTTGGTGGTAAGGGACAGATTTCCCATACCTGTTGCTTGTTGAATTGAAGCAATTCATCTTGCATTGCTTGCACCCAATTGTTGTCTTTGAGGGCTTCCTGGTACTTCTTTGGTTCCAACTGTGAAATAAATGCTGAGAATAGACAAAAGTTGGAAAGCTGGTTTCTTGTAAGAACACCTGATGCAATATCACCCATGATTTGATCAAGTGGATGATCTTTGTGTTCGATCAGTTGTTGTAAACCACTGACAGGTGTTGGTGGCTCTTGTTCTTCAAACAAACTACTGAGGTCTATTATATCTGGTTCAGCAGTTTCAGTGTCTTCAGTAGTTGCAGGTGCTGAAGCAGATGTTTGAGTTTGGCCTTCAGTATTTGTTGAATCAGAAGTTTGTGAAACTTCTGATGGTTTTGAAGTTGACTTAATGACTGTTTGAGGAGTCCATGGTGCTGGATCCTCATCATCAAACCTTTGATCACCATAATAAGTAGGTTTGGATGAAGTAACAGTCTTTTCAGGTTCAAAATGAAAGTTGTCAAGGTCAAAGAGTTCAGCAGGATGTGCTGGAATGAGAGTGTGTTTTGACTCATTGAACTTGACATTCAGTGTTTCTTCTACTATCCTGGATTTTGAGTTAAAAACCTTATAGGCTTTTCTAGTTGAGGAATAACCAAGAAAGTAACCTGAGTCAACTTTGGCAGCAAACTTTGAAATAGATTCCTTGATGTTCAAGATGAAACATTGACACCCAAAAGCCCTGAAAAAGGAGATAAGGGGCTTCATGCCATGAAGAACTTCATAGGCAGTCTTTGAATGTCTCTTGACAACAAGAACTCTATTTTGAACATAACATGATGTGTTAACTGCTTCTGCCCAGAAGTATAAAGGTAGGCCAGAATCAGCTAACATTATTCTTGCTCCTTCTATTAAAGTTCTGTTCTTCCTTTCTACCACACCATTTTGTTCAGGAGTTCTGGCAACACTGAATTGTCTAATAATCCCTTTAGACAAACAGAAGTCATTCAGAGTTTTGTTCCTGAACTCTGTCCCATTATCACTTCTAATGGTTTTGACAGGTAGAGAGTATTGCTTCTCTACTTGTAGAATGAAGAACTTGATGATTTCAGCAGCCTCATCCTTGGAAAATAAGAAGAATACCCATGTAAATCTTGAGTAGTCATCAATGATGACTAAGCAGTACTTCTTTTTACCAAGGCTCATGATCTTTACAGGCCCAAATAAGTCCATATGGAGTAGTTGAAGACATGCAGTTGTTTTTGATTCTTCAATAGACTTATAAGAGGACTTATGCTGTTTACCCTTTAAACAGGATACACAGTGTTCTTGACACTGGTATACTTTTAAGGGTAGACCTCTGACCAAGCCCATTTTTGTGACTTTATTTATGGTTTTAAAGTTCACATGGCCAAGTCTCCTGTGCCAGAGATCAGTTTCTGAAGTTGATGCCCTTGAGAAGAAACAGGCAGTGTTGTTCAGTACTTTGTCCTTTTCAATGTCCACTGCATAGACATTGCCACATCTTTTGGCAATTAACAAAGTATGATCTTCAATGATCTTCTCTATCAACTTCTGGCCTTCTGGTGATATGATCTTGCATGCTGTCTTTGTGAAAAAGGAAGAATATCCTTTATCACACATCTGTGACACACTAAGCAAGTTGTACTCAAGGTTTTCAACCAGATTGACCTTGTCAAACTGTATTTTGCCAGAGGAGACATTGCCATGTCCTAGCACATATCCCTTAGCATTGTTCCCAAAGGATACAGATCCATCTCTTTGACTGATAAAATTGTTTATCAGGTATCTGCATCCTGTCATGTGCATTGAGCCTCCACTGTCTACATACCAAATGCTATTTAAGCCTCTGGAAACTCTCTGCACAAAATAGCAAATTAGTTAGCTTTAGGAACCCAAGCCAGTTTGGCTTTGGGTTTGCTCTTGAGAACATTAACAGTTTGTTCTTGACCAATTTGAGAAATCCATGTCTTTTTGGCAATGGATTTTTCATTAAGCACAATGGTGGTATTGTTTTGAGGACCACCATCAACTTTGGTCATCAGTAGTTGTACCAAGTTCATAAGATCTTTAATCTCAGCAGTTTGTGAAACTGCTGAAGATTCAGGTCTAACTACTGAAAGAGAATTTTGAGAAAAAGACTTTGGTTGAGATTTTGTCTTTTTCTGAGAAAGGGTTTTTGCTGGTTGTTGTTTCTTGGGAGAAAAGGTTTTTACATAATCATTTTTGATTTGTTCCCCCACAACCAGTTGTTGATTTTTCTTATTAAACTGAATACCCTTTCTATATCTGCAAAATTCTGTTTTGTGGTTGAACAGACCACAAATTTCACATTCTTTTGTCTTTTCTTTCAAAGACAAATCTCTGACTGTTTTGATTGGTTTTAGGTCATCAGTAGTTTTCAGGTTCTCAACTCCTGATGTAGTTGAAACTGCTGATGACTTAAAGTCAGATTTAATCAATACTTCTGAAGAACTTTCTTTGTGTGATTTTAGAAAGTTTTCATGGAAAGATGTGCATTCTTCCTCTTCAGAAGTTTCACCTGAAACAATTTTTCTCCCATCTTCAGTAGTTTTGGGAGAGAAATCTGTTGGTGTTTCAGTGTGATTGTACCCTATGCCAAACCTAACATTTGAGGCACTTTGTTTGTTTAGCAATAGTTGGTACCTCTTACAAGATTCCACCCATTTTTCACATGTGATCCTGGTGTCAGCAAGCTCTTGTCTGACATTTCCCAGGTCATTTAGCATGATTTTAATTTGTGCTTGGGTTTCAATGGCAGTGTCAGTTAATTTAGAAACTTCTTTTGTTTTAGCATAAAGTTTTCTTTCTAAATCACATTTCATCTGAGTGAATTTTCTCTCAGAGTCATTTGCCTTTCCTTGTAAGTGAATATTGGTCTCTCTTATGAGAGCAAAAGATTCTTTGCATGAATTAGAACACAGTTTTGTCAAAGATTCTTTAGATACCTGTGACAAGGCAGATTTTGAGGTGCATCCCTCAAATGCCATTAAGGCAAAGTTCTTCCTGCCATTGCCAGGCTCTCCCTAGTTGATGTCAAACATTTTGTTGTCTGCATCAGGATTGCACTCTATGGTGTCAAAAGGAAGACTGCTCCAGTCAACATACCCTGAGGTAAATAAACTTTGTTGAGAGGGTTGCTGTTGCTGTGGAGGTTGTTGAGCAGCTGGAAAGGGAGGGATTGATTGTTGGCTCTGCATCTGTTGAGCAGGCATCTGTACATATTGTACTTGTGGCACATATTGGAGTTGTGGAGCTTGTGCCTGTACAAAATGTGCACTCCCTTGTGTTCCATTATTCATGTTATAATTGGGGTTAAAATTGTTTCCTGACTGAGATTGGTTAGAGCCAGAGCTTCTACATTCTCTAGCAAAGTGTCCCAACTTTTGACACTTGTGACATCTAAGTTTAGACTTGTCAAAACCAATTTTTGTAGAACTGTTAAGTCCTGGAAACTTCCTTCCTGACCTTTTGTAAAGTTTGTTTGTTTTTAAACTTAACATGGCCAGTTGGTGCAAAATATCCATTTCTTCTAGGTCATCACTGCTGAAACTATTTAAGTCATCCATGATAAAACACATGTTATCAGCAGTTTGACCTAAATCATTATTGTCATAACCTGGGAATGATCTTTCAGATGAGATCCCAGCAGTTATGTCAATGTGGTCAAAAGATCCAAAACTATTTGAACAAGTTGGTGAGTCTTGTCCCAATAGTGCTGTACTACCTGGTAGATAGTCATCAGCAGTTTTACCAGAATTTTGTAACTTTTTCTTTTGATCAATTTCTCTCTCAAAAGTAAGTAATCTCCCATGAAGTTTTGTAAGAGTGAGGGAGCTAAAATCTGGTGAAAATCTTAAGACTATTGAGTATGTTTCCCATTTATCAGGTAAAGACCTTAAAAATCTATGAAGCATAGATACAGTTGTATAGGTCTGACCATTTAGTTTTAGCTCAGATATTAATGAGGAAAATCTTTCAAATTGCTGAGTTAAAGTTTCCCCATTAATGTGAGCAAAAGTCTCATATTGTTGAGCCAAGATTTCTCTGGTGTTGGCAATCACCTCTTCAGTTACTCCAAACGGTTCTTTTAGGCAGTCCCAAAGCTCTTTGGCACTATCACAATGCAATAGGCCAGAGTAGATTTCATTTGGGAGTGCCATTGCCAACATAGAGAAAGCTTTTGCATCAAGCTCAAGTTTTAGGAAATCATCTTCAGTATAGTCTTTTGGTTCTTTTGGAATCTCTTCTTTAGTTTCTGGATTAATGTTTACTGGTTTATGAGGACCATATATCACAGATTTCCAACAACCTGTGTTGGTCTGTGATAATGTGTGCCCCATTCTTCTTTGCCAGATGTTATATTCATTTCTAATCCGCATAGCAGGTTTAGTGGCAGAACCAGTATTATGAGGATCCATTTTAAAGAGTATTGATTTGTCAAATATCTCTTAAAGTGATGGATGTTGATAAAAGTGAGCTTATAATCCTTTATTGAATATCAATAAGAGCCTGTGTCTGATTCTCAATGTGTTAGATTGATATGTTATCAGATAAACCAGTGCTCTGATACCAATTGTTGGATCAGTATTAAGCTGCTCTTTTAGTTGAACTTGCTAGTTGACACTTAAGTGTTTAGCAAGTTCTTGGTGAGTGTTAGCACAGCGGAATGTTTAAATGTTTATAGCTACACTTTGTCAACAGGAGTTATTACTCCCCCTGGAATCAAGAACTAATAAATGAGAAGTGTTTATTGAGAATCTAAGTATTGAATGAGAATGAAATACTTTGACAGATTCTCAGTAAACACGAAATGGAAATAACAATAATAAGTGTTGAAGGATTTCTTGTATTAAAATCAATGTCTAAAACAGAAGGATGAATCCTTCTATCTATAGACCTTACAAATACATGAACCTTGCCAAAAAGCAAGTTCAGAAACAAGTTGCAACAAGTTGCAGTCTTGGAACTTGTACATAAAGCAAAAAGAAATACTAAAGTATTAAACTACTGATATACAAGGGCGGTGGAAAATATCTTCTTTAAGTACTGATGAATGACAAACTACTGATGAGTAGTTTGTCCTTCAGTAGTTCTTCAGTAGAAGTGTCTGGTTTGAACTTCAGAACTTCTGATGACTTCTTCTTTAGTACTTCTGAATCTCTTCTTCAGCAGTTTGATTCCTTGTCTTCAGCAGTTCCATACTTAGAGTATTTTGACAGAAAGTGAATTAGACTAAGGTTTGCAAAAGTGGTTTCACCAATCCTTTTTGTCCTAACATTGTTCGGTATGCCCAAAGGACATTCGGCAATTCATCCACCCATCCACTTCTTTTCTTACCCAGACGTTTCTTGATGCCCTCTACCAGGCTGCAGTTTACTCGTTCGACTTGTCCGTTTGCCTGAGGATGGGCAACGGAGGAGAAGGCTTGTTCTATGCCGAGACTGGTGCACCATTTTTTAAATGAGTTGTGGGCGAATTGTTTGCCGTTATCGCTGATGATAATCATGGGTAGGCCGAATCTACATACGATGTTTTCCCAAACAAACTTTTTTACTTCGGCTCCAGATATCTTTGCAAGAGGCTTGGCCTCCACCCACTTGGTGAAATAATCTACCGCGACTAGTAGAAACTTGGCTTGTCCGGACGACACTGGGAAGGGACCCACTATGTCGATGCCCCACTTTTGGAAGGGCCAAGCTGCGGTTACTGGGACCAGCTTGTTTTTTGCTCGGAGACTGATTGGTGCGTGCCGTTGACAGTTATCACACTTCTGCAACTCTTTTACTGCATCTTGATGCATGCCAGGCCAAAAGTATCCTGCATTCATGGCTTTCGTGACCACCATTCGTGGTCCGGCATGGATACCGCAGATCCCCCAATGGATTTCTTCTATGACATATTTTGCTTGTTCGGCATCCAAGCATCGGAGTAGGGGGCCTAATGTAACACCCCAAAACTCAGTTTCGCTTAATTACGCCATTAGGCGTGATTAATAAAATAATAAAACTGGGCTTAAACGATAAGAATGCGGGTTATGTTCTATTATGGTAATAACCTAGTTGGTGTTATTGTTTATATAAATGAGCAAATTATGTTAGAAACTAACTTGGTTAGTTAGTTTTTATACAAATATAACATTGGGGTAAAGTAGAGGGACCAAAAGAGTAAGTTGGGGTCAAGATTAATATGGCCAAAACACCCATTTGGGTGCAAAAACGTGAGCAGCCCAAAAAGGGGAGTTTAGAGCCAAAATCAAGCCCTAATCCTACCCAAAAAGGAAGAATTGATGCTTGAGGTTGAAGTATTAGATGAAGGGTGTGTTCAACAGGGCTAATCTTCAAGGATTAAGCTTTGGTAAGAACCCTAACCCCCAAATTCGTGTAGGGTTCGAAACCCACATGTGGGTTTTGAACAAAACATGTTAAATTTGTGATATTAATGATTATAGTGATATTGATCATTCTTAATAGTTTAGGAATGAGTTATATTACTAGAAATTGTATGTATGCAAAGATTATGACTTTGGGCTTTCATTAGTAGCTTTGATGATGCTAACCTAGGTACCAATCTATGTTTTAGGCATGGGTTGTGGGAGAATTTCATTCTATATGCTTTGCATGAATCTTGCGTGTAGGATGAATTGAAAGTGGAAATTGAAAGTAGCTAAACATAATGGCTAGAATGATGTTTGATGATGAGTTCATAAATTTGAGACTTGCTAAATGTTTAGTGAGTGAGATAATTATGAAAAATGTAGTATGCACACTAAGTGTTTGATGAAATGCTTAGTTGATATGAATATATGAAACTATGCGGAAAAGTCTTACTAACTAAAGTGTTATGTGAGGAATGTAAGTAATCGATAAAATGAAATTGCCTAAATGATGATTTGGGAGATGTAATGTGCACTAAATCTATTAAATTGATAAGTAATTAAAGGGCTAGTTCATGGTTAGGACTAATGTCTATGTTAGTGCATATGGATATGAAAAGGGTAATTGACTCTTAAAAGTCAACTAACCCAAATGGAAGTTATGGATGAATTGGCATATATAAACTCATGAGGTATGGTAGTCGTTTGATGAAATGGCTAACATGACCGATCTTGTGAGTATTGTGAAGGTTTGGTCTTGTTAAGCTAGGTGGGAGCTTGGATGGGATGAACCCAACAAAGCAAATGGATCAAGGGATGCAAACGGGTCAAACGGATGCAAGCAATGCGTATGGAAGCAAGAACGGATATGAAGTAAGTTTACTTACACTACTATACTATGAACATGGGTCAAGTGTTGTATACCTTGGTTTTAAATTTTGATGTGGGAAGAAGGTATGACCCCCAAGGGGTGAAACCTATTAAATGGGCGATTTATGCGTATACATGTTAAAACAAGATTTATGGTAATAAACGAATCAAAGTGTGTTGATCAAATGATGGAAATCATCAATTGGGTCAATAGACAAAACTATGTGGTAATCAAGAATCTAAACTCAAGTTTTGATAAGGAAAACAATCGCGTGAATAAGGAAGATATGCAATATGGGTAAATGGGTCAAGTGGGGTTGCCACTTGCCTATAGTTAAAGTTGGATTATCATAGGATTATGAATCGCAAGACTTAATGTCAAATGGTGAATGATCTCCATTGAGTCCCGAGAGACTAACGGGTCAATCTAGAATGTATGCAGGAGATCAATAGGAAGATGGGCACTCGATGCCTAAGAAATCATAATGGGTGCAAGTCATGGGTCAATGCCACCCGGTAAGTCCGTAGTTAAATAAACGCCTTTGGGCGAAGCAATATGGGTGCTAAAGCAACCCACATAAAGTGTGGGTGCCAATTAGGTAAGTTATTTTCAAAACTATGTCTAATGCGCGCTAATGCGCTTAGAATTGATCAAATTGAGAACAATCATATGAAACAGTGAGAATCTAAGTCCGTAAGGACTTAGAAGTTTTTAAACAGGTCATTGAATAAAAAACAATGGATTTCAATCAAGAAGTGTCGCCACGAATGGCTAAATCGAAAGATTTGGCTAGGAGGGGCATTTTGGGAATTTATAAAGATTTACTAAAGGATAAATCTAATAATCGGAATCATAATGAACAAATCGGACAAACACTTTAGTTGATCAAGTGTATAATGACTTGACAACATAAACTAGATGCATTGCGCATGGTCAAATGGTGTTTTGGATAAGTTAAATGTCTAAATGGGTCAAATTGGGTAAAAGTCGCCATAAACATTCAAAACTAAAAACCGGATCATGGCGACATAAACCGGACCATAATTTCAGTCAAACAAAGGTTTATTTAGTCGGCAAGTCATTACTTAGGCTTAGGGAATCATCAAATGCAGTTGCGATATGATTCCCATGCTTAAAAATTACCAAACAAGCAACAGAAGCAGTGACCGGCCGGTCGGGCTGAGTGACCAGCCGCGCGGCCTTCACAGAAGGCTCAGAAATGTCAGCGTCTAAGCGACCGGCCGCGCGAATTGACAGCCTGACAACCTGATTTTCAAAATTTCATATAAAATCGTAGAAAAATCGTTAGGAGACGTTCTTTATATGCCTGGAAAGCTCTCGGAGCGTATAACAATTCTTATTTGAAAGTCGAAGTCGGATTTGGGGTTTTAGAAGGGGTAAAAGCGATCCGAACAGCTGCTGCGCAAAAGTCGCAGCAGTTTGTTCCCCTGAATAAGGGCCGTTCGGCCTGGTTCGTTCCGTTTAGACGTGTAACGACTCTCATACTAGTTTAATTGTATTATTGACAACCCACTAACCATTCTTTGTGTGGTGGTGCTAGGTAAACATTTGATGGATGTCCCGGAGCAAGGATCAAGTCACGAGAAGAACCGAACACGCCCGAACACTCATCAAGCTTCCGCAATAGAATTCAAGAGTCTCCTGTGAAATTGCGAAATCTCATCATATGTTGTAATAGTTAAAGTGTAGAAATCAAAAAGTATTTATCACGATAATTTAAGTTTTTCTTAAATGTCTAAGTTTTTAATCGGGAGTGGTTTAAGTAAGGTCAAAACCCGTAAGATTAGACGTTAATCACATGATTACGGGTTAGGGTCTTACACCTAAGAAGGTCTTTCGGTATAAGATGCCATCAATCACTTGATATTGTAGGGATTTAACTTTAAGCTTTCGGGCTTGCGCTTTGTCTGATGGCAATGCATCATTCATGATGTAGTTCAGGATGGGAGATATCCACGACTCTATGTGTGTACTTATTGCACATACTTCGGCCTCAACTGTGGACGGGCATTCAATATCTCGAGCTTTACTTCTTGTGACATATGGTCCGGTGTGTTTGTCGCGAGCTTGCTTAAAGCATCAGCTTGTTTGTTTTTTGATCCGGGCACGTGCTTCACCTCGCATTTTTCGAATTCTGTGATTAAGCTTTTTGCCTGCATTAAATGAATACAAAGTCAGAAGCTATGCCTTTTTTGTGGGAGATGAAGTATTTGCTGAGAGGCAGGGTTTGTACCATTTGTAGGTATTGAACCATGTTAGCCTCTTTTGCTTCGTACTCCCCACTGATCTGGCGTGCTACCAACATAGAATCTACATGTGCTACTACCTGTTTAAAAACATGGTATTTTGAGCATTAGATTATTGCATTCTTTTCGAGTGTTTTACGAAAGGAGCATTTCGTTTTATCAAGGCGTATACCTTTCGGGTTCCGATCTTTTTTGCCAGTCGAAGTCCGGCCAAGAAAGCTTCGTACTCGGCTTCATTATTGGAGCTCTTGAAGTTTAAGCGGACCGAGTATACGAGTTCTTATCCATTGGGATCTTTCAATACTACACCGGCTCCTGATCCTTCGGAGCTGGAAGCTCCGTCGGTGAAAATGTTCCATTCACTTGGTTTTGATGGAATGATTGCTTCATCTGGGCTTATCACTAATTCAGTGAGGAAGTCTGCGACTACTTGTCCTTTAACCGGGCCTCTTCTTTTGTAGGTTATGTCAAATGCTCCGAGCTCAATTGCCCATTTGGCGAGTCTTCCGGTTTTCTTAACACGCCCAGTATCGGCTGATCAGTCTGTACCTCAATTTCAAAAGCTTGGAAATATCGGCGTAACCTTCGTGAAGCATGTACCAGAGAGAGGGCAAGTTTTTCCATCGCTGGGTACCGCGTCTCATAGTCTCGGAGGGCGCGGCTTACGTAAAAGATAGGCACTTGTGCTTTTCCCCTTGTAACCATTAGTACTGAACTAATGGATTCTTCTGATGCTGACAAATATATGGTGAGGGTTTCCCCTGGTTCTGGTGCAGTTAGTGTTGGTAATTCTGCCAAACATTTTTTAAGGTCATTGAAAGCCGCATCTGCCTCGTCTGTCCATCGGAACTCTTTGGTGCTCAAATACTTTTTTAGTACTGCCATGAAAGGCAACGTTCTTTCAGCTGCTTTGGACAAGAACCTGTGTAGGGCGACCAACCGCCCATTGAGTGTTTGCACTTCTTTTAGGTTCGACGGGGGCTTCATATTGATAACGGCTTCTACCTTTTCAGGGTTTGGCCGAATGCCTTCTTTGGACATCAAAAATCCTAGGAACTTTCCTTCTTCTAATCCGAATGAGCATTTCTTCGGATTGAGCTTCATGTTTATTTCCCGGAGCTTGTCAAATGTTTCTTTAATATCTATCAGCAATACTTCTTCATTAGAGCTTTTGATTACTACATCGTCCACGTACACTTCCAAGTTTCGACCTATCTGCCCCTTAAAGGCTCGGTCCATGACTCGTTGATATGTGGCTCCAGCATTCTTTAATCCAAATGGCATTTTCTTGTAGCAGTACAACCCTTGATTGGTGACAAAGGTTGTTTTATCTTCATCGGCTTCGGCCATTTGGATCTGGTGGTATCCTTTGTAAGCGTCTAAGAAACATTTCAATTTGAAATTTGCCACAGCATCGACTTTTAAGTCTATTTCTGGCAAGGGGTAACAATCCTTAGGACATGCATCGTTTAGGTCTTTAAAATCAATGCACATCCTCCATGATCCATCGTGCTTCCGAACCATTACTGGATTGGAGACCCAGGTGTGGTATTTTACTTCTCTGATAATGTCCGCATCTAGCATGACACTCACATCGTGGGCGATTGCTTTGATTCTGTCCGGAGCCATACTTCGCTTTTTCTGAGCTACTATTTTTTTATCCGGACGAATGTTAAGCCTATGTTCGGCTAAGACTCTTGGTACTCCGGTCATGTCCGACTGTTGCCAGGCAAACACGTCGAGGGACGTAGACAATAGTCTCCATAAGGACTTCTTAATGGTTTCCGGTAGTTGAGTACCGATGGTGATTTTTTGCTCTGGGAATGCTGGATTAATGGACCATTCTTCTGTTGTGTTGGTTTCAAAATCTTTTTCTGCCGGGGCAGATGGGCCTGAAGCCTGTCGTACTTCAGCTACGTATGCTTCTGATTCGGTGTTCATTGTTGCCACCCCTGTTTCGGTGGGAAACTTGATAGCTCCGTGGATTGTAGAAGTTACCATGTTGAAGGCCTTCATCCCTGGTCTTCCTAGTATGATATTGTGAATTGAGGGTGCCCCGACCACTAGGAAAGTAAGAACACCTGTTCTCTGATGCTCTTCGGTTCCAAGGGTGACCGGAAGAGTTAATTGGCCCAAGGGGTGTATTACTTCTCCGGAGAAACTGATTAACGGCATTTGGACCGGGACTAACTTGTCCTTGGCGGCCAGAGCTAGCTGGTGGTAACATTGGTAGTACATAATTTCAGATGCACTGCCGTTATCTATGTAAATACGTCGCACCTTGTGTCCTGCAACGACCCCGGAGACGACTATCGGTGCTTCTTTTGATTCCCTTGGATCAATGGGTGGGAAGAATAACAGCTTCTCCATCCATGGTGCTATGTGTTCGTGACTCCTTTTGACTCCATGTTCATGGGTGGATCGGACCATGTGGATCCCTGCTTGGTTATTCGGATTGGAAATTTGTGTTGCAGCTGGTTTTCCTTCTTTCAAGTCTCGTAGCAAATGAGACAACGTCCCAGCTTTGCATGCCTTGTCAATTTCTTGTTTTAGTGACCAACAATCATCGGTATTGTGGCCTTTTGCTTGATGATACTCACAATATTTTTTGGTGTTTCTATCAGAAGTAGGTTTCTGCTTCGGCGGGGTCGGAAAACGTATTTGTTCGGTACTTAAGATCTCGCTTGGAGTTTTATTGAGATCTAAGTAACCGGTGTTTCGGGAAGAACGTCCGGAACCGGGCCTTTCGCTTCGATCGCTTCTTGCATAAGGTTGTGACCTATGCTTCGACCATGAGCTGTTTCTTTCTGCTGGAGCCGAGGTTCCCTTTTTCCAGGAGCTTCCTCGGGAGTTTCCTTTGTAATCACTCTCAGTTGTTTGACCACAGGCGTTTTTTCCTCTTGTGAAAGCTCGTGCCCTTCCCATCAATGCTTCCATTGTTTTTGGTAGATCTTCGTGGAGCTTTTCAACCAGTTGGTTGTTTCGGACCCCGTGACAAAACCAGATATCCGCAGCTGATCTACGGCACCGGGTATCTGCATGCTTTCTTTGTTAAACCTGTCGATAAACCTTTCAAGTGACTCCCTGTCTTTTCTACGGATGTTATGTATTTCGGTGATGTCTTTTGAACATCTCCGCTGTTGGGAGAAGTTTTGTAGAAAAGCGCGGCGAAGTTCGGTCAAATTTGCTATCTCCCCTGGTGGTAGACCGTCAAACCATACTCTGGCTGCCTCCGTAAGGGTCTGGGTGAACATGTGACACCAAGCGGGCATGGGCCATAGCTCAATTTATGCGCCCCCCCCCCCCCCAAAGTCATGAATGTGATCATCCGGATCCGAAGTGCCCTCATATCTTTTTATTGTTGTTGGCATCTTGAGCTTTGCTAGTAAAGGGGCGCTAGCAATTCGGGGTGCGAACTTGGAGTATGAAGTCATGTATGCCGGTCTATATGGAGCTGTAAGTTCTTCGTCGATGGTACCGGAGCTAGTCTGTTGCTTGGTTGACTACACTGATGCGGTAGCCATTGGCCCCGTAGATGTGAGTCCAGTTGGCAACGGTTCGGTATATCCATAAGGCATTAGGAAGCCATACGGTGTTTGTAACGGGATGGACGTAACCACGGTGGAGTATGTTTGGAGACTAGCGGGGGTGGACATCACTGTGGATGTTGTTCCTTCGGAAGGGAACAAGTTAATCTGTACACTGCGAAGTTTTTCATCTTTGTCTTGCTGTTATTTTAATTTTAACAAAAAATCACGATTTCGTTGTAAAAAAGTTTCATCAAACTCTGCTGATACAGTTTGCATCCCATTGGGTGCAGTGACCGTTTCAGCAGCGGAAGCTATCGCAAGATCTGCTAACACTCTGGAGTAGCCAGCGGTGTGTTGTTCAGAAGCAGTGATGTCATCATCTTCTTTGTTGGTGATGTCAACGATGTTTGAATTTTCCATAGCCATTCCAGATCCGAGTGGAGAGAGTAGATTTGCAATAGGATGGCGCCAATTGAAGATCCAAAAGCTGGACATACCTCTTTTGAGAGGTTGAAGACGACTAGCTGGATCAGATCTCTAAGTATTTAACCTACAAAACTGGACAAACCGTTAGGCTCGTCACAAGGGGGCAGGGAGGGCCTCTCTGTGACCACCCTCCGGCGTGAGGATAAGTATTTGTTTGGAGAAGAAAACAGAATAGAGAGAGAGAGAGAGAGAGAGAGAGGTTCAGAGTGTGTCAGAACGTGTCTTACTCGTACTTTTGAAGGGGTATTTATACTAGTCAGAATTGTTGTACTATCCTTCGGTCAGGTGTACTAACCTTCGGATCTAGTGACATCCGGTCGTTGGTTGTGAACACGTGTCTTGGTGAACCGCGTCTCATAATATGATGCCGCGCCTAGATGAGGTTGAGGTCCGGACGGGAGGTTTTATACCTCTTCACAACTCAAAAATGCCCTTTAGCATTTATTATTTAGAAATAGCATAGAGAAATGTTTAAACAATTAAACATGATTATTATATTATGGAAGTATCATATCAAAACGTTTAAATAATAAAAGTATCAAATAATCATAGTAAAGATGACTACCTAAAAAGACGGCATAAACCCTAGTTCTCCAACTATGTCGGGCGAACAAAGATGGCAGCATCCAGAAGAATGGGAACAAGTAATTAATCGGAAAGGAAGGAGGGGCAATCATCAGGACGAGGGCATCAGCAAGGTAATATCAAAGTTTTTCGTGTCGAACCTTCCTCCAAAGTGCTCGTCACAGGATCTGAAGGAGGTATTGGGTGGATATGGTAGGTATGAGGGTTCGTATATAGCCAGGAAATTGGATAAGTGGGGTAAAAGGTTTGCTTTTGTGTCTTTCAAAGATGTTATTGACGTTAAAAGTATGGCGGAGGAGATGTTGGACGTTTGGATAGGTTCGTACAAGCTCTTCATAGCTGTTGCACGGTTTGTGGATGGGGAGGTAGTATCTAAACCGACTAACGTGCCAGAAAGGAAGTCAACAACGGTACATCAAAAAGTTTCTGTGAACCCTTGTCCAGGGGGAGCAAACGATGGGATTGGCAATTCTAATCCAAGTGGGACTAACGGTGCTGGTTTGGGTGAGGGACGATCGTTTGTGGATACGGTTATGAATAGGAATAAAGTCGATGTCATTCGAGTGGAAGACGGTGTGGAGGGGTATTCACAATGGAAAGGGGTTGCTCTTGTCGGGAAGGTGGTAGATCTTAAAACTCTTACGTCGTTGAAAGTGTTGCTTCGGAGTAGAGGGTGGTGCTCGGTGGATATTAAGTACGTGGGAGGCTTTACTGTGGTGCTTGTGTTTAAGGCTAATGGAGATGCGGAGACGTTCTATACTGATTCAAGTGGCTGGATAGATTGGTTCGACTCTCTAGTTCATTGGGATGGTAATGTGGTTAATGTGGATGAACGTTTGGCATGGGTTCAAGTACACGGAGTCCCGTTACGATTGGCGTTAGATCCGGTGTTTGATTCGATAGGTAGTAGATATGGAAAGGTGGTGCAATCGGCATGCATGTCGGAAGCGGATAATAACTTTTCGTACGCAGTCATTGGTGTTTTGAGTAAGTCTTGTAAAAGGATTGTGGACCGGGTGGATATTAGTTGGAGGGGAAAAACGTTTAACGTTTGGGTTGATGAAGACGTTGGCGACTGGATCCCAGATTGTATTGTGGAACTTGATGAGGAGTTGTCTTCAATGGTTCACGAGGATGAGGGGGTGGATGAGCAAGAATTATATGGTAATAATGAGGAGACTGAGATAGAGGAGGGTCAAGGACATGGTGATGTCTTGTTTGTGAACGAGGATAATTATAGGCAAAAGAATTATGTTGGTAACTCTAATGGTAATTCTAATGAGCTAGTGGATGAGATTCCTATTGTTGGTAATTCTGAAGCAAAGTTGACGAAAGGAAATGGTAGAAAAAAATTTAGGCGGAAATCGCTGTTTAAAAATCGGAGTGAGAGTAGTGGCTCACTTGAACGCCCGAAGAAGCAATCTAGGGAGAACAATGATATGTTTGGGTTGGATAAAATAATCGGTATAATGTCAAATTATTCTAATTCTAGCGGTGGCGAGGAGACGGGTGACGTGGATTCATTTATGACTCCAGATCTTAATAAAAGAATTACGGTTCATTTGGATAATGGTAGTGGTAATGAGGTAGAGGTTGTGGAGGTTTCTAATGTTGAGAATGAGCAGCATCCGATCGATATTGAAGCAACGGCTACAGTGGGTTTGAGTAAAGTTTTGGGGGTGGAAAACTTGGATGAATTTGTACCGAACGTTAAAGAGGTGTTGCGCTCTGAAGGTCATCAAGGTGGTGATCAATGAATGTTATTTCATTGAATATACGTGGGTTAGGGAATTCTGGTAAAGCGGACTGGATTCGTGGTCTTCGGGCTCAACATGAGGTTAGTTTTTTTATGTTGCAGGAATCGCAATATGTTTCTTTGGATACGGTGGATATTGGGCGTTATTGGGGGTTTGGGGATTTTAGATTTGATTGGGTTCCTTCTTCGGGCAGATCGGGTGGTCTATTGTCGATTTGGGATCCTCAAGTGTTTGCTATGGATAGGGTGATTAAAAATGCTAATTGGCTCCTAGTTTCTGGTTTCGTTAAAGGGAGTGGTAGTCCGTTTCATGTGCTTAATGTATATGCTCCCCAAAACTTAGTGTCTAAACGCGCTTTATGGATGGAGATTAGTGGCTTAATTGGTGAAGGGGACGGGAGGTGGATTGTGGCGGGGGATTTTAACTCGGTTAGATGTGAGAATGATAGACGTAACTCTATTTTTAATGTAGTGGAGGCTAACGAGTTTAATGATTTTATTGATGCTTCGGATCTTCATGAATACTCCTTGAAAGGGAGGCGATTTACTTTTGTTGCAGGTGTGAAATTGAGCCGAATTGATAGGATTTTTGTTAATTGGGATTTCTTTATGGAATGGCCGTGTGCGGACTATATTGCTCTTGAAAGGAATAAATCTGATCATAGTCCTTTATTGTTGAAGACGGGTTCGAGAAATTTTGGCC
The DNA here is from genome assembly GCA_028751855.1 of Ambrosia trifida. NCBI lineage: Eukaryota > Viridiplantae > Streptophyta > Magnoliopsida > Asterales > Asteraceae > Ambrosia > Ambrosia trifida. Next base: position 115,672,538 of record CM054128.1, read on the forward strand.
CTAAACCATTTAGGTTCTTTAATTCTTGGCTCGAACGGGAGGATTTTGGTATGGTTGTCAGAAAATCGATTGAAGAAGGCGCTTTCTCAGGCTCTCCGGATTCGAAGCTCATGACGAAGTTCAAAGTTTTACGCAAAAATATATCTAAGTGGGCTACAGATTGTAAAGCTAAAGAGATGGGTGAGAGGCGTCTGTTGGAACAAGAATTGAGAGAGTTAGACCAAGCAATGGAAGTTCGTTCATTATTGGAGGAGGAGGTTTGGATGTTGGCTGAGATAAAAAGACGGTTAGCCGTTCTTGATGATTATTATTACCGTGATTTGAAGCAAAAGGCGCGGTGTAATTGGGCTGCACATGGGGATGATAATTCCCGGTATTTTCATGGTTTTATCAATAAACGAAAGGCGTCTAATCATTTGCCAGGCTTGGAGGTTAACGGAGTGTGGGAAACGAATCCGGTTATTATTAAACGGGAGGTCATGTGTTTTTTTCGCGACAAGTTTAAGGATCATATGGCGTCTCGTCCGAGATTGGTGTGCTATGGGTTATCGCCTATGAGTCAGGTCGAGGCCGATGGTATGGTCGTCGAGTTCTCGTGTCAAGAGATTAAGCGTGCAGTTTTTGAGTGTGGAGCAGACAAAGCTCCTGGGCCTGATGGGTTTAATTTTAGATTTATCAGGCATTTTTGGGATTTGTTCGAGAATGATTTTGTTAATATCATGGATCACTTTCATAGGACTAAACGTTTTAGTTCGGGGGTTGGTTCCTCTTTTATTACGTTGATCCCTAAGGTGAGTGAACCGTCGAAGTTGGGGGATTTTAGACCGATCAGTCTTATTGGGAGTGTTACAAAGGTCGCGTCTAAGGTGTTGGCGAACAGGTTGAAGTTGGTAATGAGTAAATTAGTAACTGAGCATCAGTCGGCTTTCTTATAGGGAGGTATATTTTAGACGGTCCTTTGATGACTAATGAGGTTATCGCGTGGGCCAAGAAGAGAGAGAAAAAACTTTTCCTGTTCAAGATTGATTTTGACAAAGCCTATGATAATGTTAACTGGGAGTTCTTATTGTCGGTTATGACTCAGATGGGATTCTCTCGGGTTTGGTGTGATTGGATTCGTGGTATTTTGGTTGCATCCAGATCTTCTGTGTTAGTGAATGGGTCCCCTACTTTTGAGTTTGGGTGCCAAAAAGGTATTCGACAGGGAGACCCGTTATCTCCCTTTTTGTTTATTATTTTGATGGAGGCGTTTTCGGGTATGATGAAACAGGCGTGTGATATAGGAGCTTTTCATGGTATCAAGCTCCCAAATGACGGTCCGGTATTATCTCATTTGCTGTATGCGGATGATGCTATGCTTATGGGGGAGTGGTCTTCATTTAATTTTGTTAACATGAAACGTATTCTTCGAATTTTTTATTTGTGTTCGGGGCTAAAGATTAACCTGCATAAATCTGTGCTGTATGGTGTGGGAGTGGATGATGAAGATATTGTTATAGAGGCCGAGTCCTTGGGTTGTAAGCCGGGTGTGTTGCCTTTTTCGTATTTGGGTATTAAGGTTGGGGCAAATATGAATAGGGTGTCGAATTGGGAACCGGTGGTGTCCACGTTTAAGAGGAGGCTTTCGAAATGGAAAGCTAATACTTTGTCTATTGCCGGTCGGTTAACTCTAATTAAGTCGGTGTTGGATAGTTTGCCAACATACTATTTCTCCCTTTTCAAGGCGCCTAAGAAGGTTATTAATGAATTGGAAGGATTGATGAGAAGATTCCTATGTGGAGGGTCGGAGGAAGTGAGAAAGATGAGTTGGGTTGCTTGGGATGTTGTTACCAAACACATAAAAGATGGTGGCTTGGGGATAGCTCGTCTCGAGGTAAATAATAATGCGCTGCTAGCTAAATGGCTGTGGAGGTTTCTTAATGACCACCATGCGATGTGGAGAAGAGTAGTGGTTTCTATTCATGGGTTAACCCGTAGTTGGGGCCTTACACCGGTTAATAACGCTATCCCGGGTGTTTGGAAAAATTGTGTCACTTTTTGGAATAAATATAAGGTTGAGGGGGTTGGCTTTAATAGGGTTATTCGTGGGAGAGTCGGGAATGGGTGCCAAATAAGGTTTTGGTTAGATACGTGGTTGGGTGTGGAGCCATTAAAAGACATGTTCCCTTCTCTTTATGCACTAGAAAAAAAATAAAAGGGTCATGCTTGCTGGCCGATTAAAGTTAACAGGTAATACTAGGCTTTTTATTTGGGAGTGGTCTAGAGTTCCATGCAATTCAGTGGAGCTGTTCGAAAAAAATATGTTAGAGGGGCAACTTCAATTGGTATTGATGGAGGAGAGAGTAGATTCTTGGTTTTGGGCAGAAGGTAGTTGTGAAGACTTTACGGTTTTTTCGGTAAAAAAGTGGATGAGAGGCTCCGGAAATAGTGCAGGAAATTTCGGGTTTCAATGGAGTTCATGGGTGCCAAAAAAGTGTAACATATTCATGTGGTGGGCGTTTTTAGACCGTCTCCCAACTAAGACGGCTTTGGCGAAAAGAAACATTCCTATTGATAATCAAAATTGTGTTTGGTGTGAGAGCTATGAAGAAACAATAGAACATCTTCTCACTGGTTGTGTTATCTCCACGGGCGTTTGGAATGCGATTTCTACATGGTGTAAGATTCCAAGGCCGTTTGTTTTTCACGTCAAGGATTTGGTGGTTCTGCATGATTATAGTGGAGTATCGGGGAATAAGAAAGAGCTTCTACACGGGATTATTATTATTGCGTGTTGGAGGTTATGGAGAGCCAGGAATGACAAGGTTTTTTCTAGTAAGGTTCCTAATGTGGTGGACATGGTTGCGGATATCAAGACGTTGGGCTTTTTGTGGTACAAATATAGGTTCAAACAAGGGGTAGTGGATTGGAATAGGTGGTGTCTGTTTGATGTAATGTGACTGTTGTAACGTTTTTCTCTCTTGGTTTTCGGCATCTATATCCGTCTTGGTGATAGTTGTCGTTTTTGGTTGGTTAATGAAAGTTAATTTTCAAAAAAAAAATAAAAAAATAATCATAGTAAAAAAAAAGTAATGAGTTGTATTTAGAGTGAATGGCTAAAATCGTCCCTGATGTTTGTACATACTTGCTAGATCCATCTAAAAAATGTTTTTTTCTCAACTGAACCACTGAGGTTTGCAAAATGTTGCTAGATCCGTCCATTTATATAACCATGTTAAAAATTAATGTTATATAAGGGGTATTTTTGTCATCTTACATATTTGTTTTATTTCCATTTACTTTTTACATAAAAATATAAACGTTTATTTTCTATTAAAAAATGTTTGAAAAAAAATTGCTACAGGAAATGTTAATAAAATAATTTAAAACTTTTTACAACATCTCATGATTCATTTTTTTTTTTTTTTTGCTATAACTTTTTATCACTCTTGTTAAATAACATATTTTCAAAAAGAAATTATTTGTGATAATATTTAATTTTGATATAGACTTAAGAGTTAAAATAAATATGATGTTTCAGAACCTACTAAGTTACATTCAAACCGATGCCACGTAAAAAGATTAAGCGTAAATACAGATTATCTTTATTTAAAACACATTTTTATGTAATCTTGTAATCTTTTAAGAATAGTGCTTGTGCATATTATTATATATATCATTTTCAATCACACATTTGCGCCAGTCATTTTTCAAGGCTTTTGATTTTGGCCACCAAGGTTCTACAACTTGGCTTTTGCCACCACTGATAACAAGCTCACCCTCCACCTCTTTTCTTTTGATCCATTCTCTTCTCAACCCCACCCTATCTCTACGACGTCTGCCTACATCACCCGTCTTTCATCACGCGTACCTTACCGATGCATTCATCAACCTAGGTTTTCTTTTTAAGCTGAAGTTTTTAAGCTGAAAGAGAGAGGAAGATGGGTAAACTAGGCTCGCTCATGGTGCCTTTTCACTATATGCTCTTTGTCTCCCTCCCTTTAATCCAGATGATGTACAAGATCTGTTGTTGATCTTTACGTAATCGCATTCAGGTAGTACGAATTCAGGCGGTAAAGATGGGGGGGGGGGGGGGTTTGAGGAGGTGTCGGTTGTGGTAGCGGCGACAACGCCGCGTTCCAGTTATCGGAACGAGAGATCGTCGGAGGAAGCTGCCAAAACGCTAAACGTCGCTGAAACGGGTAGATGTGGTTTGTAAGAGTTCCGGCCAATCAACGACTGTTGAGCCAAACATACGAGCTTCAATTACAACAACTCAAAGGTATGTTTACTCGATCCTTATCCCAGTTGTGTTCTCTGTGTGATAAGATGATATAAAAGGATATGGGTTTGGTGATGTCATAGTAGGAGTGTTTGTTTTCTGGGATCTTCCATCATATGTAGTGGGAAATCAATGTAATTTAGCATTTTTTATCATACTTTTGTAAAGAGTTTTTTTGTGTTATATTGGCATCAGTAGATTTGCAAAATTGCATTCATCTTGACTTTGTAAACCTATTGGAATTGTTGATTTGTAAATATAACTTTATTATGTTTATATGTTGTGGATATTGAACTTATGCATATGTATATGATGTATGTAGAATGTGTATTATGTAAATTAGTTATAGGATCATTAGACTAGTTAGTAGTGTAGAAAAGGAACAAAACAAATGGGTCAAAACAACATGAGGTTACACGACAAGAACACAAGGCTGCATATCAGAAGTTCACGGCTGCAACATCAGATGAGAAGGTTACAAATCGTTATCATTCAAGACTGAACTACATCAGAATGGGACGCAATGATTCAGCATGTGTTTTAAGTATTCATGCAGCAAAATGGACCAAAATACCCCTACGGTTAATATGGTTATTTTTTTGGCGCCAAGATGAATTCAAACCGGTGGGACTGAAACAACATAACTGTTCAGAAACAAACACATCTTTCGAAACATATATATAACCTATTTCTGTTTCAGTTTTACGGTTATCAAGATTGTCTATAATCACAATCCTCTAACCGAACTTATTTCCAGAAATTCAAGTGTTTGTATTGTTCATTTGTATCAAAACATCCTTCATTCGATTATATAATATCATTTGCTTCTAATTGTGTCTATCTATTTGTGTTTGTATCATATTTAATTCGCTGCAAATCTGATCTGGGCCAACAAAACTGGTATCAGAGCGGGTTATTAGTGATTATTCAAATTACTTCATCATACGTTCAAGTCTGATTCGGTTCTACACAGTTTCTGCGAGTCTGTTTCATCAAACTTTCTGTCCGAAGTATTTGTTGATTGGTGTTCATAAAAACTTCAATCAAATATTTCATCATTTGAGTCCAATTAATCACACTTCTGTGTCAAAAAATTTTGTTCTGTTTGGTTGAAACTGTCACCATTCGTTTCTGTTTTTTTCTCAAGTGTCAATCTGTGTCGGAAAGTGTCAATCATTCATCCTTGTAATTGTCCAAGTAACGAACAATAGTCTATCATCAAAGTCTCATAATACCCGAGTCATATCAAGGTTGAATTCTGGAAATAATATTCATTTCTGTCTGAAAAATTTCTGTTTTGAATCATAAGTATTCTGTTTGATTTTCTGTTCCATACCACATCAGAGAAACTCTTCGGTCATATTTCCTTAGTCACTAGAAGCACTCGTAAATCATATAAAACATGTCTGAGTCAACAGGGATCTCATACACGGGATCAAGGCCACAATATTTGGCACGTTATAGACGAAGGAAAGAGAGGGAAGCAGCATTAAGGAGAAGGGGAATTGAAACAAGAAAATGTTTCTATTGCAAACAACCGGGTCATCTTATTGGTGTTTGTGGCATAAAAGAAAGAAATGAGGGTGCACAGTTGATAAGAGATGCCATCAACACCGGGATTTCATATTATCCCGAGAAGTCATTTGGAAATGGTGAAGATTATATTCTTCAAGGATCCGACAATAGTTTGTGGAAGAATTTGTGGTATGTAAGTCCTAATCTTCAAAATCATATTGCGGGTAATCTAGATTTCTTTCTTAAGTTAAAGAGATCTTTTGGTGTTGAAAGTAAGATTGGGAAAGAATTTGCATTTATAAGGGGGGTTGGAATTATAAGTATTACGGTCGAAGACCAACAATTGGTCATACCAAATGTGTTTTATTCGACAGATTTGGAAGACAATATACTAAGTCTTCCACAACTTATACTACAAGGATTTGTGGTAAAATTTGTGGGAAACTTTTGTGTTGTTGAAAACATGTTCAAAGATAAGAGTATGCAATTCCGTTTCATAGAAAACAATAGTGAGTCAAAGGAGAACATATCGAAAATATTGGAAAATGGTGATGAGGATCATAATCGGATGAAGCATAACTACTTAAATGATTATTTTGTGTCCATATCGGTCGAAACCGATTCCAATATTAAACAAATCGATGATGTTATCAATAATATAAACATAGACTCACTTGACAAGTGCATTGAGTTGTTGGACATCATAAATGATATGGAATTTCCTTGGGCACATAGAAACATTCTTAAAGGACCATTTATACAAATGGTTTCTTGGTTTCTAAAGGAATTCCTAGGAATAACAAATAGGCCAATTCCTCCAAGGTTTGAAAATGGGAAGTATGTTGAGTTGTATGACTTGTACATAATGGTGCAAAGAGAAGGTGGACATAAATGTAACATTACGCAATAAATACTTGTACGTTACGCTTTGACATTAATAAAACGTCAAGTTTTCATAATTATCTTCGCATTTATTATTTTTGTCGCTATTATGGAACCCTAATACTATATATAATATTATATATATGTGTGTTATTATAAAATTGTATCAAAAAAATATATTGCCTTGGCCGGGGTTCGAACCCGCGCCAAAGGCCGGCCACACTTACACCAATGCACAAACCAACTGGGCTGGACTTCTGTTTTGTTATAACCCGGATACCTTTTAAACTTATACACGCTTCAAATCCTCACAGTTGACAAGAAAAGTCAACTATGGGATTCCTTGGTGATCAATCCATCAATTAAACGCGTAATTGATATATTTTTGGCAAATTAGGGCAATAACCGGCCCAATACAACACAATTACACAACGATTACACGTCAATTGTTGACCTTTCTATTCAATTAGACGCGTATTATTAAATTGAAAGTCAACCTTCTAATTAACCCTAACCCTAATCCTCTAGTATATATAGATGGTCTGCGAGTCTTGGAAAATCGCTCACAACTCTCTCTCAATCTCTATTTCACTCTAATTCACTCTGTAATTGCTTATTTTTGCTCGTGGTTGACTTTCTCTTTGACCCGACCATCAACATCAATCCTACACTGTGAGTCTAATATTTTTGGTGGGTTTAGTTCTTCGGCATCCCAGCAACAATAGCCCTAACATTAATCGGGCTATTGTTGTCTGAATCATCTGATTGTAAATCTAGGGTTCATCGCGTTTATAATTGGGGATAAAACTGGTTTTCGCTATTGTATTTATTTAAATTGAAACCAGAATCATCACAACCACCGGCCTAGGCCAGGTGGTTGTGACTCTGACCCTCCACAGAGGTCACCCGGGTTCGAGTCCCGGCTCTGACCGGGTTTTTGGTATTCTTTTCTTTTCTTTTCTTTTTAGCAAACAATTAATTATATATATATATTAATCCTTTTAATCATTTAAATTCTTTTTAAAATACCAAAACTATTTTATAAATTCTAAAAAAAATTATATTTGTTTAATCTGATATAAAAGTGTTATTTACAATTTTTATTTTTCAGAAATTCTTTTATTTAGTATTTATAATAATTAAATCATTTTTATACTATTATAATTATAAAAATCCATTATTATATCAAAACAGTTTTATTAAATTCCCCAAATATTATCCTAACTTTTTATAAAGTTAAACTTTACTGAAATAATTTTTAATTCAGTAAAATCATTTATTTTATATTTTTAATCAATTTTTGTTAGATTTAATCATAATTAAATCATATTAAATCCAATTTTCATCATTTTTGCACCAAAATTTTATACAAATTATTTTTAATCATTTAGAACAGAAATATGATTTTTAAAATAAGATTTCTTTAATTTTAGTATTTTTGAATATTAAAGTTAATAATTGGCTATTTATAAATAAATAGATTTAAAAATCTATTTTAAATGGAATAATTTTATAAAAATTATTTTATTGCTTCAAACACTTTAATGTGCTCATTCAAAATTCAAATTTTATAAAAAGACTATTTTTCATTAATTATCCAATTTTCTTTATTTAATTAACATTTTTAAATTAAATTTAACAATTGATTATCCCCAAATCGAAACCCTAGGATACACATATTAGTTATATAGACTTAGACTTATTATATATTACCTCATTATAGGGTAATATTTGGAATCACTTTGGGCAACACAATTATCATATCTTTTCAACAAGTTAACATTTGCTAAGGTGAGTTTACATAGCCCCTTTTATCACCATTTTTGGGGTGAAACATGTTATAACATTTTCATTGCAATTCAATCATCAATGTGTCTATGTGTTTTCTATGTTGCATATTGTCTTGAGCATGATTAGAGTAAGCACCATTCTAGCATAATCATTAACATTGATCAGCCGACGGTATACATTGATAGATCTATTGGACTGACAATCCCACCCGGATACGTGCCTCCTACCAAGGTTACGTGGGTGTTTGTTATCGCATAACATATTCATTGGGACCATAAGTGTATGGTATGTATCATTTTATAACAGTCAACAGGGTTGATTATGCACTCGATTTATTTCTAATATGTTCTCACATATGGGCTAGATTAACATGGCACATGAATTGCATAACATTTTATTCATTTTATCATCAAAAACCTATGTAATTCTCACCAACTTATGTTGACCCAAAATACTTTCAAAATTAACATGTTTCAGGTAACAATGAAGCTGAGGCTTGAGTTAGCATGAGGATTTATCTTGAAGTTTATTTGAAGTTTTTGAAGTTATTATTTGATGTTATGTATTTAAATTCTTAGACATTATTTCACATTCTGGATATTATGTTTGAATAAATTATTTAAAATTTATATTATACCATGTGCTACTGAAAACAATCATCAATACGTGGCACCCCGATGTTTCCGCCATCGGTTGGGGTGTTACAATAAAAGGGTATCTATGTATAATATATGGGTTGTGATAGCAAAGGAATTGGGATTTGACTATGAGGACAAGGACATGATGAGAATCTTGTATGCACAATATCTTGATGTCTTAGATTGGCAATACCTTGTCCATAAAAATGCCCGCAAAACAGCCGAGAACATGATAAAAGAAAGGCATGAAAGTAGTCAAGTTAGAAGGGTGAATACATCACCAAACATGTCAATGAATGATCAATCGTCAAGCAAAGAATTGAAGCCAAATGAAGAAGATTATGCATTGTACATGGGTGGTGATTGGAGGGCAGCAAAAAGGTTCATGAAAAGAAGAAATTTCGACTTCACACAAGCCGAAATAGCCCTCAAAGAAGCCATTGAAACTCTACCAACAAGTCCCATGAGCCCTAGTTATATTTAGGGGCGAGTGTTGATTTGTAAATATAACTTTATTATGTTTATATGTTGTGGATATTGAACTTATGCATATGTATATGATGTATGTAGAATGTGTATTATGTAAATTAGTTATAGGATCATTAGACTAGTTAGTAGTGTAGAAACGGAACAAAACAAATGGGTCAAAACAACATGAGGTTACACAACAAGAACACAAGGCTGCATATCAGAAGTTCACGGCTGCAACATCAGATGAGAAGGTTACAAATCGTTATCATTCAAGACTGAACTACATCAGAATGGGACGCAATGATTCAGCATGTGTTTTATGTATTCATGCAGCAAAATGGACCAAAATACCCCTACGGTTAATATGGTTATTTTTTGGCGCCAAGATGAATTCAAACCGGTGGGACTGAAACAACGTAACTGTTCAGAAACAAACACATCTTTCGAAACATATATATAACCTATTTCTGTTTCAGTTTTACGGTTATCAAGATTGTCTATAATCACAATCCTCTAACCGAACTTATTTCCAGAAATTCAAGTGTTTGTATTGTTCATTTGTATCAAAACATCCTTCATTCGATTATATAATATCATTTGCTTCTAATTGTGTCTATCTATTTGTGTTTGTATCATATTTAATTCGCTGCAAATCGATTCATATAGAAATCGTTTCTTATTATCTGTTTTATTTGATCATTGAGGAAATCAAGTTTAGAAAGAAATATTATTGTTTGAAAAACTGTTCGCGGCAAAAACGAAAAAAAACGAAGAAGAAGATAGGAGGCAAGATTTTTTTTATTATAATATTTTTCTAAGGCTCCGTCTATTCCCACCCCCACCTTCTATTTCCACCCCCCCCCCCCCAAGCGCCTCGCTTAGGCCTAAGCGAGGCGCTTTGAATTCAATCAGAGCAGGTCAGTACGAGGGGCAGAAAAAGCTGATTTTGAATTCGAAGCGCCTCGCTTAGGCCTAAGCGAGGCTCTTCGGATCAAAATTTTTTTTTTTTTTTTGATCTTTTGAGTTAGTTTTTTGTTTTTTTTAATATAATTATTATAAAAAATGTTCTTTTGACAAACTTCTGGCTAACCTGTCCAGTTATCAATCTCACTGTCCAACAACTGAATTTTACTTGCTTGCATGAAAAGTAATGATCTGAATTTTACTTGCTTGCATGAAAAGTAATGATCAGGAACATTCCAAATAACCGTCCAATTTCAGCTTTTGTTTAACTCATGATATATCCACCAAATCATTTCTTCAAGTTCATTTCACCAAAAAAAGGCATAACTGTAATGATCAGAAACATTCCAAATAACTGTTCAATTTCAGCTTTTCAGTTGTTATCCGAGAGATAGCGGTCAACGATGAAGACAACCTGAAAACAATCGGATACCATGGATCAGAGAGATTCAAGCTAATTAAACTCATATCTCAAGCCGGTGCAAGTTATGTTGTAGCTCATATGTTATTATCTCTTCTCTTATTCTCTCTTTCTCAAGTTCTCGATGGATTATTGCTCTCATATCATGGATCAGAGAGATTTAAGCTAATTAAACTCATATCTCACTGTAATGATCAAGAATATTCCAAATAACTGTATAATTTAAGCTTTTGTTTAACTAATTTAGCAACAGTCCAAATAACTGTAATGATCGCTACGGTTAGTGGATACCATGGATCAGAGAGATTCAAGCTAATCAAACTCCGGGCAACCCTTGTTTGATTATACTCGTGTACACCCTTTATCTCTTTATGTATGAATAGTGACCCTCTGACAATGATCAGAAACATTCCAAAATAACTGTAATGATCGCTACTGTTGATTGGTATATAGAGAGCAAACCGACGATCATTCAAAATTTAAAGTTACCGCTAACCTCTGCGCCGTCATCGTTGACAACTCTTCAGTTGTTATCCGAGAGATAGCGGTCAACGATGAAGACAACCTGAAAACAACCGGATACCATGGATCAGAGAGATTCAAGCTAATTAAACTCATATCTCAAGGTGGACTTAAGCACCTGAACGGGTGAATACATCTTGCTTTTGACAAATCCATTGTTGTTTCCATAGACATTCAAGGAGGCAAATCGTTTGAAATGGTGAATACATCTTCTTTTGACAGAATTGGGATGATTTGCATGGAGGGTTATGTGCATCACGTATTTTCATTCTTTCCTTGATCTGCAAATATTTGAAAATTATCATTTCTTGACATGCTTGGAAACACCTTGATCTGCAATATTTGAAAATTATCATTTCTTGACATGCTTGGTAACACCTTGATCTGTAATATCTGAAAATTATCATTTCTCGAAAAGTAATTAAAAACACTTAAAAATGAATTAAAAACAATTGTTGCGAGTTAGGTTTAGTCGGAGGACCACGTACAATGATTCATCAAAGTTGTACAAAGCTGGATGTTTTTACTGGAAAACCAAAACGAGCAATTAACGAAGCGAAACGGAGAGTTATAATTTTCTTGGCTAGGAAACAACTTAAAAGAACCAAAAATGAATTAAAATTAATTTTTGGTGATTAACAGATAATTTTAAAGAATTAAAAGAAAATCAAATTTTTTTAAAAAAAGGCCAAAGCACCTCGCTTTGGTCAAAGCGAGGCGCTTTAGTGCCTCGCTTTGGTCAAAGCGAGGTGCTTTAGTGCCTCGCTTTGACCAAAACGAGGTGCTTTAGTGGTTTGATTAGACCACAGGCGCCTCGCTTTGACCAAAGCGAGGTGCTTTGGCCTTTTTTTAAAAAAATTTGATTTTCTTTTAATTCTTTAAAATTATCTGTTAATCACCAAAAAATAATTTTAATTCATTTTTGGTTCTTTTAAGTTGTTTCCTAGCCAAGAAAATTATAACTCTCCGTTTCGCTTCGTTAATTGCTCGTTTTGGTTTTCCAGTAAAAACATCCAGCTTTGTACAACTTTGATGAATCATTGTACGTGGTCCTCCGACTAAACCTAACTCCCAACAATTGTTTTTAATTCATTTTTAAGTGTTTTTATTACTTTTTGGGAAATGATAATTTTCAGATATTACAGATCAAGGTGTTACCAAGCATGTCAAGAAATGATAATTACTTTTTCGAGATTGTTTTTCGAGAGAAAGGAACTAAGTTGCAAATACGATAATAATCAAACTCATATCTCAAGCCGGTGTAATTACTTTCAAGTTTTTTAAAATCATTGAAGACACCACATCATTGTACAAACCGACGATCATTCAAAATTTAAAGTTACCGCTAACCTCTGTGTCATCATCGACTACAGCAAACCGACGATCTTCCTCCACGACACTCCTAATGGGCCTCTCTTTATTTCACGGTACGATTTGTGTTTTTGTTGCTTTATAAATAATAAGTTTTGTGTTTATCAAACCCTAACGTCTGAGCAATGATTTATTAAATCGTTTTACTAATTTCCGATTCTTGATACTTTCATAAATCGTTTTACTAATTTCCGATTCTTGATAATAATAAATTATTATAATAATAAAACAAAGGAACTAAATTACAAATATAATAAAATAATAATAATAATAATAATAATAATAATAATAATGTTTATTGAGCAATATCTTCGACCTCTCTTATAATCAGGTAAATATGGATATTGTCTTTCACATCCGGATGGGTCAAACACAAAAAAGTCAAACACCATGTCTCCTTGATGTTTGAACACAATAATGTCAAACTCTTGCACAATTTCGTATGCTCAGACGTCATATATATTCCCCCCTTTGTGACTCATAGGAGTCTTGAAGACGAAATGAATTTTACAATATACTTGAAACAAGGTATGGATATGGAGAATAAATATTTGACTATACGTGGTTGATGATGTCAAGTTTAAGTCGTTGATTCATTTGGAAATCGAAAACGCCTATCGTCACTCTGTATAGAGAAGAAAATCAACAACCGAATATTTAGTTCTCTCCGAACTTCAGCTTCCAAAATACGACGTCATTGTAGCTCATATGTTATTATCTCTTCTCTTATTCTCTGTTTCTCTAGTTCTCGATGGATTATTGCTCTCATATCGACTCTCACAATTATTCACAATTTTATACATACAACACACCTTCATCGTTGACCGTACTGTTCTTCTTGATCTTTTTATGTATGAATAGTGACCCTCTGGCAAACCTACCTCTGTTTTGAATTTGTTGCTTCCATAGAGAAGTTATCAATCTCACTGTAATGATCAGGAACATTCCAAATAACTGTATAATTTCGTTCAAGATTCCTATGCAAGCAAGTCAAATTCAGTTGTTAGACCAACTTGAGATATGAGTTTGATTAGCTTGAATCTCTTTGATCCATGGTATCCAGTCTTCAAGGTGGACTTAAGCACCTGAACGGGAAGTTGAAATTTTGAATGATGTTCGTCGACTGCACCGAACACACTACAATTATTCACAATTTTATACATACAACACACCTTCTGGCTGACCTGAAGTTCCTTTGCAACCAGGTAAAAAGGAACTAAGTTTGCAGATATAAAAATCCATCACATCACGATTATACTCTTTATGTATGAATAGTGACCCTCTAAGTGTGGTATGCTCAAAGATTTAAGTTAAAAATATTTTGTAAGGATTTATTTATAGATTAATGAAACAACTTTTCAGTTGTTATCCGAGAGATAGCGGTCAACGATGAAGACAGCCTGAAAAGTGGATACCATGGATCAGAGAGATTCAAGCTAATTAAACTCATATCTCAAGCCGGTGCAAGTTATGTTGTAGCATCTTTGATCATCTTCTTGTAATTACTTGACAGATATCTCTCTGAGATGATAGCTTCTCTTCAGATTCTGAAAGTGGATACCATGGATCAGAGAGATTCAAGCTAATTAAACTCATAGGTAAGAACATTGTGGATGAGGATTGTTTATCTTCCCATTGATTTCAAGTATGTTGCCAAATAACTGTTCAATTTCAGCTTTTGTTTAACTATTTTAGCAACTTCCATAAAGAAGTTATCAATCTCCGTTAAGGGTCTTTAGAGTTTCCATGGGAAGGTAAACATATATAACATTCTCTTCTTCTTCCCTTACAAATCACTTTGCCTGACATTACATTCTGCATGTGTCATTTCATAACTTTGCACCGGCTTGAGATATGAGTTTAATTAGCTTAAATCTCTCTGATCCATTGTATCCACTTTCAACTAAAACTGTAATGATCGCTACTGTTGATTGGTATATAGAGAGCAAACCGACGATCATTCAAAATTTAAAGTTACCGCTAACCTCTGTTGCGCCATCATCGTTGACAGATATCTCTCTGAGATGATAGCTTCTCTTCATATTCTGATTGCACCGGTGGAATTGGAATTGGAATTAATGAGACAACTTTTCAGTTGTTATCCGAGAGATAGCGGTCAACGATGAAGACAACCTGAAAACAACCGGATACCATGGATCAGAGAGATTCAAGCTAACTAAACTCATATCTCAAGCCGGTGCAAGTTATGTTGTAGCATCTTTGATCATCTTCTTTGTAATTACTTTTTATTGTTTCGGGTTCCCTTCCATCGTTTGACAGATATCTCTCTGAGATGATAAAGGTAGATCATGGAAAGTTGAACTCAATAAAACAAAGATGAAACCGATTAATGTTCTTTATATATGAATAGTGACCCTCTTGCAATATTTGTAATTACTTTCTATTGTTTAGCGCCGATCCGATTGTTAAAAGTATCAAGACTATGAAATTAGTAAAACAACTGAATTTTACTTGCTTGCATGAAAAGTTCAATTTCAGTTCAAACTTTTCAAACACCTGCAACATCTCAAGAGTCGAGGTCCTCTGAAAAAGACATCGTACAATGAACTTTTCATGCAAGCAAGTAAAATTCAGTTGGTATTAATGGCAAGATATGTGGCTTTAGTCCTTTACGCAGGATATTCATGTGAGAATGATTTCGTTACTATAATGATCAGAAACATTCCAAATAACTGTAATTGATTTCCACGATCTACCTTGACTGCTACATCATAACTTGCACCGGCTTGAGATATGAGTTTAATTAGCTTGAATCTCTCTGATCCATGGTATCCACTTTCAGGTTGTGTTCATCGTTGACCGCTATCTCTCGGATAACAACTGAAAAGTAATTACAAGAAGATGATGTCAAGTTTAAGTCATTGACATTTAATTTTTTTTTTTAACTTTTTATAATTATTAAATTAAAAAAAAACAACTCAAAACACCAAAAAACTACCAAAATAAATTACCCCCAGAAGCGCCTCGCTTAGGCCTAAGCGAGGCGCTTCTGGGGGGTTTAAATAGAAGCTGGGGGGTTTAAATATCACCACCCTTTTCTAATCACTTGTTGAAACAAAAAGTCAACAGCCTCTATTTTTCAAAATTCAATTTTATATATATATTTTTTGCATCTGCACAATT
Source organism: Ambrosia trifida (assembly GCA_028751855.1). Lineage (NCBI taxonomy): Eukaryota > Viridiplantae > Streptophyta > Magnoliopsida > Asterales > Asteraceae > Ambrosia > Ambrosia trifida. The sequence continues at coordinate 115,688,517 of CM054128.1, forward strand.
TTTTTTTTTAAAAAAAAGGAATTTAATAGTAATAATAAGAGAAAGGAATATTAAAAGAGAAATGAAATTATTGTACAAAGATTGATCCGAGGAGAAACAAAAGAAAAATCCAACATATGGTAGAAGAAGAAAATGATGGCGAGAAATAAACGAAGATCACTATGAAACAGATGAAGGCGAAAAAGGAAAAGGAATTACGAAACGAAGAACATGGATTAATTTGATCTATATATGAAACCGGGTTCATACTCTCATATATGGAAAAAGTAATTAATCGAATTCATATATGAAACCGAGTACATACACTCTCGTATATGATATCATAGTTTGTTTTTAGTGATCAAAGGAGAAGAAAACATTATGCTCTGTTTTATTGAAAGAAAAGAAGGAGGAAAATAATATATGCAGGAATTGATTACATGGAATCCTACTATGAAGAAGAAGATATATATAATAAGAAGGACCAGATTCCAAACGAACCGAAGAAAGAAACAAAAGGAAGAACATCCAAGAGAAACAACCAAAAGTCAATCATCAGCCTATGGATCGAAAAGAAATAAAAGAATGAAGGCTTCAACTCTATCCTAAACTAGTTACATAAAAGTCTAGTTTAAGGGAGGGTATTGGAATTATAAACTATACTTTTATAATTATAAACTATACAGCAAAGTATCATCACATATGGGTCCAGTGGATCAAAAAGGAAGGCTGGACAAGTTCATCATTCTCGGATCAAAAGACACAAAGACAACAACATATAACATTAGACATTCGAAGACTTGAAGGCTGATGCAACATATTGAAAAGACTATAATACCCCTATGGTTAAAACAGTTACCTTGGCGCCAAATTATGAAAGGGTGGGAGTTGACAGTTACAAACCTACATAACTGTTCGAAACATAACTACCATCTGATCATGTCGTTTCATTTAGTATATATAGAACATGTATCTCTCATTTGTAATTACTTTTGGTCATATCCATTAGTCACTTTTGGTTGTAACCTTTATGTCATATTAATAAAAATCTTTTTGTTTCCTGCACATTATTATACACATGTTCATTATACATGTTTTTAGATTCTTGATTCTTGTTCTTGATGTCCAACAGGAATTACAAAACGCCTTTTGGTTTAATTTATATATTATTCCTACTTTTATTATAATCAATTAGTTAACAGATTAGCTGAACTTTTATTTGTACCATCTGTTTTATAAAATGATCTAAGAGATTGTATGTATTATAAGATTTGATTTCACCTTTTACCTTGATTACGGTTCTTATTATTAGCTGAAGCGAAATAGGAATCGTTTAAGAAAATTGAAATAATTCGACCTACTATATATAGTTGGCTGATTAGAAATCTTTATTCATTAGTTTCATTATTTGCAGGTAGCCGATATTGTTCAAAAAGCCAGGCAATAACTGAAACTGCAATGCTAGACTTTCATTTTTCTTATCTTCAGGCCTTTTTTTCTATTAGTTTCAACTTTTTCAGCTTCTATTCTTTTTTTAACTTTAGAATATATGAATACCACTTTTTATGTGAATACCATATTTTATGTGGTATAGATTATACATTTATTATTTTTCCTTTGATTTACAAGGAGGTTCAGACATATCAGAAGGGTTCGTTGCTCATCAACCATGAGGCGGATCAGAGGGGGAAGAATGAGTTTTCAGGTATGAGGCTTTACTAAAATATATAAATAGCCTTCAGTAAAGGGGTGTTCTTGACTCCATTAACCTTGAAACATACTTTAGAACAGGTTAAACTCAATGGTCATTTTTTGGGACAGGGTGGTAATCGAACCGACACGGTGACTAATCACTTCCTGAATCCGGTTGTTGGGATTATGGTTCGTACGAGAAGCCTCTTGCTTCCATCAAGGGAAACCACTGCACACCAGTTTAATGCTCACTTCAAATTACTTTTACATGAGGTCAATTTGGTTTTGCCGTGTTATATATGACTTCCTATAAATTCAAGTGATGTTGTTGCATATGTTTCATGTTGATGGATGTTGTTGTCGTCCAAGTGACTCTTTCTTTTCTTTCAACTTCAACTTGCAAATAAATTCTAATTGTTTGTTATGTTCATAGATTATTTTATTTTATGAAATTCATTGGGCAGATTTGGTAATGCTTAGACATCTCATTCATATTGATTTGTCAAGAAGTCATATGATACTTTTTATCATTTGGATTTCAATTTCATTTCTTTTGACCCTAATGACGATCATAGGCGGCCACAGTGGTGGTAGTTGGTTAGAAAGGCAGTGATTATCAATGGTAAAGTGTACTCTAGAACCGATCTTACTCTTAGATTGCTAACAACCAATGCTCCGGTTAGCTCAAATGGCAGCGCATGTCAGTCAAAGGTTTAACCTTTTGCGTTTTCCGATTGTCTCTTTCAATCTGACATTTAGGCATTTGTGTATTTGAATAGGTTTTCATCTTTGACATTGGGGTTTATATGGATTAAGCACGGATCGAAAGATTCAGACATTGATTGGCGGAGGTGGACCAGGTTTGAGGTTTTTATCGTGTGTATCTGTTTTGTTTGTAATTGTAGCATGTGTGTTGGCTTACATCTCTTAGAGCTTGCCTCTTCCAATTCTTGCTTTAATAAATTCTTTTGTTGGCCGTTCAAAAAGATTATTAGTCTTTCTACACAACGCACTATAATATTCTCTCTTTTTCTAAAGATATCTAAACAAATAAATATTTTCACACTTACGTTAAAACAAGCAGACCTTGATCCTCCTTTTCTCAATTTGGTTTACAATCTATTGAGCACCGTCACACGACCGACCGCCGCAACGCGGCGGGGTCATCCTAGTATATAATTATTGTGAAATGTACTCTTTATGTTAATGATAATAAAAAAAAATATGAGAACCTGGTACAGATTCTAAATATAATTATTCATATATTCATAATTTATTTGACCAGAGTTAAAAGATGCTAGCTAGTTTTTAAAGATAAATGTTAAACACAAGGTGACATCAGAATTAAGAAGTTTTATTAAATTAGATTGTTCAATACCTTTTTAACACAACAAAGGTGCTGAAAGCAAATAGAAATAAGGAAACAATTAAAAAACAAAACAACTATCTAAAATGGCGAAAATACCCCTCATATAATGGTAGTATTTAACAAGGTTAGAGAGATAGATGAATCTAGCAATGTTTTAGAAACCTTAGTGGTCCAGTTGAGAAAAAAAAACCTTTTTGGATGGATCTAGCAAAAGTGTGCAAACCTTAGGGACGATTTTGGCTATTCACTCTTGTATTTATCAAGGAAATATATTTATCGGTTTCAATTTCTAAATAAGTAGCCTAGGTCAGTTTATACTAATTGTTGATTTTGTGGTATAGTCATTGTAGTTTGCCATGGTAGTTCTTTTTATTTACTTTGTTAAGTTTTATGTCTATATTATTGTTGTTTGATTGACCATATGATAATTATGGCAAGTGTTTTTTGATCTAGCATTGGTAATTATTTTTATTATTGTGATGCCTCTTATGTTCTTATCCAAATTGTAGTTGTTAATTTAAAAAAATGGTTACATTACTAAACAAATGAGTATAAACTGATGGACAGTTTTATTAGGAATATGTTAGTGCAAGTGGTTACTTACGAAAATCCTTCGACAACTTGAGCAAGGGTAATTTGGTTTCCGCCGACTAAATTAACGAGGGATCATTGATGGGGCTTTTCCGCTGGCTGACAACTGCTAACCGACAAGTCTTTTCTCGGAGATATTAATTACTAAATTACCATCGATTATGTAATTTCCCTAAACATAATCTAGCTTTTTCCTAGGAAATAAAAATGTAATATGAATAACGAATAAAAACACAATTATAAAACTATAAAATTCTCGAAAATAAAACATAACATAAAAATTCTAAAACCAAATAGTATGAAAAGAAAAACAATATGAAATAAAAATTCTAAAAGCAAATAGTATAAAAATTATACACATACACATGTAGATTTACTAGAATTCCTTGATCTACATACAAATGTGTACCCCTATAAACACATAGTCCTTCTACAATCTTATAACAAACTTCACTATAGCCAACACAATGCCCATTTTTCCAATGATGGTTGCAACTCTCTTTAATTTAACTTGTAACTGAGTTTCATCATTTCCACCTTTAGTATGAGTTGCCATTAGTTTTCCCCATTGAGTTCTCATACCAACTGCTACAAGTAACATCTTACATGAACCATCTTGAACCTTAGTTCCACAAAACAAGTAGCGATTTTCGGTGTTTACTTTGATCAGCTCGCTTTCTCCGATCAAACTAGATTCATCAATAGAAACCGCAGACCCTGAGATAAAAAGTCCATCTGCAGGGACTTGATCTCCAATAGCAAGATGAACTATATCACCAGGAAGCACTTCACATATTGATAACTTTTGTCTGTACCCGTTTCTAGTAACATGAACGAACATTCTTTTATCCCTAACCTGTAGAGATTGACGATAATCGCTTGTTGCGGTTACAAACATAACCAACAAGATACTAGCCACAAATATTCCAAGGCCATCGTGTTCGGTTACTATGTCTAAAAGTAATGAAACAAATGCACATACAGCAAGGACCATAAGGGACATATCTTGGAGAGCTTTAATTAAACACACCCAAAAGCTTAGTTGTTCGCGTTTAGTGAACTCATTTGTCCCAAACAGTTGCTGTCTGAAGGTCAGCTGTTTGTCATCCATTGCAAGCCCATTAGTTGTACATGTTTTAAGCTTGGATGCAAGCCCATCAACCGCACCATGAAGTTGTAGCTTTTCGGGGCTACGGCTTTCGACTACAGAGGCTGCATCATCAGCACTGATACCAAAACCATTTGCTCGAAATTCCTCAGGTACCATGTGGCTGCTGGCTTCTACACCTGCATGCATTATAATATGCATCAACTATTGGACTATATATATTATTATCAAACTAGGGTTTATTAGTAAGAGCTTACGGAGTTACGGTTTCGTTATGATGTGTATATAGTGTATTAATTATTAAAAACTCACCATTGAGAAGATGAAGTGCCACCTTTGACACTAAAACCGCAACCCTTAACTTCTGTAATCATAAAAGGTTCATTCGATTAATATAATTCCACAAAATTGTAAGTATAAACAAGACTGCTGACCTGATTTATAGAGGGAGTATCAGGGTGCATAGCAGCAGGCTCATGGACGTTGGCAGGGAAGCGAAATCGTCGTTTTGGGTTGTTCACAAGACCACACATATCCCTCCATTTCTGTAATATTTGATTATTCGCCGAATGCTTCGTCGGCTTCGCTTCATCAAGCTTCTTCTCATTCTTCATACCTTAAATGCCAAATTTATATAAAAAACGTTGTTTGTTGTTGCTTCTTATTCAAACAACCTATGTATATATATAACCATAAAAATGGAAGGAAAAGAAGGGACATGAATAAATAATGGAATTAATAAAGTAGCCGACAAAATAAACTAAAAAAAAGTCACAAAGTTTACACGTTTGATTGATAAGTTTTTAGCGTGGAAAGATGGAGGAAGCTTCGTATGATTATGGTACTGTAGCTGAATGGGCTACATATTACAGACATAAAACTGTTTACATGCGTATATATGAAAGAGAAAGGCGTGATGTTGTATAAAGATGACGTGCTAAAACGCGTGAAATATTTAACGAGTGAAGAGATGGGCTTGTTATAGTTAGAAATGTTGTTGTTTGAAGTGTCAAATACGTTATAATATAAATATATAATACAATATTTTCTTGTGTAAAATATTGATGTTATTATTTCTTATTTTTCTAACTTATTAAAGTTTATGTCACACTGCTTTAAAAAATATTTTTTAATGGTCGGTATAAATGGTTGGTGAATTATATTTCTTATCTATATCTATATATCTATCTATCTATACATATAATAAACCAAAGCCATTTTAATGACATGACACTCAAATATGCATTCTTTTCCTTAAGTGTGCCATGTGTCATCCCATATGACATTGAGATATTTTAGAAAAAAAATAATTTAAAAACAAAATTAGATTTTTCACCCTCATGTTTCCTCCCATAATTTTTAAACGTTAATATCCTTAATATACGAGATTTTTTAAAGAAAAAAATTACACCAAATTAACGAGCGTTTTATTATCTTTCCAACGAGTACCATAGTGCTATATAAAAACGGAGAAATTTTTTTGTGGGGTTTTGTTCATATAGGAAAAAAACACAAAGTGTTCAGGTAAATCATTAATCATGTACAGGCAAGTCACTAATTATGTTCAAATCAGTAAATATGATTTTTTATCAACCAGAGCCAAATAGGTTAATAGAGTTATACGTTGTTTTAAGTTAGGTATCAATATTAGTATGTTAGAGTTGTACATTCGTTTAGTCTTTAGGATAAGTGTTAATATTAGAGTTACATTAAAGTTCTACATTCTTTTAGGTTAGGTGTTAGCATTGGAGTTGTACATTGTTAATTTGTTTTCGGTTAGATATTAAAATTAGAGTTATACATCGGTCTATTTCATATGTAAAATTGATGTATCATATTAAATTTCTCAATCCGGGACGCTCCCGGGGTATAATCTAGTATATATAATAAACCAAAACATTTTTAATGACATGTCATAATATTATGCAATCTGTTTTTTGAGAGATGCCACATAGGATGTGATGTGACAACTCTAGACTAATTAAAAAAAAGAAATAAATATGGTTTAAATATGATTTAACATAATCTATTAAATACATAATCTACTAAATGTAAATATTAAAACTTTATTATTTTCTCTCTTATGTTTCCTCTCATAACTTTTAAATGTTAATATCTTTTATATACAATATTTTTTAAAGAAAAAAGTTACACCAAATTAACGAGCGTTTTATTATCTTTCCAACGAGTACCATAGTACTATATAAAAACGGAGAAAAAACGACTATTTTATGTAACCCGACAGGTATTGTGTCAGGTTTGGAATTAGTTTAAAAAAATTGTGGGTTTGGGTCGTGCCTGGGATTAGGTGATACCCGACCCAATTACCCTTTTTTTATATTAGAATATGATAACTTATGGTAGAGATTTGTTTAAAATAATAATAATAATAATAATAATAATAATAATAATAATATTCATTAATCATATATTGGCAGATGTCATTTTTATAGTTTAGATACTTCTATTTTTATTCACTTTACTTAGATTTCTCAACCCGGGACGCTCCCGGGGTATAAACTAGCTATGTTATATACGTTTTATTTTATCCAAAAGACGATTATTACGATAAAAATATCTTTTAAGTAGGATGTTAAATTTAAAAGATACGATTAATGAAGAGATATATATTCGCACGTGTGCATGGCCACACATCTCCAGGCACATCAGCAGAGCCGCAACAAAAACCTTCTAGAAGTCTGCGCACGTTTCCTAGTACATGCCAGCTATCAGCCGACAAGGAAAAAGACATGAAGCCAATCAGAGGCTGATATTCCCTACTCAACAATCTTTGGCTGGTACGAGGTACAGAAAACGGATAGAAAGGACGATTGCATAACACGTGGACCAATCACAGGAAGACATCGACCAAGCTCCAGCGGTTGTCAACCGTGTAGGGACCGCGCTACACAGTTATCATTCTCAAACCGACCAATCGAAGAACGGCTACCAAGCCTATAAATACCCCTGTCCCTAAGGGAGATGATTCATTATGTTTTTCACACACAAACACACTTAGAGAATTCTGTGATAGTTGAGAAAGAGTGATTATAGTCGAAATATTGTATGCGTTTGTATTCGAGTATTTGTAATCGTCCTAGCAATTATCAATAAAATTTTCTCTTCATTGTGCTTGTCTACATAGTTGTTGATCCAGTGTTTCTTCAATCACAAAACTACTGTGAAATTAGCGTTTTTATATCGTATGCTATAGGGAGTTCTAATAATGTACGGGAGACGTGAATAAATTCAGTGACAGAGCTTGAAAAAAGTTTCTAAGGGGGGCGAAAGTGATGGGAGTATGGGACCCTTAAAAACGGTGGGGCCAGACTCAATATGTATGAAAATTTTGAACGAATACGCCTATTGATAAAATCGAAATGGTTCCGACCGAATAATATGATTATCGGCATCTGTTGTAACAACCGGCAAAAATAAGGTAATTCCGTACAAATTAATTAATATATGATTAACGTAATTAAATGCAATTATGTGTGATTTAATTATCAAGGCCTTAGGAGATAGCAATTTCCAAATAGTGCATAGGAATGCATACGTTTAATGGTAAAACATGATTGGATCATGTGCGAATAAGCTATCCGGTATGGACGTTGGCAGTTACCCGGTAATAATTAAATAAACGAAAAGGATCCCGGACACCCAGGATATAAAATAAAGGGTAGTTTCACAGAATATAATGAGTTTTGGAACTCCAAAATCATAAGTGGAAACGTCTTGTACAAATCTCCCGGTAACGAATAAAATGCGCGTACCGCACCCGATACGCGTATAACTCATAATTTCACCCGGCAAAAGCCTAAATAACCAATCAACGCTTAAATTAAACTATATTTAAGGGTTATTAAAGGTATTTTTAATGTCCGAATAACGCGCAATTAAAACCCGAAAAATACCCGAACGACACCCGAACGACGAGGGATTAAACATAACAAATATTGGGTAAATATTTGAAGTTGTGGACCCCACCTAAGCCCTTCCAAGGGCCGGCCTAAAGGGGTCTTGAGGTGTCCATGCATGTGTTAATAATAATAAGCTAGTAATCTAGGAGACAAAGCATGCTTTACTAAAGCCAAAAAGGTGTAAGACATGTAAGTACAAGCATGCAACTTTCTTGTCCCTCCTTCACAAATTTCGGCCATAGGCCACAAAAATCCAAGACAAAGAGCAAGTAATCATGGCCTAAGCATGTGCATGTGCATGGGTGAAAGTCTTGTATAAAGATTAAGTGTAGGATCATCCAAATCCTTAGCCAAGATTTGCAAGCAAAACCTCTTCCTTTGCCCTCCAAAACCCACGGCCACCACCACTTCTCCATATCCATCCAAGATCACTTGTGCACTTATCAAATCTCTTATATCTTTAGTAATGATCACAAAATCCATGGAAGATTACATGTGATAAGGTTATATAAACATGTGTTAACCATTAGAAGAAACAAAGCAAAACTCTCCTTTTCTTTCCTTCTTGGAGCCGTAGGTATCCCCTCCCCCATACACATTCTTCTTTCAAGTTTTTACATCTCCAAATCACTCAAAACAATCCATCATCCAAACCCCTATTGTGTGTTTCAAGCTTGGAGCTTAACCATTAAGGAAGAACACACTAAACCCCTCTCAAAATCCAAGGTTTTGTCTTCCCTAGCCTTGTGCTAGTAGTAAGCTTCTTAACCTTGTTTTTTATTATTATTATTCATGTATGTGTTCTTAGAAGCAAGTTGTACATGAAGGGTTTAAAAGGTGGTTTGAACATAATCTTTAATAGGTTTTACATGTGTAAAATGAATGATTAAAGATATGTAATTAAATCAGGGATTTGATGATGATAATGTAGTGTTCATGAGAATGTATAAAATCTACACATACATTAAGTAGGATGATGATTTAAGTATGATTTGTAGAATAAACTTGAATGTGTTAAAAAGTAACTTTAATCATCTTAACATGATCATTTAAGACATAATAAATGATGGAACATGTTAGAAGTTCAAGAATAAAGAAGATGAAAAATTAAAGTTTACCTACTTAGAAGATTGATATTTTGATATAATGGGCAAATACATAAAACGCACATACAAGTAGTCTTATATATGAAATATAAGACTAATAGAAGTGTTTTGGTACAAAAATAACTTACCAATAAAAAGATGGATCTTCAAAGTCTACTATTTTGAGTGAAAAATGTTAACTTTGGAAGTTAGAGTGGAAAAATGCAACATTTGGAAGTTAAGGGACTAATATTGTAACTTTGAAAGTTAGAGGACTAAAATGGATATTTTAGAAACTATTAGTCCAAAGATGCAATAATGGAATGTTTGGTGTCAAAAGTATAAGTAATAATTTTCCAAGGATGATTTGGGTAAATACTAGTAGGCACACTTGGGTATTTTGGTATAAAAGGTATATTTTTATAAAAGTGAAAGTTATAAAAATATGGATTGTATTAACAGAAAGATTTTTATAAAATAGAGATTTTATAAAAATGTTAAGCGAACTTGAGAAACTTATACAAAAATGAATACTTTTATATAAATGGGAATATAAAAGTATTGGAAGCATTTTTGTATCTAAGTTAACAAGTTGGGCTAAAATACAAACCTTCCAAGTAACATGGGTTAGAGATGTGGATAATATTTCTATAAAACACATGTTGGGAAAGACTTGGAAAATTGACTAATCAAACTAAGATATCGAACTAAGGCGCGTTAACGAAACGTACACGGACAAAACATGAGAAAAATGCCATTGCGGCAAGATGAGAAAATATATATTTTTAGGAAGTAAAATATATATATACATGGGTGAAAACTAACAAACACTTTCCTAAGTGTTAAGGGAATTATTCGTGGGAGAAAAATATAACATAAACAAATAAGACGTTAAACAAACGTATATACTTAACAAGAAAAATTACACATTTATATGTATGTACGCTCGTCTCGGCAAAACTCTAGTATATCTACTTAATGGGAAAGTAGATATGTGGGAAGGAAAGCCGCGACGAGTAGATAAAGATATATATGTGTATGCCGTACCAACAAGATCCTAGTATATTTATTTGAATGGGAAAATAAATATACGGTGTGGTGAGTTGAATCGGGTGTTAAGAATATACAATCGAACGACAAGATCTTAGCATATTTGTTTAAATGGGAAAACACATGTGCGGCAAAGTGAGTCGGGTCGAGTGTGGAAATATATGTATTATCGAGCGATGCGATCTTAAGTATAATTATTTAAATGGGAAAATAATTATATGTTAAGTGAAGTCGAGTCGATGATAATAAAGTACAAGTTAAGGAAATATTAACAAGAGTAATATATAACTTGTAACGCAAAGGGGTAATCTAACGCCAGCGAAACCTAGGATACGCGCTTAATTAAACGGGATTTGGAATAACTTGTGGTCGGGAGTTGGGTGTACAACTTGCCAAGGCACATGCACTATAGGAATAGTGACTTATACGTCTAGGACGTTTGTAGGTGCGAGACCCTCCTTGCTATCTGCCTAGTAAGCCAGACAGTGTTTCAGGTGAGTTTCACGGCCCCATTTTACTGTTTTAACTGGGGGAAAGATATGTTTGTCAAACGTTGTCACATGTTGAAATGTTTTCAAAGGTTAAAATGTGATAAGTGGTATGATGAGTACTTGAGCAGTGATCGCCACTCGGGGTTGAGTCCTCTCTTCCGTAATCATTAATTCAGGGAAATGAAACCGAAAGAATATTTGGATAGTACTATTGGTGCCTGACAAGGCCCACCCCTAATCGATAGCGTCGATTATGCATCGGCGTATGCCTGGGGTGCACGTATTCTGAAATTAAGTCGTTGGGTTTCGAGGAACGACTGGGAGCGGGGCATTATTATTAGTCTTGGTTTGGTTATGGGGCTCAAGGGATTGCTCATCATTATAGTTTGTAGGAGCTAGCTACTCCTTACAAAGGCCACAAGTTGTGCAGGTATCGCACATGTTGTAAAAACGGAATATCGACCGACAAGATCCTAGTATAATTATTTAATGGGAAAATAATTATACGGTAAAGTGAGTCGAGTCGATGGTTGTGAAAATGTTGCTGTTATGAAACTAAAACCTGTGAACTCACCAATATTTTATATATTGACGTCTTTTTAAACATATCTTTCAGGTAACTAAGTGCTGAGTAGATATGGGGCTAGTGCGGTGGAATTCGGGATGTCGGATACTGGTCGGGATTTCATTCGCTGTTACCTTCGGGTTGGAACATAAACGGAAATACCCACATTGGAACTTAATGTTCATCGTTTTAAGTAATGCCTTGTGCAATATTGTAACAAGATACTCATTTCCGACATTCTAATAAATTGATCTTTTCTAATTAAATATAGTTTGTGTTAATCTTGACTTTGATATACTTTCGAGCGTTGCGCCACGTGTTTCCGCCATTGGCGTGGTGTGACATCTGTACTATCAGAACTATTACCGATATTCGTTTTGATAGTTTTTGGTCGATGTGAAATAAATGTCGAAGCAAATGGTGGAGTTTTAGAGACAAGGTGTTTATTATTTGTTTATTGTGAGATGGTCCAGTGATTGCATGGGAATAGGGAAATGAAGATCAAGTTGGCTTGTCCTTTGCTCGAGACTGCTCACATGTTTCGAGGCCACTAATGCGTCTTCAAGACGTCTGACATGGGGGAGAGACACGTGTCTATTTTATATTGGTACTCACGGAAAATCTCACTGGAGTTGCTTAAGAGGACTTAAAACCTGTGAGTCGTCTCTAAAAAATGGGAGATAACCAATTTGGTAAAACCCCTAATGAGTCAGTGTCCAAAACAATGATTTTCCCTTTAGTTTATCTTTGTGTTTGTGAGCCTTCCAGTCAACTCAGAAGAGTGTGTTGAGTTATATATTTCATGGCCTCATGTATCTGTTTAATATGCATTGTCTTAACTCAAAAGTAAAAAATGAAGGGTAGTAGATATTTATAAAAATATAAGAGTTTTAGTGCGTGGTAATGCATGGTTAAACCTATGAAGCTTACTTATATAATTCTTGATTAATTGATAAAGTTAATAACAACTTAAATGGGTTTTAAAATATATCTATAGTGTTCGCTTGAAACATATATATATAGTTATTCGTTCAATGAAGTATGTGTGGTTTGAAAAAACAAAATTTGGACTTTATTGGTTGAAAAACACATAAGGGTAACAAAACACACACGAGCAAATTTTGAAAAACATATATATAGTTATTCATAAAATATAACATACTACCGAATTTATAACACAATGTCAGACACAACAAAAAACAAAACACACACACATTGAATAAAAACCAATGCTGTCAAATAAAAAGACCCGATGATTTAACAAAGTTTCTAAAATTTAAAAGCTAAAAATCTAAAAGCAAAAACATAAAAATTTAAGATCGTAGAATTCGATAAAACCGTTATGAATTTCTAATTTTAAGAGACGTTATGTAACAACATTTTCTAGACTAGCTTTGTGATTGTTTCTTTATTTTTTTCCTTTTATATTTTATGGTTGTGACATTGGGTGGAGAATAAACAAAAAAAATGTATGCGAATTGTTTAGTTGATAAATAATAGCAAGGTGTATGCGATAATCAAACACGTGGCGAGGTAAGACGAAAGCGCAGAGGAGCACCATTGGTGAGTTGCAATCCAGGTGGGTGAGGTCCTAACCTAACCTCTCTCTCTCTCTGCATCAAACAAACAAAACAAAACAAAAACCCAGCAAATATGAACAACACCGGACCGGGCCTATTCTCCGATATCGGCAAGAAATCCAAAGGTATTTATTTATTTATTTCACTATTCATTTTCCTAATTTAATATGTATATAATTTGTGTTTGACCAAATTTTGCATATCTGTTTAGATCTGTTAACCAGGGATTACCTATCCGATCACAAATTCTCTGTTTCTACCATCAGTTCTACCGGAGTTGTAAGTTTCATCTAATAATTATTTTATACTCACTCACATATCCTATGCAATTTGCTTTGCTTTGCTTTCCTCCAAATATTATTAGAATTGTATTATATTATATTATATTATATTATAATTTGGTCCTAATAAAACAGCATGTTGAAACAATGAAGATCGAACACGAAACCTATAAACACGAACACGACACGAAATCCTAATGATAGTCTAATAGGTGTGGTTAGCTATTATAAATAGGGCTGGCATAACACGTTACACGAACCTGTTAAGACACGAACACGAAACCTATAAACACGAACACGACACGAAATCTAATTGTGTCACTTTTTTCAAACACGAACACGAACCTGTGTATAATATAACAGGTTAACACGATAAGGAACACTTAGTAAAACATGTTAACACAACAAGAGAAGAGAAGACACGACAAGACACAATAAGACGCGACAAGACTTGATAAGAAACACGATAAGACCTGTTAAGACACGAACACGATAAGACACGGACATGAAACATGTAAATACGAACACGACACGAAAATAAACAGATCTTAACGTGTTGACCTTTTATAGACACGAAACCTGTTAAGGCCAAACACGAAACCTGTTGAAATCGTGTAGGTTCGTGTTAGGTTATCGTGTTCGTGTCTGAATTGCCAGCCCTAATTATAAATACCATCGTGTGGGTATGAAGACTGTATGAATGAAGTTTTGAGTTAGTTTCTTCATCGATAAAACTTGTGTGAGTTGGCCATAATTTCATGCTCGTTTGAGATTATTGATTGGGACTTGTTAATAAGAGACTCAAATAAGAACAAAGGATCAAAGAAAACGGTTTATATGAATGACATCTACGCTTTATATCCCTTCATTGCAGGCATTGACCTCAACTGCAACAAAAAAGGGCGGTCTTTCAACCGGAGATGTGGGAGCAGTGTACAAGTACAACAATATATTGTTTGATGTCAAAGTTGATACCGAATCTAAGGTTTGTTGGTCACTAGTCACTACCTTAACTTTCATATAAAACGAGAATATAAACTTTTCTTCATCGTTTACCTAATATCGCACGCATTTGGCAGATTGCGACAACGTTGACTTTCACCGAGCTTGTCCCCTCAACAAAGACCATTGCATCGTTCAAACTGCCTGATTTCAATTCAGGCAAGGTACACATCCTTAAACCGTAAACCCTAAACAAAATTTAGTATGAGAGTTTGACAATAACTTTGGTATGCGTTTGCAGCTTGATATTCAGTACTTTCATAGCCATGCTACTTTAACATCGGCAGTTGCTTTGAACAAAACTCCAGCGTTTGACTTTTCAGCTACAATTGGTACTCCGACATTTGTAATTGGTGCAGAAGCCGGTTATGAACCGTCTTCTGGTAGATTAACCAAATACACTGCTGGTATAAGTGTTAACAAACCTGACTCAAGTGCTTCCATAATCTTGTAAGCAGTTTCACTTAATCATAATATCAGATTATTCACATTAAATCAGCTAATCGGCGTTTTTCGGTTTATTTTAGGGGCGATAAAGGGGACACATTAAAGGCATCATATATACACCATCTGGACGAATCAAAGAAAACCGCTGCTGTAGGGGAGATTATTAGAAGGTTCTCATTAAACGAGAACACCTTCACAGTTGGCGGGTCGTATGCTTTTGATAGTTTGACCGTGGTCAAGGCTAAACTTAACAACCATGGAAAGCTGGGTGCAGTGTTGCAGCATGAGATTATTCCGAAATCACTTGTGACAGTGTCTAGTGAGTTGGAAACCAATGCTTTGAATAAAACACCAAAGTTCGGTTTGGCACTTGCACTCAAACCTTGAGCAGAAAACTGCCATTTGCTTATGAGTTTTGTGTCTTTTAATACTCAAATCCAAGTGTTATTTTTCAACCCCCGAAACACACGGGAGTATTCGATCAATAAGCAGTTGTTGCATTATTCGTTTTCGGTACCCTTGCTTTCGTTGCCATTTTGATGGATGGTGTATTTTTTTTTTTCTTGACATAAATAGTGTTTGTCTATAATGTGTATGAGATGATATCATGACAAATGTATTGATCAATCAGTCTATTACATAACCAGTCACCATTAATATGAAAATGGCTAGTTTTTTATGTTGTCTACGGATTTGGATTCAAAATAATTTTAAATTTAATGACGCTAACCTAACGAAGATCACTAGTTCAATTATTGACTAGTGAATAGTTTATAGCAGCCAAAAGGAATCAAAACCATTAGTCGAAAACCATGGTGTTCAACATCGCCGTTTGCCATTAGGGTGCTAACAAGTTTTGACATTGAACATCGCCATTTGTCATTAGGATGCTAAAAATCATTTTCAAAACAAGTATATAGGAATCAACTCCTACTATGTATCAACTATACCCCTGTTTATTTGGTTATTCGTCCATCTAAAAACCTGCTATTCACAATGTGATTTCCGTGGTATGTCAAGCGTCCTTGATGATTGTACTTTAGCTCCATGATGCTACAGACTTCAAAGCAGAAGTGTGTGGCTAAGTAGAAGGAATGGCAGTATGTGTCATAGAAAGACTTTGACTTTCTCTGCTTTGACTTTAGCATTGCTCTTCAATATATGCAGGGGACAAATATGGTATGAATCAATAACTCATGATTCGGTTAAGTTGGATTTGGTCTAAATTTGGCCAGTTCAGTTCAGATAGTTAACCAATCAAAATCATTTGACTTTTACAAAATGAATTTCTAGCTTATTTAATTACCTTGTTTTTAGATAAATATATGGTTTATTCTTTCCTCAGAAGTTGACAACAAGCACTCATGCCTCCCAGCATAACCAACATCTGGATCATAATATTTATCTGCACTTTAAACCATGGTTCACATGCAGATTTTGTAGATGTTGGGATCGTTCTTGACATGGAATCAGAGGTCGGAAAGTCCATTTACAGTGGCATAACGATGGCCATTTCAGACTTCTACGCTTGTAATGATAGTTACAGAAGCAACATAGTCGTCCACGCGAGGGATTCTAAGGGAGATCCACAACAAGCTATGTCAAATGGTAAGATTTGGTATTCTTTAGAGGCGATTTAAGGATAAAAGTTTTAAGAACTGAACTTGCATTATTTTTTAAAAACATGGATATGAACCAAACTGTTTGGGGGATCTGTTGTTCATCAAAGTATCAGACTATCAGTTAACTACCAAATGATTTCGTTCAGAATTAGATAAGACGTATGTCAATCAACCGTTTGTTCCTGAATACTTTGAAACATAGTGACCATATGCAAAAAACCGACATACCTTACCAATCTAATTTTAATTTCAAGACCATCAATTGCTACTGAACTTCAAAAGCTTAGTTGCTACAAAGACGTAGCAACGTTGCTAGTGATCTGCAGTCACTTTTAAAGATCATTATGCAACTTTTCTTCAATGCAGTCAGGGCGCGCCCCTTGTACCTTATCAGACACCAACCTCGACCCTGTGCCAGGGAAGTAAGTGGTGGCAACAGTGGAGATAGGGGTGGGTGGCGGTGATCTCCTTTGTTGTTGCAGCCGGTTCAAGCACCATATAATATTGCTATTTCTTGTACCATCACCCTTATATATCTATAAATATTTTTTTTTTACCTATTTTGTTTACTTGTTTTCGCAGTTCTTGATCTTCTGAATACAGTAAAGGTGAGTGCAATCATAGGGCCAGAAACGTATATCGGCACAAAACTAGTGACCTCAATTACTGATGAGACCAAGGTGCCTATATTTACTTTTGCTGGTAAGTCCTCAATGCAACATCCTTACCTATTCCAAATTATAGAAGACGAATTCGCTATGACCCGAGGCATCACAGCCCTGGTACAACTATTTAAATGGAGGGATGTTATCTTTATTTGTGAGGACACTGATCATGAGCAGAAGATCTTAGAGCATCTGTTTGAATCGTTTCAAGACAAAAACATACGGATCACTTACAGAAGTGCCATTTCGGCATATGCAACAAATGATCAAGTCACTGAAGAGTTGCGCAAGCTCATGAGTATCCAAACAACCGTAGTTATTGTGCACGCGTCACCTGTACTAGCATCTAGCATTTTCCTTAATGCAAAGATGCTAGGAATGATGAGTAACGGATATGCATGGATCTTAACTACGAAAACCGTTGAGATTATGCATTCAACAGAATTCCAAGTTATTGAGTCGCTACAAGGGGCACTTGGTTTTCGCTCTTATATTCCAATGTCAAGTAAGATGCATGACTTGACGAGAAGATGGCACAATGAGTTCTCGAGAAATCTGCCTACGCTTGCCATATGGGCGTACGACACAGCCTGGGCCCTTGCGGAATCTGTAGAGAAGGTGGGGGACCCACAAAATGGTTCCATACTTTTAAATGAGATCTTGAATATTGAGCTGGAGGGTGCAAGTGGCGAGTTTCGACTGAGTGGAAATAAACTGGTCTCCAATGGATTCGAGATCATAAACGCGGTCGACCATGGAGAAAGGAGAGTGGGACATTGGACAGTAATAAATGGAATCAGAAGAGCTCATTTACAACTCAATAACGCTGCGAAGCATTCTAGTAACATCGAAGATGTTATTTGGCCTGGAGGGTCGACTACAATTCCACGAGGTTGGATTTCACGAATGAGTGTCGGGAAAATGCTAAGGATCGGTGTCCGAACAGGTCTAAGTTTTAAGTACTTTGTAGATGCATATTATGATGCTCAGAAAAACAGGACAACTGCTACTGGGTTCTCTGTTGATGTTTTCAACACTTGCATTCATGCTTTACCATATGAAGTGTCTTACGAATTTGTCCCATTTGCGAGCGGAAGTTACGATGATCTTATAAACAAGGTTTATAATCAGGTAAGGATACATTCAACTTCATGTTTAAGTTTAACACGCACAAATTGCGTATAAAGACAGAACATTTTGGTTTTTGTGTTCAACAGGAACTCGACGGTGTTCTTGGAGATTCAACTATCCTAGCCAGTAGATCTCAATACGTTGACTTCACGGCAACTTACACTGACGTTGGTATAGGGACACTAATCCGAATCAAAGAAAAAGACGCGTGGCCATGGGGATTCCTGAAGCGATATGATTTGGATTTATGGCTAACTTATGTTGCTTTTGGCATCCTAGCCATCTTATCTGTATGGGCTATTCCAGCTGTGAATCAATTAGAACATGAAAGAAGACCATTTCAACAAATTGGGACCATTGTGTTTCTCATCTTATTAAGCGTCTTTTTCGCTAGAAGTAGCCACTCGATCTAAGATCTTTTAACTTACATAAACAAGATTTAATCAGTATCTCATGGTTAGTTGTCGCGATTGGTTTTGTAGGGAGGAGGCTGTTAAACTACCTGTTAATAGCCGTGATGATCATTTGGTTTGGACTGGTGGTCATCTTGTTTAAACAAAGTTATAGGGCGGCAACACAGGCTTCATTGTCGTCGGTTGAGCAAGTTGAATTAGCATCAAAGCAGGGAATCGTTGGCTTTCATGGCGGTTCTTTTTTCAGCGCTTTGAAACTCGCAGACAATTTGAAAAACCCATACTATTCATACGAGGACTATGCTGATGCATTATCAAGAGGTGGATCGCATGGTGGTGCAGATGCCATTGTTGATGAAGTTCCATACATCAAGATGCTTCTTGGGAGGTACCCACATGACTATGCCATGGTGTTATCTAAACCTGTTACTTCTGGTTTTGGCTTTGTAAGTACTCTTTTCCTCTTGGTCACTTGCATCATATGAATCTGTTCATCTTATCGTTCTCGTTCATATTGCTCAGATCTTTGCAAAAGGTTCGCCTTTGGTAACAGATATGTCGAGGGAAATTGCCAAAATAAGAGAAAACGGGACTCTGATGGAGCTGGAGAAGAAGTGGTTTGGGAAAGACTTCTCTTTAGCGTTCCCCACCATCGCTGAACCTCCTAACCTTGTTAGATTTTGGGGTCTGTTTATTGTTATTGGGGTCTCTTTGGCTTTAGCCCTTACGGTCTTGGTGCTCTACTTGGTTCGTGCAAGGATGGAGATCGAGACTATAATTTCATTCCTAGCGGGACAAAGTTTAGTAGCCACAGTTGCACATCTCTGGGCTTTTATTTTAATCCGAGCAGGACGCGCAGATAGAAATCTCAGGGAAAGACTGATTCGCCTGTATAATTTGCTAAACTAATAATTGTTTATAAACTATATCGCTTTGGTCATGTTATGTAAAGATTTATGACACTGATTTGAAGAATTCTGAACTTGTATAACCAAATAAAAATGGCTGGAGTCATCTGTCATGCTTCATTATTCTTTCTATAAAATGCACACTCAATACACAACACAGCCTACCACCTAATGTATACAGAATAAGTACACCCTAAATTGGGAAAAAGAACAAAAGAAATACCTCCATGTATCACTTCTTACCACTCCATGTATTGGGAAGTTTCCATCTTTTATGCCAATAAATTGAGACCCGAGGCCACAAAGGGAATCCAAACGAGTAATCAAGAGGACGGTCTACAGGTCCCCCAACCAACAAAGGCAACCATACATATCTTGAGTCCCTTAAATCTGCAGGGTTCCATCGGTCTGCCATAAATATAAAAACACCAGGAAACCCATGCAGAGGAAGAACAAAGGTGCTTTGGGCGAAAAACGTAGCAAGCCGAAAGATTTTGTTACCCCCAACACATGGATTCCCCATCGTCTCCCATGGGCCCATAACAGATTCCGCTGCATGGGCCAGGGCCTCGTTCGGAGCCCACCCTGTGCAGCCCGAAGTGATCATGTAATAAGTACCTTCATGCTTGAACAGGGCTGGAGCTTCACGGTGCTGGCCCACGAGAATCCGTCTCATGACATTTGTAACATCAAGGTAATCTTGCGTGAGGGGCCCGATATGAAGCTCGCTGTTGTCTTCTGAAGAGTATATCAGATATGCCACATCATCATCATCTTTGAAAATGGTCATGTCTCTGCTTTCAAACCCATGTGGTCTTGTGCTTCTGATGTAATCAAAAGGACCTGTGGGGGCGTCGCTGATGGCAATTCCTACAGAGGCTTTGGTGTAGTTGGCATCGTCAATATGCATCCACATCACATATTTCTTTGTATTTTTATTATAAATTACTTTTGGTCTTTCTAATACATTAGACGTATGAAGATCATGGGTTTCGTTTGTTTCTTCTGCTGCTAACACAATACCCTCGTTCTTCCATGTCCAAAGATCTTTTGAAGAATAGCAACCAACACCGATGATGTCAACCTGCAATCAAAACTATATTATTTGCACAATCATATAAGTTTTATAATACCACTAGTTTATGAAGCTGCCTGCATTAAAGAAACTTCAGTTTTTGACCCGGGTCATCATCTAAGTTTATACCACGATTTTATGAAGCTGCATGCATTAAAAAAAACTTCAATTTTTGACCCGTTTGACCTATTAAGTGATTTGCTTTTTATCTAATTTTGTTTTAATGACCCATCTCCGTTATCAAGATTAAGATACTAACCCGAGCTGCTGCCTTTTTGTGAGCATAGTAAGTGGGTCCATCTTTATATTCGCCATACCAATAGTAAGTCCTTGACCAATCATCATATAGGATACCTCCTCCATGAGCTTGAATAGGTTTCCCATCAGTATCCAACCAGATTCTACCAGGATGATAATAAAGACTTTCATTACCAGCATCCGTAAGCGGATCAATGACAGTCTTTTGACCAGGAAAGAACATGTATCTAAGTTGAGAAGACTCATCAAGAAACTCTTCAATCAGCGTGGTTGGTCGTTTAGGTTTCCGTTTTATAGCACGTGGGGACCGCTTTCTAGGTGGTGGGATTTTTATGCCATCGTCTTCCACTTCTACTAGTTCACGATAAAATGGATGTTCACTGTTCATTTGCATTACCGCATGTTGACTGTGTTGGCTTTGGTTAAGGAAGTAAAAGTGGAACATGAATACAAATCCTATGACGCTGCATACGACAAGGGAGAACCTATATCTGCTTCCTGCATAGCAATTTAAACTGGTTGGTTTCTTGTATTTGTTCTTCATCCGCATTTTGTTCTCCATTTAACCTTCAAGATAATGCTGCAATTAAGAAAATACAACCTATGGATATCCACATGCAGTGTCACAATCTAAAGGAAACTTTTCCTTCGTTGTACTAATAGATACTTATACAATCAAGAATAGTATACAATCAAGAATAGAGAGACGTTCAATACTAAACCAATTCCAAATACGGACCTTAGAGATTGACATAAACAGTTGCTTGGTTTTAAAAAGCGCACCTAAGGCGCAAATAGTTGCGCCTTGTGTAACGTAAGGCAAGCTGTGTACATGAAGCACACAAAAGCGAGCTTATGGAGAAAAAAAAACCCGCTGAGGCGCACGCTTCTTGCACAAGGGATGTATTTGTGCTTCAAATTCTTATACACGTAGCTATAAAGGTTGTACATTTAAGTGATTTATACATTAAATCATATATACAAACCTTATTTATACTTATATTTTGGGTAAGAGATGCTAAGAACCTATAGATTATATAAAAAAAATATATAAGCACCTTGTGCCTCGTGTACAAAAAGCCCTCCGCTTTTGCGCTTTCCTCTTCGATTTTAGACCACCTCGCTTTTGTGCGCCTCTCACTTTTTAAAGCCACGGCGTAAACAGTTTAACAATGATATATAAGGCAATTCTGTGACCGCTTACTCCTCTTGCAGTTCTCTACTTAAAACTAGTTCTATACTTGAACGCGCCTAGAATATTCCAACATAACATATAAATTTATAAAACTAGATTTAACATGGCATGCTACCATCAATGGTTTTTTTAGCTAAACTTAACTGCTTTAAACCTATGGTCTAATCCTGATAAGCAACAAATTAGAAGCCAAAAACTATGATTTAAGAGGCTACAAAACCGACAAAAATTAGGTGAAATCCTTAAACAACTAAAACCCTAAATTGAACAATTGATTGCTAATTTAATATTCAATTGCGCTTCCAAAACAATTAAAGATAAGAAAAAGGACTGCAAATTAAACCAAACAGTATTGAACAATAAAAACCTAATTGAACCTAACTAAGTAAAGGATAATTGTAACAGAGTTGAAGAAGGTTACCTGATACCATTAATAATAAGCATCCAATCAATCGACCACTGAAGGTCAATCTACCTGATCTCGATCGACTGATTACTGTTGTAAAGATTGAAAAATGGTTTCTTGAATTCAAAGTCTGGATCTAGAAGTGATAATAACAAAGGATGATGATTGTGACTTAAGACCAAAATTTGCTCAATCTGTTTGTTTTTTTCTCTCTCTCTATCTAGGTTGTTCTAAGAACATATATATATTCAATGATGTATAGGTGGTTTTATATGTGCTGAAGAAGATGATAATTGTTTCAACGACTAGTTGGTTCGGTTGAATTATTACATTCAATATACTGTTTTAGAAGATTTTTTTTTTTTTTTTATTATTATTATTATTATTATTATTATTATTATTATTATGTGATTTGTAAAAGGTAATGATAAAGATTACTAATTTAGTAGATTGCCAATTGGTGGCCAGGGTACCCGAGAGTACCTGATTCACCAAAAGGGTGTCCGAGAGTGCTCGGAATTGATTCCGTTGGCCGTTCAAAAAAAAAAGTAGATTGCCAATTAGAGGTGGGCATGAAAACCGGTTCGGGAAAGCGAATATGGTTATAACTCAAACTGAAACAGAAAATCGGATCGGTTTGGAACTGACTGAACCCGTAGGTTTTAGACTGGTACATAAACCTCTTTGTTTTAACCGGTTTAATCATAATTGAACCGACCAAAAAGAGGTAAAATACCTAAGCTAGTTTGAAACCGAACCGATCCTTTTTCACTTGGAAACTGGTTTGAAACCGGAGCTGGTTTAGGATAACTGTTTTTTACTTTTGTTGATCGGAACAAGAATCGGTTTGGGAAAAAAACAATTTGTGAAATTTGTATTGCCAATAGCTCATCTTGATGGGTCGTGCGACGCGTTTATTTTGATAAGAAATAGACTTTTGGGTATTTGTATGTGAAATTTATTAATTTTAATTTTATTTGAACTCATTAGAAAATGACTCTAAATCTTGATACATTTTTTACTCAAAGATCATGTATTTTGGACATTTGTTTTGTGACATCATGGCTAAAAATAAATTATGAGTAATAACACATAAATCAAATAACACTTTATAGTTTTATTTTATATTTTTTGTTTATTATTATTATTATTTGAGAAAACTTAAAGTAATATTGATCTTTTTAAGCGAACATATTACTGCTCATAATCAGGCTCTCCAATTATATTGTCTTTCTTATAAAGAAAAAGCAATAATAATAATTAAATTTAAAACTAATGATTGTGTTGATAATTTTCTAAAGTTGTTGTATTTAATAATGGCTGTAATATGGTTAATAATCTGTAACTGTTTGTAGTTGAGATGGAAAGTAGTTTTGTTATTTTTATAAATAAATAAATATATTTTTTTATAAATAAATATTATTCCTGTTTTGAATATATAGTTCCTATCATTAGAACTTTTATAAATAAATCTGGAAAATTGTATCTATTATCTATTATCTATTAATATATATAAAAGAATTGAACATTGCTGACGTGGCGTGTAATGGTGCCTTCAACCTCTCTATGAAACTGCCACGTGGCATCATAATTGAAAGATTTTGATCTTTTTGAATTATTTCCTTTTTAATTAAAAATTCTTAATTACTAAAATTAAATTGAGTTATTTTAGGAAAAAAAGAATTTAAAAATAAATTTAAAATTTTATCTCTCATTTTCCTCCTATAATTTTTAAACGTTTATATCTTTTATATACGTGATTTTTTAAAGAAAAAAGTTACACCAAATTAACGAGCGTTTTATTATCTTTCCAACGAGTACCATAGTGTTATATAAAAAACAGAGAAAAAATCGACTATTTTTTTGTGGGGTTTCGTTCATACAGGAAAAAAACACACAAAGTGTTCATGTTATTCATTAATCATTTTTTTTAAATCAGGTTCTTATCTACGATCAGGGGCGGATCTATGGCTCGGGAAGGGGTTCCCAGGAACCCGTTCGGTTTGAAATTTTTAGTGTTATTATATAAAGAAAATTGGGTAGGAACCCCTAAATATTTTAGAGAGGAACCCCTAACCATCTGAAAGAGGTGCTCTAGTGGTATTTCCCCTCCCCTTCTAACTCACAAATCTAAAGTTCGAATCCCGGCGTCCAGATCTAAAGTCCTTATTTCTTTTTTTTTTTTTCTGATTTTTTTAATATAAAGTTTAGGGTTTTTTTGCTTTTGTTTTGTTTAGCTCAAACATCACAGCCATTCATAAAGATCTAAAGTTCTACAGCCCCAACCCACAGCCCCAACCCAACCACCCTCATCCTCTTCTACAGTGCTTGCCGCCAGCTACAGCCCTCGCCGCCGGCCGCCGCCCTCCTCCTCCTCGCCTCGCTGACGGACCAGTTCCACAACCCACAGGTAGTCGATTATTATTCTTTTAAATTATCAACTATTTTCGTTTCATTATGTTTGTTTAATTGATAATGGCACTTAGTGTTGTAGAAATGTGTGATAAATTGATACAGTGTCAGTAGTGGTGTTTTTTGATATAGGAAGATGAATTAGAGATTTAGATTTAATAGGAGCTGATGCCAATCCATTCTTATAGAATTAATATATTATCGAAAGTGATAGAATGAAAAGAAACAATTACTTCCTAACAGAAAGTCAACTATTGATGGGTTAGATACTTAGATGATGAACTGAGGTTAAGTCATAAGTGTCAGGTATATTATTGAAGTAGAAAATATTTCAAGTCATAATGTTTTTGTTGTCTTTGGTATCTAGGTAGTATGCAGACAAATATTTCAAGTTTTTATCAAAGACAACGACCATCAAACATTGAATCATCATCTTCAACAAGTAAACCCTTGAAAGTAGATTTGGATGATCTTCCATGGGATCCTTCCGAAAGGAAACCAATTTCATCTTATCACCCCAGTCAAAAAGATGAAATTAGACGGGCGTATTTGCTTAGAGGTCCATGTCAACCTAAAGGGAAAAAAGAAGATTTTCCACAATCACTAATTGGTAATGGTGATAAGTTGAGACGTTTTAATCCAAAATGGTATACATGTGGCCCTTGACAAAAAAACAGATAAAGAAAGAAAAGAATATAGAACCCGGTTAAGTGCTTCGACTTTAGTTACTAAAGGATTGTTGAATGGTGGCCTATCTTTTCGGGGTCATGATGAGTCTAAAGAATCCTTGTATAGAGGACATTTCATAGAACTTTTAAAATTGTTCGGACAAATAAATGAAGAAATTGGTAAGGTCATATTAAGTAATGCTCCAGCGAATAACCAAATGATAGCTCCATCAATACAAAAAGATATTATTAATTGTTTTGCAGAAGAAGTGTTAAAGATGATATTTGAAGAACTTGGTGATGATGTCTTTTCTATTTTAGTTGATGAATCGAGGGATGTTTCTAAAAAGGAACAAATGGCTGTGGTTTTAAGGTATGTTGATAAATTGGGTTTTGTGAAGGAACGATTTATTGGTCTTGTTCATGTTATGGAAACAACTGCTTTATCTCTTAAATCTGCACTTGATGGATTATTTGCTCGCTACAATTTGAGTTTGGGTAGGGTTAGAGGCCAAGGATATGATGGTGCAAGCAACATGTCCGGTGAGTTTAATGGTTTGAAAGCTTTGATTTTGAAAGAAAATTCTTCAGCATATTTTGTTCATTGTTTTGCTCACCAACTTCAACTTGTTGTCGTGGCAATTGCAAACAAACATCTTGAAATTTGTAAGTTTTTTAAAGAAATATCAGAGTTAATAAATGTTGTTAGTGCATCTTGCAAACGAATAGATTTGCTAAGAGAAAATCAAAGAGAGACTTTGGGATTGAACCCGGAAGTTGAAACTGGATGTGGAAAAAATCAAGAGCTATCACTTGCAAGAGCTGGGGATACACGTTGGAGCTCTCACGAAAAAACACTTCTTCGTTTGCTTGCTTTATATCCTTGTGTTATTGACGTGCTTGAATATATAGAAACTGAAGGATCCGATGATGGTCAGAGAAGTCAAGCAAATGGACTTCAATTGTACATGAAAAGTTTTAAGTTTGTATTTTATTTACATTTGATGAAGCATATCTTGGGAGCTACTAACTCATTGTGTGTCGCTCTTCAAAGAAAGAATCAAGATATTATTAATGCAGTTGAGCTAGTTAGATCAACCAAAGAAGAATTGCAAAGGTATCGACTTGAAGGCTTTGACTCACTTTTGAAAGATGTTACATCCTTTTGTGAGAAATATGATATTGAGACAATTAACATGGAAGATGAGTATGTTGACCCAAAAAGTAAAAGAAGAAAGACCAACATCACCAATCGTCACCATTTTGTGGTTAATAATTTCAACACGGTTCTTGATTTGCAAATTCAAGAGCTTGGAAACCGTTTTAGCGAGGTAACCACTAACTTGCTTATATGTATGAATTCTTTGAGCCCGTGTTGCAATTTTAGTGCATTTAATAAGCTAAATTTGCTAAAGTTGGCGGAGATGTATCCATATGATTTTACTTTTGATGAAAAAGACCAACTTATTTATGAACTCGGCCACTACATTAGTAATGTGAAAAAAGATAGTCGTTTTGACAACCTCAAAGGGATAAGTGATCTTGCCAAAAGGATGGTGGAAACAAAAAAACACATTGATTATCAGTTGGTGTATCGTTTAATAAAGTTGTCACTAGTTCTACCGGTTGCAACGGCTAGTGTTGAAAGAAGTTTTTCTTCAATGAAGCATGTGAAGACGGACTTGCGTAATAGGATGAGTGATGAATACATGAACGATTCTTGCATTTGTTACATTGAAAAGGAGCTCCTACAACAAGTTTCGATCGAGAATGCAATGCAAACGTTTTCAAAAGATGAAAACTCGTAGGGAACAACTATAGGTATTGTATTTTATTTTTCTAGACTATCATATTTATTTTACGTGTTTTAAATTTCTAATGACGATGTTTTTTTCATTATTGTATTGTATTTTTATTATGTGATGAACTTAACCCGACCCAAACCGTCAACCCGACCCAAATTTTTTATGTTCGGTCATTAGAATTGGAGCATTAACAAAAGTGAACCCCCTGAATAAAATTCCTGGATCCGCCACTGTCTACGATGTTGAAAATCAGCCCAATCGCCATGTTATCATTGGAATTTTACTAGGTATACTTCATCAAGAGAAGCTAGGAGAAAGAATCGCGCAACACTGCAACACATGGTGTCACCTTATAGCAAGGTTATTTTTTTATTTATTTAATTACAAGAGTAATAATTATTACTATTAGTATTAGTATTATTAGAATGGTTATATTTTTCAACCCCGGAACACTTCCGGGAAGAATTGATAGTTGCTGACGTGGCGTTCAATGGTGGCCTCAACCATCTCTTGATTATGCCACGTGGCATAATGAGATGCAATGGTTACAACTTCCAACTTAATTGTTTGTTTAGTTGATTAGGTCAGGAATTATAAGAGCTATTAGAATGTGAGAAATTAGAGAGATGTGATAAGTTTTTGAATAGTTGCAGCTTACATAAGTGATTCTTTAGATGATTACTGATTAGGTTTTAGATTAGGGAATTTGAGTTACTACTGAATAGAATGCTATGAACATGCAATGATTGAGAGATTTTGTGGTTAGTTAACTTGAGCCATTTGTAATAGGTTATCACGTAAAATTAGATTTTTTAACCCCGGGACCCCTCCCGGGGTAATCAGCTAGTGCTTGTCATATGTGTAAACACAAAAACCTAAAGCCCCCAAGTTTGGAACCAACATCCAGCAATGATGGACCCACAATTATTCCAAAAGAGGCAAATAACTTAACAATATTCTCATCTCAAAAAGGAAAAAAAAAAAAAAAAACATTAAAGTTAAAAAAAGGTTTGCTAACAACCAATTTGTTCATCCATGTGTTCAAATGTTTCAAGATTGATATAATGTACACCCTTATGTGCCTGTGTTCATCATCCCCCCCCCCCCCCCCCCCCCCCCCCCCCCCCCAATTGAAAAACCATAACAATAATCGAATCAAGTCGCATAACGCGTCCACATACAATCGAGTCTCAACATATGATTTTATTGATCAATTCATGTTTTTTTTTTCCAGTATGACAAAACAAGTATATTTGATGTTATATACACAACCTCAATGAGTCAACCGAAGTCTTACGACTTGTTGATCGTGTTAGTTCAGTAACTTTTATACATTTTTGTTTACAAATTCTGTTGATGACTCCTAGGAATGACTGAGCATAAAGAAAAGTGTCTCCCCTTCTCTTGGTAAGCTTTAATGATCCAAAACATTGTTAGAATCATCAAATCAATAGAAAGAGTTAGAATACTAGCCCATAGCAATTTAACTGAGGCTCTAAATGGTTTGCATTGGTGTGATGCCACATCAGCAATCGCGTGTTTCAGTGGCGTGCATCCAGCTAGGCTCTGCAAATCTGGATATGTAGCTATCAAATTTTCAATAGATTGAATGTAAGCCATGGTTTTGCCGTACGCTGATTCTGGAAAGAATTTCCCTTCGGCTTTACAAATGTCGGATGAAGTGTTTTTCTCACAAGTTAAGGTTGAAAGAATCTGCAAACACACGAAAAAGCGTGGAAGCAAAATAAACATAAATCTTTGAAATGAAAACTAACTCAAGTTTATGGATATAGAGACTAACAGTTGGTAGATCATGAATTTGGATAGCGTCTTGTTGGCAATTTCCAGGGGCGTAGGTGTAATTAGGTGGACCCGGAGAAAGGGTCACAGATTTTTTGGATCATAAATGAATCATCACTTTGGTCATTTGGCTGAATCATTTTGGAAGCAAGTGATGTTATCTGTGAATTTGACTGCAATGGAAAAGAAAAC